>CM060447.1:9692299-10192299 GCA_030545235.1 Helianthus tuberosus | reverse complement strand
CGATAATACCCCAAATAAAAGTCGTAAAAAGGGTAAGACCGGTTCAAACCATAACCCGTCCAAGCCAAAGGAGGCAAAACTCAAAAGCAATAACTGCAGGAAGCAACATTCTGGAAAATGCACAATCGACCCACGTGCTAAATTATGTGGAATTTGCAAAACCAAGGGTCACAAGACCCTGGATTGCAAGAAATTAGAAGATGCGACCTGTCATGGTTGTGGCGAAAAAGGGCACATAAAGACCAGCTGCCCAAAGAAGGCGACTAAAGGAAAAGGCACTTTAAAAGCACAAGCTAAGCCTTGTGGAATTTGTAATAAGGAAGGGCACAAGACTTTGGAGTGCCAAGACATAAAGGGCGCAACCTGCTATGGTTGCAATGAAATAGGGCACATCAGTACTAATTGCCCTAAGGCGGCCAAGGAAGGAGCAACTAAGTCCGGGAAGGATTTGAAGGACAAACAGCAGACCGTTGAAAAGACCAGATGCAAAACCTGTAGGAAATACCACCTCGGGAAATGCAGATTTGAATCCCAGCCTCTACCTTGTGGGATTTGCAAGTCTAAGGATCATAAAACCTTGGATTGCAAGAAGTTGAAAGACGCAACCTGTTATGGCTGCAACGAGAAGGGGCATATCAAGACCAACTGCCCTAGGAATCAGAAGAAGCCCGAAGAGGCCGAGAAAGCAAACGCATGAGTCTTCAAGATGAACGCCCAGGAGATGGTGCAGAATGATAACTATAAAGCAGGTACCTTTCCTTGTCAAGCAGTTTATGCAGAAATTTATTTGATGCTGGCACATATGATTCTATAATAAGCGATAAATGCTGAGAACTGTTGTCTCCGCCTGAATTGGACTCCGGTCATTTAATGCGAGGTAGCAATTGACCGATGATACTTTAGAAAATGCTCCAACAAATCTTAGATTGATATTTTCTATCTATTAGGAATCACTCTTTTATGATCTCCTTATGGCAAGCTTTCAAGCTATCCAAATTCACCAAAATAATAAAGACAGATGGGACGTTTTGATCCCCTGTCAAAAAGGTGATGGACTAGGTCCAACCCTTAAATGCCATTGATGGTCTTTTGTGACCTAGGCTAAGTGATATTGATATATTTTAAAAATGACGTTCATTAAGAATGTTAGTGCCTTATTGGCCTGGATAGTTTAATGAAACCATGCTTAATACATGTTAAGGCCACCAGGGTGATGAATAGAAATTGTTGAATTGCAACTAAGTAAATGATTCAATTGGTAATAGGAACCAAATATTGAGTATGACAAACTCGGATAAGACAACAGTCAATCGTGCCATTGATGATACGACGCATGCTAATGATGCTACAATTGTAAACCTTAGAATTTCCAAAGATGTTCTTCAAACTATGATAGAAGCAGCTGTTAGAAAAGCTGTGAAGAAGGCCGTGAAAAAGTTCAAGGAGCCAAATGCTACGTGCCCCAAAACTGTCAACGGAAATTACGGCTAAGGATACAAAGCCTAAGAATGATAGCGCTTAAACTCTCCTAAAGAGTGTCAGGAGTAGTCCATATCAATAATAACGTTGGGTACGTTCTTTAGGTTTAAATGCTAAGAATTCTGTTTTAATACGGATAGCAATAAATCCTTCATAAATTGTAAGTATATTGGACTTTAAAAAAAAATCTATCATAAGAATCCTAGATATTAAGTGTAAGGTAAAGCTTACAGATAGCAAATCATAGAAACCATTTCTTCTGTTCCTGTCAGAAATCTTCAAACATAAAATTCTAAAGTACCCTCTCTCCAGATAAATGCATTCATATGTAATTGATATCTCTTTGATCCCTATTGATTACGAATACCAAATGGTATGACAAAAGCACCATATGAGGATTGGTGTATCTTAATATGTTCCATAGATTGCTTCCATGCCTGATCAGTATGGAGGTTTAATACATGGAACCACAAAGATATCCCAATTATCATATGGTACTAAAGTCAGCTAATGGCATTCAAGGAAGATATCTAGAAAATAGAATTTTTCCAAATAAATGTTTCCTGGTAAAGGAACCTGTGGACTCGTAACATAAATGTGTCACTCATTTGACACCAGCAAGGATGGATGAACTAGAGCCCGAGATTGGAAAATCTCTGTAACCTCCTTGTATCTTGATCATCTTCTCCTAAGACTACCCTGTTTACCTCCCGAGAGGCAAGTAGAGTTAAGATTAACATCCCGCTTTCGCTTGGAGTGTTGTAAGAACTCCATTTTGATTATGGAATAACCGAAACCCTGATTAAGTAAATTTTAAGATATAGATTCATATAGCCTAACTCAATATCCTGAGAATTCGGTATAGTTAAGTAAGAAAGACGGTTCATTTTGCTTATGCGTTAATTACCGCAACCCTAATTAGGCAACGATTAAGAATTGCCATCAGCTACCCAGGATCGTCGAATTGTTCGACCAACGACAAGGATTAGCTATTCCTTAAAATTAGTTAAGCAGGGGTTTGAATAACCATCTCACCTTAAGATAAGCTTTTCTATAATAGTTGATATGTAAGCATCAAGGCTGCTCCCTTGGAGACCTTGTATAGATGGAATGTTAAACATCTATTGTTAGGACAATAGATTGGTAAGTTCAATTATCAGGATCTGAAAGTTGCATTGGAAACAACAAATAAGATCACGCAAATTCATAATCATCTGTAAGATGCCAGTATTCGGCAGAAAAATTAAAGATTAATGGAAAGTAGCAACCTTCCTAAATCCTTGTTAAGGAATAGGGTTCAACAAAGGATATCGCCCAGGAAGGGTGTGCCAAATTGTTAAATTTTCAGGCTAGTTAAGCTCTGAATATATAGAACCATTTGAAGGAAATCGAATGTATCAAGATCAAGTAGCTTATAAGCTAAAACCTATTTAAGGAGCTTGGCAGAGCTCGCAATACTTTGCACACTAGTGACTGAAGGAGGTGTTTCGCCAATAAGTCAAGAAGCACTACCACATAATGATATGCAGATTTATGATGTGATGAGCAACCAGTATCGATTAAGGATCGACAGGATTAGAAGCTCCAAAAAGATACATGTACCTACTAAAAAGGTCAATTGGAGTGCCTTAGAGGCTCAAAAGGTACCGGGGAAGGTTAAGCCCAATATAAGGCATAAAATACTTCCTTTACTTTAAATCTCGAGGTCGAGATTTCTTTTAAGGGGGTGAGGATGTAACACCTCAAAAATTCACGTCCTATAATGTATTGATACGTGTCATAAGTTTGAACGTGTGAAAGTATACTCTAGAGGGACTAAAGCTGACAAACATGGAAAGTATGTGAATATACGGGTTCAAAAAGTCAACAATGGATAAATATACCTTACAATAACCCTACATGGTGTTATTACCTTTAAACGAATGAATCATGGATCATATGAAACTATTTGTGAAAGAAAGTGAGAGGTTACAAACTACAGGGGTTAAGTGTGTCAACATGTTTAAAGTATACCTCTGAGTAGCCTTTTAGCAAACCCGAAACCTTGTAACAATTAAATATGCTCACTAGAATGCATGATGACGTGTGCGTATATATACATAATTTTGCAATGAATTTACACACGATTTGGTTTTAAATTTATAAAAGTGATTATTACTTTTACATCAAAACACACACGAAAGAGGCAAGTGTACCCCATCATATATGTAGTAAAGTATCGGTAAGAACCAAGTATCGATCCACGGAAATGGGCGGAGAAATAATACTAGACCTTTGTCACTAAACTACCGGTAAAAACATAAGTTTTGTGATTTTTAAATAAACTAAAGTAAGCATAAACAAATACTTATAAAAACATAATAAATAATAGATAAATAGCCTTGCTTAATACACAACCAAAGCATGTCAACTAAGTCAGTTTTGGCACTAGAAGCATTCGGTCAATTTTCCATTTTAAGACAATTAGTATCCCTTTCGGGAATCCTAACATGACAATCATTCGGAAAGTTAAAACGATAAACACACTTTAACCACCTAAAATTGTTCTTTAACGTGCAATTGATAAATGTCTATGAAAATCTCTTAAAAATAAGTTAGTCAGCCGTTAGGATTATTCTAACCTCACTTAAACAAGGAAAGTGACACCGATAAACACAATGTAACCACCGAGACAAGCATAAACTAGATTAAATCACAACCGAGTTCATTTTACAAATCTTGCACATAAATTCACTAAGATAGCAATTTTGGCCTAAACTACTAACTAAGCTAACAAATCATGGCAAGAATTTATAACGACACCATCTAACCCGTTAAGGTCCTTACGTGACGGCAAGCTCTCTTGATTAATAATAATTACATTTTATTAAATCACTAACCATTTCTAGTATCATGATGCACACATTTAAACCAAGCTAAACTAGTTAACCAAGTTCAAAGTTTACTAATACAAGATTAATTAAGCTTCATTTTTCAACTATCTTAACTAACCAAATACCAATCATCCAACACAATTACTTATAATCAAGAAATCAATATCAATAACAAGGTTGCAAACTAATCATCAAAGATAATCATAGAAAATACTTCCAAATGTTATTACAAATAAAGATTAACATACTAATAGCTATAATCAAGCAAGGAATTGTTGTGTTTTTGCCCAAAGGCTACAATAATACATAAACATTAATCTAAATGCTTGAAAGATTAACAAAATCATGGAAAGATTAGAAAACCAAACCATAAACAAGCATAAGATTAAGAATCCGGATAGTAATCGAGCTAAACGGGACAATGTGGCTTGAATCCGGGTGAAAGCTAACGCCTCCGGAGCCTGAAAATCGCCCGAATTGCTCTCCAAAAATCCAGAATCTCGAACAGAATGTTTCTGTTCTGTTTTTATATTTTTCAGCTGTCGCACGGTCGTTCTTCAGATGGCACGACCGTGCACTTTATGCAATTATTAGGGATGGGTCACCATGCTGCATACGTCATCAGATCTTTGACCGGATTTGATATCGCACGACCGTTCTTCGTGTGAAACGGTCGTTCAGTTCCGGGTTACTTGTTGCACGAGCTATTGGCCGGGCATTCATCACCGAGATCAGGCTGGATAATCGTCGATGCACGATCGTTCTTCGGATGGCACGTCCGTGCATCACCGAGCTGATCGTAAATGCCTTGCACGCCTAGTCGCACCTTCGTTCAATGCCGGACAAATCTTTAACTGTCGGAGATGCACGGTCGTTCTTCAGATGGCACGACCGTGCCACATGCCCAGATCAGTCTCCTTAACAGAATGTCCGCAGCTTCGTCGTTTTGTCCGGAAAGTCCTCGTTTTCGCTATCATCTTGTCTGGTATGCTGTTTTAGGCCTGTAAACATAAATGTAGATAAATAAGTATCCGAATGACGGTTTTACGGCCAAAAACGCATAAAATAGGGGTAAAACGAGGGACTAAAATATGTGTAAATTAACGAATATCACATGATAAAAATTTCACCAAGTTTCGTTATCGTATGAGAAAGTTATGATGAAATTCGTATGCGAAGGGTAAAAAGCGTCGGCATGTTAATTAACACCTCTGAACGACCTCGTTATAAAGTCCAAGACCCTAATGTATATTGTAGACATCTGATATACTCGAATTCAGTAAATACTATCAATGATTGACCCATAATTGCAAGGATGGACTCTGACGTGACCGTGTCGTCCCGATCAGTCAAAAACCCAATTAAACCTAGGTAGCTAGGGTAAGTCGGGTATCGAATCCACGAAGAGCAGGTGGTCAGTATCGCACGACCCGTTCGATTAGTTAGACTATTTACAAAAATGTACAAAGTAATTATGAAGTTTGCTAATTTTATTAGTTTGTTTGATTTTAAAAAGAAATCGGAGTGAACCGACAATTTGATGTTATCTAAAACCACGGTTGATTAACTAAGATTGCAAACTAAAATACTAAATTGAAAACAAGAACTAAGAATACGGATCACACCCGGTTTCGGTAATTGTAAGTCCTAGGGTTCCTACATGTTTTAATTCAACTCAATTGCATACGATTAGCGGATTTAGTGTACCGTGACTTAGGTGCTAATAACTATGAACGTCCCGAAGAACGGACAAGAATACACTTTGTAATCAACACAAGTAAATCCTAACCACGACAATGCACAATTACACATCACCATTTCGCAAAGTCATAACTTTTAACATCGTTCGACAATTTACGAATTCGCAACAAATGTAACACTATTATCAATGGTTTCAAAAATCAATACAAGTTGTCACAAAGTCGAATTAAAGAACAAATGCATAAACCCTAGAAAATACAACTACCTACACTGGGGTGAACCGAAGAGACTAGCCGTTCATGGTTGGGTAGACGCGATCACCGGCCAACGAACACGAACACGGAGCCATGACCTTGAGTCTTCAAGAGTGGTGGAGGTTAGGGTTGAAGGTGATGATGGAAGGTTGAAGATGGTGGTGATGGTGGAATGATTGAAGGTTAGGGATTATGGAGAATTGGTTAGGGTTTTGATGTTAGAGGTGAAAAATGGATGTTAGGAAAATGAATGGGAATGGGTTAGATGGTAGGTGAATGATCCTTCATGGTGTTTTAACCTCCCACCAAGTTGTAACTCCTAAAACTTGGTCAAAAACGTTTTTAATTCGTTCCCCAACAACCGAGACAACAATTTTGCGAAACCCACCATCCGAAGCTGTCGCCGACGGCTCAACAGCCCGTCGCCGACGGGGTCTGGTTTTGCTGATTTCATCCGACGCTCTATTTGACTGCTTACGCGTATTCTGGCCGACGGGGTTCATTATAGGGCGTCGCCGACGGGCCTAGGGGCGTCGCCGACGACCCCTCTAACTTGATTTTTTTCTGTTTTTCACTTCTTAAGCTTCTGGTTGATCCATAACATGTCCCGGTTGTCCGTTAAGCGTCCTGGTGGTCCGAAAAGCTCCCGATTAGCTCCTTAAACTCCATAAGACCTGAAAACACAAATCCCATTAAAAGTAGGCTATTCGAGATTAAAAGTCACGTAAAAACAATAACTTAAACATTAACGAACACCGGTTTTCGACCACGTATCACATCCCCACACTTGTCGTTTGCTTGCCCTCAAGCAAATCTGTTGTTTTTTCACTTTCACGTGGATCGAACAAGAAATACACTCCCATTCCTGAGACTAAGGCTAAGGTCTATTGTCATACCCGGTTCAAACTTTGACAAATTCCGAAATATTTAACGGTATAGTGAATAATCACATAAGAATGGTTACCTAAGATTAACCCGCCCTTGAAACTAATAAATCATGCACATCCCTCACAATGTTCTCTCCACTCAGTTTATAAATTGGCTAATTTTCATAATGTATTAGCACTTCAAAGAATAATCGCTCAAAACCGATTAGAGCACGTACCCGCATAGGCTTGCAACTCAATCATTCTCCACCACCGAACACGAATACTATGAACAAGTCATAAGGTCTTTGGAGGGTTGTAACGGGGCTAGGCTAAGGGTAGGAATTAGGATATTTAAAGGTGGCTAAGGTGATGAAAATTCGATTTTTATTGCAAAATAACTAATCTACGCACAACTAACTACCAATATCAAACTAGAAGGCAACAAGCTTTCGCCTTTTATTTCTCAATTAAGAAAACATATTTTTGTTCTTTTCTCAACAATTTTCTCGTCTTTTCCATAACATTTTCTGATTTTTTTTATTTTTTTTATGCAAACAACTATACAAACTTTACTCCTATAATCGAATTTCCATCACACGGGTTTAAAAGAAAAAGGTTTTAAGGTTATTGGCTAAAAGGTGGTCAAACGAAGGGATTAGGTTCAAAGTTGGCTACTAGGGGATAATTTTTGGGTAAGGATATAAAAAATGGTGTAAAAGGAAAAAGTTTACCTAATGCCTTAATCATTCTCGTGCTTGTATTCGGTCTATGGTCTCGAACGTATCAAAAGATGCAAGTTCTACAATACATGACTAATGGTCCACTCAAACGAAGAAACATAAATATGTAATTCTATGATGTAAAAATGGCTCAAAACCTCACATATATGAAGGGTATGGTATGTGACATGCATGATATGCTAGTTTCTTAGGCGGATTATTCCCAAATAACCACCCGTTAAATACCCGTCATGTTATTAATTTGAACTTGACCATGACAAAAGACCAAATGGGTTGTGACATCCCTCGTTGACTTAGTTACTTGTGCTTTAAGATCGCTTTTGAAACAAGATATTTTTGAAAATTTTTTGAAATTTTCCCCCATCCCCACACTTGAGGTAAACATTGTCCTCAATGTGTAGTATTTAAATGAACGGGTCAAAATCGAAAACTTTTACTACTCCCCCATCCCCACACTTGAGGTAAACATTTTCCTCAATGTGTAAGAACTAGAGTTTTAAAACGCACAAGGGACGTGACACGGCTAACCTTCCCAAAATTTCACCCGGAAAAAAATTACAAAATACAATCCACTTATTATTAAACTAATAATCAAAGTAAAAAGGAAACGCATGCACCTGATTTTTGTCGCTTGATGCTCACATCTTCCTCTTCTCTTCATAAAAACGGTTGTCTCTCGAACATCATGTACCTACAAATTCTAACCCTTGTGTAGAAGCATGCTTCTCACAACATCAAAATTTGTTAGTTACCTAGTTCTACCATTTTTATGAAAGTATTACCAAGCCATGCGTTATTTCACTTTGATTTATGTGGAAAATAATTTACAACAACAACAAACCTAACTCACTTTCGTAGGAATCACGGTTGCATTTAGCTTATGCAACAAGCCCTTTTAAACCCCCCAATAGCTTGGGAGGACGAGAGGTCTCGTGAGGGTTATATAGGGAACACACCCACAACGTTCATTTAACTAGGCAAAGAAAATAAAAAGAAAAAATAAACAAATAAAAATAAAACGAATAATAGTACAAACTCTACAACAATTATACCTGATTTGCCTCTCATTGTGGTCGAAGTGCACATTTTCCTACCGAGTTGCCTACATACGCTCGGTATTTGGCATGCCGAATCCATACTCTTTTTATTATATTCGGCATACACAATGTACAACTTCGGGGTCGTCTCTTAACAACATGGCCAATGTCTTTCAACGCCACTTTTTGAATCCTTATGCCCGAACCCGCATCCCCAACTTTGTTGGTTGGAGTGATAAGTTTGGGAGAAGGATGAATATGAATGTGAGCTTCTTTCGAATCCGATTCGTCTTGCGGTGTCATGTCTTCCGGTCGGTTCAAACATTCAATTACTTGCTCCGGAAGTTCCATAACCTCTTCCACCACATCACCATCCACCATTGTACCATTAGCCAAAACCTCCCGCTCGCGTTTAAATTGGGCTAATTCCTTCGCTAATTGACCCACTTGCACCACCAATGCTTCATGGGCTTTATCCCTTACTTCAAACTCTTTCTTTATTTCGATTTTAATTTCTTGGTTTGAATTCCGCATTTCCGTTTTAAGAGCTTGATGTGAATTAGTAAGGGCATTCATAGCATTCATGATGGCATCGAGCTTGGAATGCACCGACTCTTGAGGTTCCTCGTATACCGGTTGAGGGTATTCATTATCATAATCATCATACTCCTCCCGGTAACTTGAGAAGAGTGGCAATTCGGGCTCATAGTAGTATTCTTGATAATGTGGTGGTGGTGGATTATCATATGGATAATATGAGGATGGACCACTGAAATCTTCATAGTCCGCCCTCCTATAATCATATAATCCGCTAAGGTAGTCTTCCCGCTCCCTGTTGGCTTGAACTTTTGCGTGGAAAACAGAGCAATCTTCTAAATAATGCTCTCCGCTTCCGCAACACTCACACGGATCATCATCTACACAATTCATAAAAAAGATGTGCCTGCAAAACATGTACCTGCACAGACAAGCTCAACCACCCGAAGTAAAATCACAAATATACAAAAAAAGAAAGAAAATAAACTAAACTAAAATCGAACAAGCAATGAAATACTAAGCGCACTAGCTCCCCGGCAACGGCGCCATTTTGACGTGACCGTGTCGTCCCGATCAGTCAAAAACCCAATTAAACCTAGGTAGCTAGGGTAAGTCGGGTATCGAATCCACGAAGAGCAGGTGGTCAGTATCGCACGACCCGTTCGATTAGTTAGACTATTTACAAAAATGTACAAAGTAATTATGAAGTTTGCTAATTTTATTAGTTTGTTTGATTTTAAAAAGAAATCGGAGTGAACCGACAATTTGATGTTATCTAAAACCACGGTTGATTAACTAAGATTGCAAACTAAAATACTAAATTGAAAACAAGAATTAAGAATACGGATCACACCCGGTTTCGGTAATTGTAAGTCCTAGGGTTCCTACATGTTTTAATTCAACTCAATTGCATACGATTAGCGGATTTAGTGTACCGTGACTTAGGTGCTAATAACTATAAACGTCCCGAAGAACGGACAAGAATACACTTTGTAATCAACACAAGTAAATCCTAACCACGACAATGCATAATTACACATCACCATTTCGCAAAGTCATAACTTTTAACATCGTTCGACAACTTACGAATTCGCAACAAATGTAACACTATTATCAATGGTTTCAAAAATCAATACAAGTTGTCACAAAGTCGAATTAAAGAACAAATGCATAAACCCTAGAAAATACAACTACCAACACCGGGGTGAACCGAAGAGACTAGCCGCTCATGGTTGGGTGGACGCGATCACCGGCCAACGAACACGAACACGGAGCCATGACCTTGAGTCTTCAAGAGTGGTGGAGGTTAGGGTTGAAGGTGATGATGGAAGGTTGAAGATGGTGGTGATGGTGGAATGATTGAAGGTTAGGGATTATGGAGAATTGGTTAGGGTTTTGATGTTAGAGGTGAAAAATGGATGTTAGGAAAATGAATGGGAATGTGTTAGATGGTAGGTGAATGATCCTTCATGGTGTTTTAACCTCCCACCAAGTTGTAACTCCTAAAACTTGGTCAAAAACGTTTTTAATTCATTCCCCAACAACCGAGACAACAATTTTGCGAAATCCACCATCCGAAGCCATCGCCGACGGCTCAACAGCCCGTCGCCGACGGGGTCTGGTTTTGCTGATTTCATCCGACGCTCTATTTGACTGCTTATGCGTATTCTGGCCGACGGGGTTCATTATAGGGCGTCGCCGACGACCCCTCTAACTTGAGTTTTTCTGTTTTTCACTTCTTAAGTTCTGGTTGATCCATAACATGTCCCGGTTGTCCGTTAAGCGTCCCGGTGGTCCGAAAAGCTCCCGATTAGCTCCTTAAACTCCATAAGACCTGAAAACACAAATCCCATTAAAAGTAGGCTATTCGAGATTAAAAGTCACGTAAAAACAATAACTTAAACTTTAACGAACGCCGGTTTTCGACCACGTATCAGACTCCTACGAAGAAATGCACGATAAACCTTCGTTTATGGTTTTCCTTTAAAGTTCAAGAAAACATGGCAAAATGGTAGGGTACATAACTGTTCAAGACCCAAATAAGAGGCCCCTTACTGATAATTCATGTCCCAAATTCGTAATACATGGTTTCCCCTTCGAATGCTTGAAAAGCCAAAGATTTTTGGCCTCTGCAGAAGGCTTACGAACCGTAAGCCATACCCTTACGGTCCGTAAGGGTTGCCCAGCGACGATATATTCGACTGTTGACTGTTTTGAGCTGTAAACTGACTTAGAATCGATTTTCCACATCTTTAGACGACCCCTACATTACTTTTAGACCCTAGGAACACTTGTTAATGATCTGGATCATCCCTTAGACTTAGTTGTCAACAATCTATGAGATTGTAAACACTATAAAAGGCCACAATGTTGCAACCATTGATCACACCTTTCTTTCTGCAATTCTGGAGCTTCCTGGAGCTTAAGAGCAGACCCTAAGCCTTCCTAATAGTGCATTAGGCCTTGGTAAGTATGCTTAACCTTTCTTAGTTGAGTTTTTACTTAGTTTTAGCTTAAAAGTCAAATCGTCGTAATTAACGGTTGACTTAGCGATTAATCATTAATGGTCCAGTGATTAGTCGAATTGAAAGTAGTTATAAGTTGGTAATTATGTGGGCAATAAACCCTTAAAAGGGCACCCCCTGATTCCCACTCTAACTAGGTCAAATGTCGGGTCAAACTTGTTATTAAAAAGTCAACAGAATGCTTATTTTCCAATTTATGCATAATTAGCAATGTAGGACCCATACGACCTGTTTGATTATTTCTATAACTTGGTAATTAGTGTAAGAACATGTCTAAACATGTTCGACCCGACAAATTTTCTGTTTAGACCCGGTTCGGAACCGAAAGTCGCAAAACTTTGACTTTTGCTTTGACTTCAGTTCTGGCCCGATTTAGATAAGTTTGGAAATGCTTTAGGGCTTCCTTAGGACCAGGTTACATGTTGGTATAACCCTCTGTGCTTGGTTTGTTGATTGCCCCATTCGTTTACACGTTTCCGTTAATTGCCTAATGTTGACCAATATGCCCTTTTAACCATAAAATGAGAATTTTGGAAATGTGAAAGGACAATAATCCTTATTACTGATTTATAAAGTTGTCCCTAAATTTTCACATCAGTTGGAGGTCTAGATTAGGAGTTATGCTCATTAGCGTAATTATAACGCCTTTTAGTAATTAAACGGCGCAATTAGCATAAAGCCTATCTAAACCCAATTTTTGACACCAAACCTTTTACCCACTGATGTAATATAATATTTTGATAGTTTTAAATATTTTTAATTATTTTTAAACTGATCATAACCTAAAGCTATCGCCTTAATTCGGTAAATACCGATTATACCCTTTTTGTGTATAAAATGAGTTTTACATAGTATTTTGACACTAATCCAATTGCTACTGATTTTATATAATAAATAAAGTATTTTGAACTTTATAACCTGATCAGAAAACTCAGATTTCCTGTATAACCCGGAAATCGCTTAAAATGGCTTTTTAAGCGTATTAAACGCATAGTTTGGGTTTGAAACCATTTTGGCATATAAGACTTATTACCAACTGATATGACCTAATAAAATAAGTTATTCTACTGAAGTATTCAGACCCGAATCTCAGAATTTTAATTAACCTCTTTTATAATCTTTAAAATGACCAAAATACCCATACGGGGCTTATTTTGAGATTAAACTCGTTTTGGGCATAATGGAAGATATCCTACTGATATCACAACATATTAAAGGCATATTAACTTAGGAAAACTGTATATGACTCTTTTGGTTACTCGTTACGCACTTGTCGCGTTCGGATCGGCTTATGTGACTAGTTCGCATATATTAGCCGAAACGGGTCAAACCATATCATTTTTGTCTCAAAATCCAGAATGTGTTTAAGTTACCCATATTAAACAAGCATACAAGCTTGTCGGGTCAAAACCACATTCTAAACCGGTCTTCGCTTTATCATGCGTCTGACCGTATCTTCCTTTTGAAAACTAACCGGTCTAAGTCAATACTTAATTAAAGACCCGTTAGGATTCTAATAGGTTATTAAAAACCTTCGTTCCAGATTTAGGAGCCCAGTAAAAGCTATCTGTACTTGCTGATTTGATACGGCTGGGATTGAATTTATATTTAGCTCAGGTAAATACTTTTAACTTATTTTCCCTATACGGGCTTGGGGTACGGTATATAAAATACCGCTTGGTCGGGCATTAAATCTTCCATCGTATGATGGTTAATTGAATTTTAATCGGCCCGTTTAAATTGTTTTGTTTGCTTAAAGCCTTTGGGAGGTTAATGACCACGTCCCGGATATCCTTGGCATCATTTTACGAAATGGCCACGACCTTAGCACGCGCGTGTAGGCGACACCCGCTAGTGCATTTATGAATAACAAGGTATAACCGCTGGTTTCGGGAACAAACCGCCGCGGGACTATATCATGTGGTGTGTCTATTTAGCTTTAACCCGGCACGATCCGGGCTACTGAACGTATTAGAAACATGTAATTCTTTTACGAGATTATATATTTAAATAACTATCCCAAGTTATAAAGAGTTTGTGCCACGTGCATTTAAATCAATTTTATAAAACTCTTCAAAATGAGTCAGTTGAATGTATTTACCAGTGTAAACTGACGTATTTTCCAAAAAGGTTAAGTGCAGGTACTATACGTAATAGGCTGGCTACTCCAGGCATCAATAATCAAGTCTCGCAAGCTCTAGATGTCAAAGTCTGTTGAACAATGTTTATGTTTTAAGATCCGCCCGTGGATCCTTTACTTTCCGTTGTAATACTGGATATTACTTTATATTCGGATTGTAATATATTTATCTTTTGCTTCCGCTGTGCATTTATATATATTGTGTTGTTTGACTATGATGATATCAACTACGTCACGTTACTCCCCACCGGGCCCACCGGTGAAACGTGGAAATATCGGGGTGTGACACCGTTCCCACATTTTTTATCGTTTTCCCTAACTCCTGATATTATATATATATATAGGAGAAGGATCCATTAGGAACCACCCTTTATTGCGAGAACTGCGAGAACTGCGAGAACCGGTGTGAACACAAACAGTAATACCTAAAAAAATCTAAAAAACACCCAAAAAATTTTTTTTTTACCTTTTTTTTGTAAAAATCGCTATATTTTGTTTACAATAAAAGATAAAAAAAATTTCGAGTCACAGTTATCCATGCACATGTGCATTTGTATCATTTCTTTGACAAATTCCGTAATTCATTACAAATATTAGACAATTGCACTTTCATTTACACTACCACGTGTAATACACTACTTTTTACATTAACAATATTAGAAATGCACATGTGCATCTATATGTATCAACATGAAATAAGGTGTTTTGTTACACTACTTTCTCTTTCATCTACCATTCCATCCATAATACACAAACATACACATCTGCATTTTTGTCATTTTTTTGACAAATTCCGTAATTCATTACAACTATTAGACAATTGCACTTTCATTTACACTACCATGTGTAATACAATACTTATTACATTACCAATATTAGAAATGCACATGTGCATCTATATGTATCAACATGAAATAAGGTGTTTTGGTACACTACTTTGAATACACTTTTCCTTTCATCTATCATACCATCCATAATACACTACCATTACCTCCAACCATCCATAATACAATACCATTACCTTCTACCATCCATAATACAATGCCATTACCAATATTTTCACTTTATTACATGTATGTAAACACCATTTATACCATCCAAACAACATATTACATCATAAATTGACAACTATAACCAAACCATCAACCACTAGATATAACTAACCAAAAAACATGTATATGGGCCTACTTCTCCATTCAAAATCACAAACTTTTTGTACCAAAACACGTTATATCATGGTTATACCTAATGATGCACATGTGCATTTTGAATATTGGTAATGTAAAAAGTAGTGTATTACGAATGGTATTGTAAATTAAAGTGCAATTGTCTATTCCTGATAACGTATTACCGAATTTGTCGAAGTAATGATACATATGCACATGTGCATGGATAACTGTTACTCGAAAAAAAAAGTTTTTTTTATGGTAACGAAATATAGCGATTTTTTCAAGAAAAATATTAAAAAAAATTTGAGTGCTTTTTTTATTTTTTTAGATTTTATTTTGTGTTCACATTGTTTCTCGCGGTTCTCGCAATAAGGGTGGTTCTCGCATGAACCTTACCCTATATATATATATGGGGACCGCTAAAATGAAAGCCACCTCCAGTTGTAAGAACCGCGAGAACCAGTTCCTAACCATTAGATCAAAAAGATGGATGGATAAGATTAAAAGTATCTAAAATGAATATTAAATACATTTTGTCTTATTATGTCTTTAATATTTTAATCTAAAAGGGTAGTTTAGTAAAATTACACTATTTTGTCTTTTTGTCTTTATTATTTTTTATTAATTTTTTGTTTTATTATATTACTTTTTATTTTTAAAAAGAATTTTTTTATTAAAAGAATTTTTAAATTCAAAGTTTTTTAACAAGGCAAATTTTTTTGCGCGCCGGTTTTTGCACGCCGGGCTTTTTCAAGCGTCGTTTTTTTAACGCGCCGTTATTACGCCGGGCTTTTTCAAGCGTCATTTTTTTAACCCGACGTTTTTTACGCGCCGTTTTTCAGGCGTCGTTTTTTACACGTTTTTTAACGCGCCGTTTTTTACACGCCGTTTTTTACACGTCGTTTTAATGCGCCGTTTTTTCACATTTTTTTAACGCGCCGTTTTTTACACTTTTTACGTTTTACGTTAAACTTTTTACGTTTTAAGTTTTACGTTAAACTTTTTACGTTTTACGTAAAAAAAAAATTACGTTTTACGTTAAAATTTTTACGTTTTACGTTAAACTTTTTACGTTTAACGTTTTACGTTTTACGTAAAACTTTTTACGTTTTACGTAAAACTTTTTACGTTTTACGTTAAAAAGTTTACGGTTTACGTTAAAAAGTTTACGGTTTAACTTTTTTTTTACAAAAACTTTTTTACGCAAAAACGAACGCACCCAGAAATCGCAAACTCGGGAGGTGTCTCAGATATATTGTTATCATCATCGACTAGGGGGAAAAAAATAAAAAACCAACAACATCAAAACAAAGTGTATCTCGATAAAAAAAACGGGGTTTGGCTCAGATTATCCGATAATCAAAAGGCTGCAAAAGTGGGGTTGCAGGTTCAAAAAACTTACCCTCCCCCGTCCTTGCCGCGTCATCGCCATCAAAATCTACGTTTTTTTCATCATCGCCACCCCAAAAATCCAACCGATCAAAACCCACATACTTCACTTATCAAAATCACCGGAAAACATCAAAAATCACCGGCAAACATAAAAAATCACTGGCAACACATCCAAATCACCGGCAACACATCAAAATCAGCGGAGATGCCGCCGCCACCAACCCCAACGTTATAAGCAACCAACACCATCACCCCCCGCCACCAGCCACCATTCACCGTCACTCCTCACCACCACCGGAACCAACACCATCACCCACCGCCACCGCCACCTCCACTTCCATTCGATTCTTTTACTTTAACACATCTCAGCCTCTTTATATTTCCCCACCGTAACTTATACATAAATAGAATAAACCAAAACTCTCGTCTTTGTCTGGGAAAACCAAGTAAAACCCCCAATTTTGTCAAGAACCCTAAAACAACATAAAGAGCCCAAACTATAGAAAATATACAAGAATGTAAATAAAGATTACCCACATGAATACCCATCTCAAAAAGAAATTAACAAAACCATTAACAAATCAACAACAAACAACAAATCAGAATCATAAAAAGTCACTGACCCTCTGTATAGACTGAGGGTCGTCGGAGATGGGTTGCAGATCTGAGGGTTGCCGGAGAAACGAGGGAGCACCAGAGAAACGAGGGGGCCGCCATAGTGGGTGCGGTGTTTGGGGGTCGTCGGTGTGGGGTGTGGCGGTTGCCTGTTCATCGGAGGGTAAGGGAGGAACAGAGGTGTTTGGGTTAGGGTTTGTCGGCTGAAACTTTAGAAGATTCAAGAAGTTCTGCAACTTCAAGAGAGAGAGAGAATGAGAGATGTTTTTTTGAATTTCAATAAATAGATGAGAGAGAGAGGATAAGAGATGCAACTTTAAAAGAAAAGACAGAGGAGAGAGGAAATGATTTGACATTTGGGGTAAATGAGCAAAGTACCCTTTATGTTGGCATAATCTGATTGGTTGAGAGTAGTTCTCGCGGTTCTTACAACTGGAGGTGGTTTCTATTTTAGCGGCTCCCTATATATATATATATATATGTATATATATATATGTATATATATATATATATGTATATATATATGTATATATATATATGTATATATATATGTATAGGGCAAGGATAAATTGAAAACCCACTTGTGTTGAATAAACCCTGAAAACCCAATAACAACCATTGATTAATCAGATTGATGGATGAGATCATTTTGGTCTTGCCCCCTTTTTACTTTTTAATATAATATTAATGAGAGGTACAAGAAGGGTATATTTGGAAATGTTACAATTTCTCTCTCCTGACAGAAAGTGTAACTTCTGTCAACTTTCCTCTCTCTCCTGACAGAAAGTGTAAATCTGTCTACTTTCCCCTCTCCTCTCTCTCTATAATTTTGTTTCTTTTTTATATAAATCAGATTTTTTGTTTCTTTTTTATATACATCTGTATTTTATTACATAAAAAATGTAACATACATTTTTTAATTATCAATTTATGTCACAGTTGTAATAACACACTTTATTTCTATAACATAAAATATTACACAGAAACGTAACATATAATTTTTACATAATCAAATGCACTTTATTTTCTGTAACGGACATTATTTCTGTAACACAAAAAAATGTAACAGGCATTTTTGCTTTGATTGATTGTTACATTTCTAATACAAAAAAATGTAACAAGACACTTTGTTTCTGTAACAGTCACTTTGTTTTTACAATAATCTGGGAAAAAATGTAACAACACACTTTATTTTTACAACAGTCTAAAAAAGTGTAACAATCCACTTTATTTTCAGTAACGTGCATTATTTATGTAACACGAAAAAATGTAACATGCATTTTTCTTTGATTGTTACATTTCGTAACTATGTTCAACATCAAACATCTTTTGAATCATCTTCAACATCTGAAACATCATCTTCAACATCTGAAACATCATCTTCAAAGTGTAGATTTGCAAACAAAGCTGAAAAAAAACATACTTATTCACCTTCTTAAACAAGATCTGAAACAAATTTTACACAAAAAATTGATGCAATCAATAATAAAAACAACAGTCTAAAAAAGTGTAACAACACACTTTATTTTTAGTAACGTGCATTATTTATGTAACACGAAAAAATGTAACATGCATTTTTTAATTATCAATTTATGCCAGAAACACAACACACTTTATTTTCAGTAACGTGCATTATTTTTGTAACACGAAAAAATGTAACATGCATTTTTTTTAATAATCAAAAATTGCAGATCCACAAAATACAACAAAAATGCAGACTAAAAAAGTGTAGATTTGCAAACAAAGATGAAAAAAACCCATACTTATTCACCTTCTTGAACAAGATCTGAAACAAATTTTACACAAAAAATTGATGCAATCAATAATAAAAACAACAAACCCATAAAACAAGAACTTAAAAACCTCCATCTTCTTGAACAAAAAAAATAGCAGATCCACAAACCACAACAAAAAACAAATTAAAAACATTCATCTTCTTGAACAAAAAACAAAGTTGCAGATCTACAAAATACAAAAAAATGATAAATCAAGAAATTAAAAAATTGATAAATCAAGAAATTAAAAACATTCATCTTCTTGAACAAAAAAACAAAAAAAACAACATATCCAGAAAAAAGTAGCAGATCTACAAAATACAAAAAATGAAGAACTACAAAACGTAAAAGAATTGCAAATCTGAAAAAAAAAACTGAAAACAAACATACTTATGGACCTGGAGGATCTTCTAGATCTGGAACATCATGTTTAAACATCGAACATCTTTGGGGGCATCATCAACATCGAACCGCCATCACATCATCTTCAACATCGATCATCTTCAACCGGATCTGGAGGAGGATCTTCTAGATTTGGAATATCATGTTCAAACATCGAACATCTGGATGATGATCTTTTGAACTGGATCATCTTTTGGATTCAGATCACTTTTAGATCTGGATGAAGATCTTCAAGATCTGAAAATGAATTAGATGATAAAGATATAAAGAGAGAGAGAGAGAGGGAAAAGTGTGTAAGAGAAGAAAGATAAATGAGAATTTGAGATCTTTCAATTGAAGAAAGATGCACGTCACTTTATGTTAAAAAGGAAGAGAGAGAGTGCTTATTAATGTGGGAGATGTGATGTGGCTGTTACATTTTCTGCCATCATGCAAAATGACGTATATACCCCTCGCTCATTAATGTGGGAGATGTGATGTGGCTGAATCCTAGCCACATATGTGGGTTTCTTGGGTTTAGTCAACTGGAGTGGGTTTTCTCCTTATAATTAGCCTATATGTATATATATATATATATATACATATATATAATGAACTTAATTATTTTGTCTTGAGTTAAAACGAGTTGTTGATGACTAACGAAACATCCAATCAATGTTCTTATAAACATAAGACTTAAGAGAACGAGTAGATAACAAACACAAATTAATTAATTACTTGTAATCTATTATATATAATAAACAAGGCTATCACCCGGGAACATCCCGGGTTAGGAAAATTTAGTTTTCAATAATAAAAAATACATAAACAACACTTTCAATATATTTAATATCCTCTTTCCTTTCCCCACAGGAAATTTTATTTTGGTTTCATAAATATCTCAAGTTTTCCTAAACGTTTTTTAAATTATATTAGAATACGTTATCAGTTGAATTTGCAATGAAATACACTAATAAAGGAATTATAATAAACGGTTTTTTTTTTTTGAAATCTTATGTAATTGGTTTTGGTTTTTCTTTTATAAAGATTCATTGATTTATGTTAAATAGAGTATTTTGACCAATGTGATAAAAGCCTTAAACGTCAAATGTAAGGACGATAGCTAAAATAAAAACAAAATTATTTGCTTTAAAAATGGTACATATGAAAACAAAATAAACATCAAACAGTAAACTCAACAAACAGAAATAATAAAAAAAAACAATGTTTAAGACGTAAGAAACATAAAAACTAATTTTCAATTCGTAGATATACGAAGCTCAACCTCTTTCTTGCTAACTTTCTCCGAATCCTTGAAGTTACTTGAAGTTGGAGAGTTATAGACGTCAACCAGTTTACGCTTGTTTATTTTATTATTATCACAACTGGTATTCGCATCATCATTGTTAGCGGTTGTGATAGGAGCTTGACGTTTGACATATTGAAGAATGTTTTCCTGCGACAAATGTAAAAAGTAAGTGAGTAACAACACAATTTTATAAACTATAAATATAGAACATTTCGACAACCTGCAGAAACGATCTCAAGTATTTATTATGTCAATATACATGCAGTTTGGATAAAGTAGATCTCGCTTAAAAATTTAAAGAAAAATACCTAACTCGGAAGCAGTTATCATGCCTTCTGTGCTGACGATGACACTCATTGCTCTGTGTATCTGAATGATACTCCCTTTAACTGTGCCATCCACAGCTATGTCTTCAACACGACAAATCTGCGAAAGGTTAAAATGCAACCACCAAAATCAGTACCAAGTTTATCCAGTTTCAAATGACCGATCATCAATGCGCGATCCAACGCTTTTAATCAAAGCTAAAATGAACAAAATATAATATAATTTATCAACCCATTTACAACCTGCCAACCCATTTGACACATCTAGACTGGTTATGTGGGTCATGGGTTAGGGTTAAGTTTTTTCGACACGAGTAATTAAATAGGTCATGTTAAATATACTTGCATTACCTGCTGAGTGGGTAGATACTTCCTCCTATAGTTAAATATTGCATCTTTCTCACTTGTGTCCGCACATGAACCCGCCATGTTTAGTACAAAAGTTTTTTATTTATTTTACTTTTTTTTCATGTTAATACACTAAAATTACAAATTTACAACAAAGAGTAGAGATCTATGTAAAATACTTACATTTAAAATAAAAACATGATGCTCATTGTTTTTTGATCTTTTAAAATTTGACGAATTATACCAGAACAATTTAACTTATGACACAACATATTTTTCAAAATTTTAAAAATCAAGCATATTAAACTGCTCACCTGGTCAAGGCACGACCCGTTAAGCGAAAATACAATTATACCAGAGCAATATCTTAACCTCCTGTGTAACATCTCCAATGGCTATGGCTGTTGTCGTCTATGGAATCATAATAAAATACAATTAAAACACTTTCAGATAGCTCAAATCACCCAAATGAAGTTCATATATGAAGGCAAAAAGGTTTGAAATCGTGCCATTTTCATCCAACTCGTTAAGTGAAGGGCATTTTCATCATTTTAGCTATTTGTTTTGTTTATTTATAACAAAATGGCAAGATTAAATGACGGAAACACCCGACTTGTGGTTAAAAATGGATGGAGTTAACGATTCGGATGAAAATGGCAAGATTTCAAACATTATGGATCCAAATGCACCAGTTCTGGAAGTTTTAAGAAGAGAATAAGAAGTGAATAAGAAGTGAAAGCATTTAGACTTACCACTTTAACAGGCTTGTAATTCTGAGGAACAGAAAGCATAAGCTCTTCATTCCAAACTGGATTCAAGTTGCTATTCCTTACAGTTGTCTGTATTGTTTAGCAATTGAGCCAAAGAAGCACATACCCATATATAGGGATGAGCATTTCGAACCGGTACCGAACCGTACCGGGTATATTCGGTACTGATACCGGTACTCACTTTCTCCGTTTTTCGGTACCGTACCGTACTGAACCTATATATTCGGTACCGGTACCCACTTTTCCCGTTTTTCAGTACCGGTACCGAACGGGTACCATGCTCATCCCTACCCACATATTAACACCACTTAAGAAGCATCGACCGAGTAATAAACAAAATCATGCCCTAAAAGATACCCGATCTTGGTCGTCTAGTAGCATCTTTTATAGCATTCTCCAAAATGCCAGTTACAAGTATAGAAAATAAAAGACCAGCAAAAAATATTAAAAAAATACTAATCATTGAACTCAAATAAGGGCATGTATTTAAATATAAACCATTTCACTTTGGGTAACTTCAAGCTCTTATTTTGACTCATTTAAGATAAAATTTTATAGCTTCATATTTTTTAACCATCTAGATATAAAACAACCCAATATAAATGGGTCGAAATTTGTTACATCTAATTATATGGTCTATTTCCAAGATATAAGTATAAAAGGAGGTAAGCCCATAAAGTGAAGATTATAAGGAACAATACCTCTTTAGAATCTTTGAAACCGACTCTCAAGTCTAGACCACCATGTAACCAATAAGCAATCATTTGCATTTCAAGTAGTCAATAAAGGTGAAACCGGTTATTATCAGTTTACATATCCATACCAGTTCAGTCCATTTGGGCCACCCCAATTTTACTTACATTGTTTTATTTGACCCGTTTTAGATACAAATACAGCTGAATCAACTCGTTTGCAAGTAAATAGGTCAAAATTACCATCTTTTTGTATAAAAAAAAACTAAAAGTAACTCTTTCGGAAGGAAGAAGTTAGGTAAAGACTTGAAGACATTACTAATTTAATAATTAATTAACCAACAAATAATAATCAATCATACATACCATGATTATTTGTTGGGGAGTCTTGCTTTGAGCTCATCAGCAACATCGTCAATGAACTCGTCGGTGTTCAAATAATGCTCCCTGCTCAGACTGGAAAATATTTTAAAAGTGTTTAGAGATATAAATAAATATAAAAAAATATTCACTAAACTAAATATGTAACCGACATGAAGAGAGATACCTGTGAAGGCTTTACGGAGCTGTTCGACGTCGTCGGAGACGGAGATATCATGTGCCGGAACGATCAAAACCTCTCCAAAATACCTAAATTCTTGTAAATTATTTTCAAGACCATGTACTTAGCTGATCATTTTCAAAGCAATTAACCTATTTGACCTATCTTAGAAACACATGCCTTCTGTTTCATTTTTATGAATCTTTTGAATATCATTCAGATTATTTTCAAAGCATTTGACCCATTTAACCTAGCTTAGCTTGTTTGACCCGTTAAATAAAAGACATAACCTAAATCGATGTGTTTCTAAGATAATGAGTTGAACCGCCACCAAGCCACCACTATCAACTCACAAAATCTAGTGCAAAGATAAAAAAAATGCTTTCTTTTGTTTAAGCCCTCACGGAGCATGTATATCTCAAACTTATTTGTTATAAATCTCTAACCATTTGAACATACATGTCAATGTGTCATATTCACTGATATCTTTCCTCTATTCCAAGAGACCGTGACAAAAAAAAAAGGAATTGCTCAACGTTCTAAAATTAACACTATGACTCTACTCGGTAAGGATCTTTTGGTCCAGTTTGAATAAATAAGCGAAAAAATCTATGTATTTTTTATAGCCTGAGTCACATATTGATTAATTAAAGGAAAGGAGAAAATTTCTTACCATTGTATGCGTTTTTATTATATTCAGTTGAACCATATGCGATAATGGTTAGCGTTTAAAGTATGGCGTAGTGTGTTCGATGTGATTTTGTATAAGTAACGTATGTAACACCCAAAAGTGCGTAAAGCAAAAAGGGATCGAGTACACTCACAGCGATTGATGGATTAAAGGGAGTGCTAGAGAGTAGGGTTAGCCTGAACAGATTGATAGTATAACGATAAGCGACACGTAAAACGATACAGAGTGCAAGTGGGTAGGACCGCAGTTCGATCGCATGGTAGTCCGATCGGACAGCCGGTCGTTGGAGTGACAGTCCGTTCGGACGGTCGTCCAGTCGGATGACCGTTCGAGTGGATTGTTATTTCCGTTGGGAAGGATGTGTTTGTGTATGATGACTTGACTTTTGAAGTTTTCGCTGTAGCATTTTGAAAACATTGAAGTATCTCTACCTTTCAGGTCGATCGATCGAACGACCGTTCGATCGGGCGACAATCCGTTAGGTTGGGCACTTCAGCGAGAACAAGTTCTCAGCAGGTTGTCACTCGATCGGACGGTTGTTCGATCGGGTGGCATCCCTTGTGCATTGAACAGGTTGAAAATTGTTTAAGTGTTGAAGTTTCAAAACATCACATGGTCAGATGGTCGGTCGTTCGAGTGGTAACTCGATCAGACGGCAATCCGTTCGGTGTTCCCAAAACTCTTGAGGGTTGATTTGAAAATTAATTGTGGGGCCAAGGTGCAAGTCGATCGGATGACCGGTCGTTCGAATGGCTGTCCGATCGGACGACACTCCGTCCTGGTCGACCTGTTCGTCTTACACTTGGTTGTTTTTGTTGTTTGTCGTTTTATCGAGACGTTTTGATAACGTATTAAGCAACAGAGACCTTGTCAATACTTGGTACCCCTGATCAGACAGGAATCACCCAAATCCGACCAGTTAACTGTTCGAGACGGTGTTCCATGTTTAACCCGAAATCGGTAGTCTCGTGGATAGAATCCAGATCTTGAACCAACACAACCACAAGAATGAGTAATAAGTCGGCACAAGCTCTGATTCTATCGGTTTTGAAGGCATTGAGTGTAAAAGAGTTGAAAGAAAGTTGGAAAACCATCTTTCAATCCTTTTCATTGTGAATATGTTTAGATCTATGAAAGATCTTTGTTTGTTTATGTGGAAATCGGTTAGATCTAAGTTGTTCTTGGTGGATTGAGGCCAAAACATGAAGTTCTCAAGAACACATGATGACGTCATCCTAGAACACCTTGAATCTTGATGATTTCACGGTTAAAAGTTATGATTTAAAAGATAGAAAGGTGTAGGAGTGCGTGTAGATTAAGGAAGTACAAGATTTAGGATGAGATCTTACCGGAATCGCAAGAAATCTGAAGAAAAGTGGGGAAGATGAGCTGGTCGGATGAGAGTTGCCAAAAGTGGAAAGTATGATGGTGACAGGGGGTATTTATAGGGTTTCCCAAAAAGGAAAAGGGGAGGAGAGGGCTGGTCGATCGGTTGGCAGACTGATCGATTGGCTGGCCGATCGAGCGGAAGCTCGATCGAACAGCTGGTCGATCGGCTGGCCATCTGGTCGATTGGCCACTTGTTTCAAGTGTTTCGTGCGACGAGTTTTGCCGTTTCGATTGCGATTGCGAGCGTTGCGATGCGATAGAATTTCCTAGTCAAATTACTTTTAATCCCAACTACTATATCAACATACAAGCATCCTTATTTCATATTCGTTTAACGTTTGCGATTCGATTGCGATTGAGTTTCGATTGCGTTTCGATTGGTTACCACACATAACATAAATAAACATGCACAAGTAACACATAAGGCACACACACACGTATAACAATAACCAAAATGCGTAATTCGAGTTGCGATTGCGATAGCGACAAAGCGATTAAACATGCGATAAATAGCGATTACTATGCGATTATTAATAGATACTCCCCATAATACAACTAAAGCGATAATAAAATAGATTAACTACAAGTCAAAGAAGTCAAAACAGGAATTGAGCAAGGAGAGACAGATCGCAATTAGCAATCTTTTCTTCCTTTGACTTCAATCTTGACTTTGACTTTGATTTTCGAAACACGGGGTGTTACACTTCAACATGTCATCAAACAAGTATATATCAAACCACAATAAAGGATGCCCAAAAAATAAGCATCTTCTAAAGACGGGAGGTATATAGGAAAATTAGGATCTACATAAGGAATTCAAAACGCCAAAAGGTTAAAGTAGAAGAGGCTGATGACAGTGAAGATTTGAATGAGAAATGAGATTATAATTTTTAATTTTTTTTTCATTTTCTATTGTTTGTTATGTAATTCTCTGTTGTTTATCATCTAATTCTCTACTATTTTAAAAAATGTGAGTATAAAACGCCAAAAACTACAAACACCAAAAACGCCTGATAGTTTGAAAAACTGTGAGAACGAATGCTAGCAAAACATGATGTTGCTATATAAAACGCCAAAAACGCAAACAAAGTATTACTGGAAAAATCAACACTAATTGACATATGAAAATTGAAAGAAACAGTAAAATAAAGAGACGGTATCATTATTGCCAAACATTATAGTTATCTCGCCGGTGGTGGCGGTGGTGGGTTTTTTACGGCGATGGTGGGTTTTTTACGGCGATGGTGGTGGTGGTGGTGGTGGTGGTGGTGAGGATTGACGGAGACGGTGGTGGCGGTGGTATCTCGCCGGTAAACCCACACTCCTCTATTCTTTCTCTTAGACCATTGATAGTTTTCTGATTTGGGGTTTTTGAACAGTGATAGTTTTCTGATTTGGGGTTTTTCATAGTTTTCTGATTTGAACAGTGATAGTTTCCTGATTTTGAGGGTTTCTGAACAATGATGCATTTTTTATATGTTGAATGGTGCATTTCTGAACAGTGATGCATTTTTGATAGTTTTCTTATTTGAATGATACGGGTTGTTTGAATGATGCATTTTCTATTCTTTGATTATTTTGGTTTTGATATGTTGGACTGGGCGACGATGATGCAAAAAAAAAAAATAAATAAATAAATAAAAAAAACGTAGATTTTGATGACAATGGCGCGGCAAGGGTGGTGGAGGGTAGGTTTTTGAACCTGCAACCCCACTTTGCAGCCTTTTGATTATCGGGAAATCTGAGCCAAACCCCGTTTTTTTAGATACACATTGTTTTAATGTTGTTGGTTTTTTTTATTTTTTCCCCAGTCGATGATGATAACAATCTATCTGAGACACATACCGAGTTTGCGATTTCTGGGGTTTTGCGTTAAAAAGTTTTTGTAAAAAAAAAAAGTTAAACCGTAAACTTTTTAACGTAAAACGTAAACTTTTTAACGTAAAACGTAAAAAGTTTAACGTAAAAAGTTTAACGTAAAACGTAAAAACGTAAAAAGTTTAACGTAAAACGTAAAACGTAAAAAGTTTAACATAAAACGTAAAACGTATAAAATTTAACGTAAAACGTAAAAAGTTGTACGTAAAACGTAAAATGTTCAACGTAAAACGTAAAAATTTCAACATAAAACGTAAAAAGTTCAACGTAAAACGTAAAAACGTTAAAACATAAAACGTAAAAATATTAAAAAATCTGTAAAAAAATCTGAAAATTAAAAGCTTTTAATAAAAAAAATTCTTTAGAAAATAAAAACTAATATAATAATACAAAAATAGTAGTAAAAAACAATAAAGACAAAATTGAGTAAATTTACTAAACTAACATTTTGGATTAAAATATTAAACACATAATAAGACAAAAAATATTTAAAAATACTTTTTAATTACTTTTAATCTCATCCATTGATCTTGAAGATCTAATGGTTGAAAAGTGGTTCTCTCGGTTCTTATATATATATGGGAGGGTTATCTTGAGAACGCTAAATATTGCGAGAACCGTGTGAACGAATGAAAAAATCAATCAATACCAATTTTTTTAACACAATCCTCATTTTAATTGAGACACAACATCAAATAATTCATTTCTACTCTTAAAATCGCTCTTATTACATTTTTTACACATGTGTAAATATAACAAGTTTACACATGTGTAAATGGAAAACTTACACATATGTAAATTTTCTTTGTTTACGAATTCGCGTAAATATAAACGTGTAAATTAAATTTCTAACATTGTATTCGAATAATAATGATAAATGTAAAAAGAATTTCTGAATTTGAATTGTTTTTTACCAAGTTCTTGCGGTTTTTTTATTCGTTCTCACGGTTCTCGCGATATTTAACTTTCTTAAATAAACCACCCCATATATATATAGGAACGAGATTAAGAGAAAACGATTTGAAGTGTGAAAACAGCGAGAACGATTTTCAGCCATAAGATCTTTGTGATTTGTGGCTAAGATGATGCGGTGACATTTTTGTAAATAATGGAAACCTTATAACTGCCAGGAGGGGTAAAACTGGAAGATCCAAATAAGGGTGCACATGCTAATCACATGTCATTTCCCCCCATCATATTTAAACACCAATAACTTTTTTATACGTGATTATTTTCTAAAAAAAATACAACATAAAACTCAGCGTTTTTTTTCTTTTCAACGAGTATACTATTGATATACTTTTCGAAAAAAAAAATGAACTGGGTTTTTATGGCGTTTTTCCGAACTGGATGTTTTATGACGTTTTTAACTAGGTATTTTCATGGCGTTTTTCTGAACTAGGTGTTTTTATGGCGTTTTAACTAGGTATTTTCATGGTGGTTTTCCTGAACTGGATGTTTTATGGCGTTTTCAACTGAGTTTTTCATGGTGTTTTTCTGAAGTGGAAGTTTTATGGCGTTTTTAACTAGGTATTTTCATGGCGTTTTTCTGAACTTTGTGTTTTATGACATTTTCAACTGGGTATTTTCATGGCGTTTTTCTGTAACACCCTGAAATTTTTATGAAACGAATAAAATGAATTGAATAAAAATAAAATCCTAACTTAGTTGGTAAAGTGTGTAGGGTAAATAGTTAAGCATGGAGAAAAGCTTAAATTTAAATACACCCACAAATTTAAGGGGGTAAAGGTGTAAAATTATTAAAATTAAATTATAATAACAATTAGATCTCAAAAACACACATCAGGTGTGTCTGGGAGATCGACCAAGAACGAGCACAAGGGGTTAAACCCAAACTTCAAGAAAATCAAGCAATTAGACCCGAAATCAAGAGATAATCTAATGCATGAGCCCTCATTTTCGAGTATCTAACCCCAATTTCTGAAGAGGTAAGTTTAATTTTCTAAAATTATGAATTTTAGGATGAGGGATTCAACCCAATCTCGAATTCTTGTAACAAATGTGAGAAATCTGAGTTAGGGTTTCTTTTTAGAATGAGACTCATGTTGGATTCTAGGTAAATTGAAAGATATTTTTGTATGAGACTAAATTATGATGATGTGCTATGAATATGATGATTTGATTAGATATAACTATGTGAAATGTTGAAATATGATGTTGTTGTAATACCCAAATCATAGGTGAAATGATGTAGGATAAAAGAATGATAATAACTTGATTGATTTTTGATGGGTTATGAAGCAAACTAGTAGGATTCATGCCTTGTATACTTGTATATGATGCTTGTAAATACAATGCTCACCAAGTGTTTGACGAAATGCTTAAAAGAATAAATATGTGTATTTTGGAAGATGATGGAATGGAATTTAGTTGTACTAAATAAACGAATGAATGTGTTGTTATAGGCGTGAAAGAAGAAGGTTCAAACACTAGGAAATCGGAAGGCTCACATGATCGAGGTATGTTAATTTATACACACATTTATAGCATGTTGTATTATGATTACTAATCTTTATTGTAACTTGTCATTTATGCCAAAAATCATAGTAATGGTAGTTTATGGAAGTTGAGTAGTAAGTTGTATGATCCGTTATGAACGGATGATGAAAAAGGAAGGTGTATGAATAAGGTTGCATCATAACCGATTCATCTTAGTTGAACCGGTTATTGGAAAGTTAAGAAAGAAATCTAATGAAGCTTTTCTCAATCCGTCATGTATGAGTTGGAGTACTTGTGTAAGAGTGTAAGGATTTGAATTGTTCGTCATAAACGAACCGAATGGAAGTTATGCCATGAATGTTAATATCCGTTACTAACGGGTATGTAAAGAATGGAATGTAATGTCTCCATTGAGACGGAAATGTAATGACCCGTTCAACGGGTAGTAAGCGTAAAGGAAAAGAATGACGTAAAGGCAAGAAATATGTAGACTATTCGATTTAAAAATTGTTAATGTGATTATGGATTAACTCTTTCATTGGTGTTTGATGTAGGTAAAGCCTCAGTTTAATCGGTTCGGCGACTTGGAACGAGCACCCATGTGAAACTTGCCTATAAACGCTTCCGCTACCTTTAGTAATAAAGTTATGGTCAAATGTATTTTGTTGTAATTAGTTTTGAATAGTAGTTAAACTTTGAAGTTTGATTTGTTTGGTCTTTTGAAAGTGTAGTTAATTACTTGAAATTATGTTTGTCAAAACAGGGATTTTTCATATTGCAAACGGGTCATGCCGAATTTTTCTAAAAATAATTGTTGAATCTATTAAGTTCTAAAGTATATGGAAAAATGGGCGTTTCATTTTCTGAATTGGGTGTTTTTATGGCGTTTTATTTTAACACTCAGTTCATGTGAGTGGGTTTTTTGACAATATTACCCTTAGTGTAAGGTAAGTTAGCATCAATGCCACATGTCAACACCAAAATCGTTATTACCGTTTGTAACACCTCGAAAATTCACGTCCTATAACGTATTGACACGTGTCATAAGTTTGAACGTGTGAAAGTATACTCTAGAGGGACTAAAGTTGACAAACATGGAAAGTATGTGAATATACGGGTTCAAAAAGTCAACAATGGATAAATATACCTTACAATAACCCTACATGGTGTTATTACCTTTAAACGAATGAATCATGGATCATACGAAACTATTTGTGAAAGAAAGTGAGAGGTTACAAACTACAGGGGTTAAGTGTGTCAACATGTTTAAAGTATACCTCTGAGTGGCCTTTTAGCAAACCCGAAACCTTGTAACAATTAAATATGCTCACTAGAATGCATGATAAAAATTTCACCAAGTTTCGTTATCGTATGAGAAAGTTATGATGAAATTCGTATGCGAAGGGTAAAAAGCGTCGACATGTTAATTAACACCTCTGAACGACCTCGATATAAAGTCCAAGACCCTAATGTATATTGTAGACATCTGATATACTCGAATTCAGTAAATACTATCAATGATTGACCCATAATTTCAAGGATGGACTCCTACGAAGAAATGCACGATAAACCTTCGTTTATGGTTTTCCTTTAAAGTTCAAGAAAACATGGCAAAATGGTAGGGTACATAACTGTTCAAGACCCAAATAAGAGGCCCCTTACTGATAATTCATGTCCCAAATTCGTAATACATGGTTTCCCCTTCGAATGCTTGAAAAGCCAAAGATTTTTGGCCTCTGCAGAAGGCTTACGAACCGTAAGCCATACCCTTACGGTCCGTAAGGGTTGCCCAGCGACGATATATTCGACTGTTGACTGTTTTGAGCTGTAAACTGACTTAGAATCGATTTTCCACATCTTTAGACGACCCCTACATTACTTTTAGACCCTAGGAACACTTGTTAATGATCTGGATCATCCCTTAGACTTAGTTGTCAACAATCTATGAGATTGTAAACACTATAAAAGGCCACAATGTTGCAACCATTGATCACACCTTTCTTTCTGCAATTCTGGAGCTTCCTGGAGCTTAAGAGCAGACCCTAAGCCTTCCTAATAGTGCATTAGGCCTTGGTAAGTATGCTTAACCTTTCTTAGTTGAGTTTTTACTTAGTTTTAGCTTAAAAGTCAAATCGTCGTAATTAACGGTTGACTTAGCGATTAATCATTAATGGTCCAGTGATTAGTCGAATTGAAAGTAGTTATAAGTTGGTAATTATGTGGGCAATAAACCCTTAAAAGGGCACCCCCTGATTCCCACTCTAACTAGGTCAAATGTCGGGTCAAACTTGTTATTAAAAAGTCAACAGAATGCTTATTTTCCAATTTATGCATAATTAGCAATGTAGGACCCATACGACCTGTTTGATCATTTCTATAACTTGGTAATTAGTTTAAGAACATGTCTAAACATGTTCGACCCGACAAATTTTCTGTTTAGACCCGGTTCGGAACCGAAAGTCGCAAAACTTTGACTTTTGCTTTGACTTCAGTTCTGGCCCGATTTAGATAAGTTTGGAAATGCTTTAGGGCTTCCTTAGGACCAGGTTACATGTTGGTATAACCCTCTGTGCTTGGTTTGTTGATTGCCCCATTCGTTTACACGTTTCCGTTAATTGCCTAATGTTGACCAATATGCCCTTTTAACCATAAAATGAGAATTTTGGAAATGTGAAAGGACAATAATCCTTATTACTGATTTATAAAGTTGTCCCTAAATTTTCACATCAGTTGGAGGTCTAGATTAGGAGTTATGCTCATTAGCGTAATTATAACGCCTTTTAGTAATTAAACGGCGCAATTAGCATAAAGCCTATCTAAACCCAATTTTTGACACCAAACCTTTTACCCACTGATGTAATATAATATTTTGATAGTTTTAAATATTTTTAATTATTTTTAAACTGATCATAACCTAAAGCTATCGCCTTAATTCGGTAAATACCGATTATACCCTTTTTGTGTATAAAATGAGTTTTACATAGTATTTTGACACTAATCCAATTGCTACTGATTTTATATAATAAATAAAGTATTTTGAACTTTATAACCTGATCAGAAAACTCAGATTTCCTGTATAACTCGGAAATCGCTTAAAATGGCTTTTTAAGCGTATTAAACGCATAGTTTGGGTTTGAAACCATTTTGGCATATAAGACTTATTACCAACTGATATGACCTAATAAAATAAGTTATTCTACTGAAGTATTCAGACCCGAATCTCAGAATTTTAATTAACCTCTTTTATAATCTTTAAAATGACCAAAATACCCCTACGGGGCTTATTTTGAGATTAAACTCGTTTTGGGCATAATGGAAGATATCCTACTGATATCACAACATATTAAAGGCATATTAACTTAGGAAAACTGTATATGACTCTTTTGGTTACTCGTTACGCACTTGTCGCGTTCGGATCGGCTTATGTGACTAGTTCGCATATATTAGCCGAAACGGGTCAAACCATATCATTTTTGTCTCAAAATCCAGAATGTGTTTAAGTTACCCATATTAAACAAGCATACAAGCTTGTCGGGTCAAAACCACATTCTAAACCGGTCTTCGCTTTATCATGCGTCTGACCGTATCTTCCTTTTGAAAACTAACCGGTCTAAGTCAATACTTAATTAAAGACCCGTTAGGATTCTAATAGGTTATTAAAAACCTTCGTTCCAGATTTAGGAGCCCAGTAAAAGCTATCTGTACTTGCTGATTTGATACGGCTGGGATTGAATTTATATTTAGCTCAGGTAAATACTTTTAACTTATTTTCCCTATACGGGCTTGGGGTACGGTATATAAAATACCGCTTGGTCGGGCATTAAATCTTCCATCGTATGATGGTTAATTGAATTTTAATCGGCCCGTTTAAATTGTTTTGTTTGCTTAAAGCCTTTGGGAGGTTAATGACCATGTCCCGGATATCCTTGGCATCATTTTACGAAATGGCCACGACCTTAGCACGCGCGTGTAGGCGACACCCGCTAGTGCATTTATGAATAACAAGGTATAACCGCTGGTTTCGGGAACAACCCGCCGCGGGACTATATCATGTGGTGTGTCTATTAAGCTTTAACCCGGCACGATCCGGGCTACTGAACGTATTAGAAACATGTAATTCTTTTACGAGATTATATATTTAAATAACTATCCCAAGTTATAAAGAGTTTGTGCCACGTGCATTTAAATCAATTTTATAAAACTCTTCAAAATGAGTCAGTTGAATGTATTTACCAGTGTAAACTGACGTATTTTCCAAAAAGGTTAAGTGCAGGTACTATACGTAATAGGCTGGCTACTCCAGGCATCAATAATCAAGTCTCGCAAGCTCTAGATGTCAAAGTCTGTTGAACAATGTTTATGTTTTAAGATCCGCCCGTGGATCCTTTACTTTCCGTTGTAATACTGGATATTACTTTATATTCGGATTGTAATATATTTATCTTTTGCTTCCGCTGTGCATTTATATATATTGTGTTGTTTGACTATGATGATATCAACTACGTCACGTTACTCCCCACCGGGCCCACCGGTGAAACGTGGAAATATCGGGGTGTGACACCGTTCCCACATTTTTTATCGTTTTCCCTAACTCCTGATATTATATATATATATAGGAGAAGGATCCGTTAGGAACCACCCTTTATTGCGAGAACTGCGAGAACTGCGAGAACCGGTGTGAACACAAACAGTAATACCTAAAAAAATCTAAAAAACACCCAAATTTTTTTTTTTTTACCTTTTTTTTGTAAAAATCGCTATATTTTGTTTACAATAAAAGATAAAAAAATTTTCGAGTCACAGTTATCCATGCACATGTGCATTTGTATCATTTCTTTGACAAATTCCGTAATTCATTACAAATATTAGACAATTGCACTTTCATTTACACTACCACGTGTAATACACTACTTTTTACATTAACAATATTAGAAATGCACATGTGCATCTATATGTATCAACATGAAATAAGGTGTTTTGTTACACTACTTTCTCTTTCATCTACCATTCCATCCATAATACACAAACATACACATCTGCATTTTTGTCATTTTTTTGACAAATTCCGTAATTCATTACAACTATTAGACAATTGCACTTTCATTTACACTACCATGTGTAATACAATACTTATTACATTACCAATATTAGAAATGCACATGTGCATCTATATGTATCAACATGAAATAAGGTGTTTTGGTACACTACTTTGAATACACTTTTCCTTTCATCTATCATACCATCCATAATACACTACCATTACCTCCAACCATCCATAATACAATACCATTACCTTCTACCATCCATAATACAATGCCATTACCAATATTTTCACTTTATTACATGTATGTAAACACCATTTATACCATCCAAACAACATATTACATCATAAATTGACAACTATAACCAAACCATCAACCACTAGATATAACTAACCAAAAAACATGTATATGGGCCTACTTCTCCATTCAAAATCACAAACTTTTTGTACCAAAACACGTTATATCATGGTTATACCTAATGATGCACATGTGCATTTTGAATATTGGTAATGTAAAAAGTAGTGTATTACGAATGGTATTGTAAATTAAAGTGCAATTGTCTATTCCTGATAACGTATTACCGAATTTGTCGAAGTAATGATACATATGCACATGTGCATGGATAACTGTTACTCGAAAAAAAAAGTTTTTTTTATGGTAACGAAATATAGCGATTTTTTCAAGAAAAATATTAAAAAAAATTTGAGTGCTTTTTTTATTTTTTTAGATTTTATTTTGTGTTCACATTGTTTCTCGCGGTTCTCGCAATAAGGGTGGTTCTCGCATGAACCTTACCCTATATATATATATGGGGACCGCTAAAATGAAAGCCACCTCCAGTTGTAAGAACCGCGAGAACCAGTTCCTAACCATTAGATCAAAAAGATGGATGGATAAGATTAAAAGTATCTAAAATGAATATTAAATACATTTTGTCTTATTATGTCTTTAATATTTTAATCTAAAAGGGTAGTTTAGTAAAATTACACTATTTTGTCTTTTTGTCTTTATTATTTTTTATTAATTTTTTGTTTTATTATATTACTTTTTATTTTTAAAAAGAATTTTTTTATTAAAAGAATTTTTAAATTCAAAGTTTTTTAACAAGGCAAATTTTTTTGCGCGCCGGTTTTTGCACGCCGGGCTTTTTCAAGCGTCGTTTTTTTAACGCGCCGTTATTACGCCGGGCTTTTTCAAGCGTCATTTTTTTAACCCGACGTTTTTTACGCGCCGTTTTTCAGGCGTCGTTTTTTACACGTTTTTTAACGCGCCGTTTTTTACACGCCGTTTTTTACACGTTTTTTTACACGTCGTTTTAATGCGCCGTTTTTTCACATTTTTTTAACGCGCCGTTTTTTACACTTTTTACGTTTTACGTTAAACTTTTTACGTTTTAAGTTTTACGTTAAACTTTTTACGTTTTACGTAAAAAAAATTTACGTTTTACGTTAAAATTTTTACGTTTTACGTTAAACTTTTTACGTTTAACGTTTTACGTTTTACGTAAAACTTTTTACGTTTTACGTAAAACTTTTTACGTTTTACGTTAAAAAGTTTACGGTTTACGTTAAAAAGTTTACGGTTTAACTTTTTTTTTACAAAAACTTTTTTACGCAAAAACGAACGCACCCAGAAATCGCAAACTCGGGAGGTGTCTCAGATATATTGTTATCATCATCGACTAGGGGGAAAAAAATAAAAAACCAACAACATCAAAACAAAGTGTATCTCGATAAAAAAAACGGGGTTTGGCTCAGATTATCCGATAATCAAAAGGCTGCAAAAGTGGGGTTGCAGGTTCAAAAAACTTACCCTCCCCCGTCCTTGCCGCGTCATCGCCATCAAAATCTACGTTTTTTTCATCATCGCCACCCCAAAAATCCAACCGATCAAAACCCACATACTTCACTTATCAAAATCACCGGAAAACATCAAAAATCACCGGCAAACATAAAAAATCACTGGCAACACATCCAAATCACCGGCAACACATCAAAATCAGCGGAGATGCCGCCGCCACCAACCCCAACGTTATAAGCAACCAACACCATCACCCCCCGCCACCAGCCACCATTCACCGTCACTCCTCACCACCACCGGAACCAACACCATCACCCACCGCCACCGCCACCTCCACTTCCATTCGATTCTTTTACTTTAACACATCTCAGCCTCTTTATATTTCCCCACCGTAACTTATACATAAATAGAATAAACCAAAACTCTCGTCTTTGTCTGGGAAAACCAAGTAAAACCCCCAATTTTGTCAAGAACCCTAAAACAACATAAAGAGCCCAAACTAAAGAAAATATACAAGAATGTAAATAAAGATTACCCACATGAATACCCATCTCAAAAAGAAATTAACAAAACCATTAACAAATCAACAACAAACAACAAATCAGAATCATAAAAAGTCACTGACCCTCTGTATAGACTGAGGGTCGTCGGAGATGGGTTGCAGATCTGAGGGTTGCCGGAGAAACGAGGGAGCACCAGAGAAACGAGGGGGCCGCCATAGTGGGTGCGGTGTTTGGGGGTCGTCGGTGTGGGGTGTGGCGGTTGCCTGTTCATCGGAGGGTAAGGGAGGAACAGAGGTGTTTGGGTTAGGGTTTGTCGGCTGAAACTTTAGAAGATTCAAGAAGTTCTGCAACTTCAAGAGAGAGAGAGAATGAGAGATGTTTTTTTGAATTTCAATAAATAGATGAGAGAGAGAGGATAAGAGATGCAACTTTAAAAGAAAAGACAGAGGAGAGAGGAAATGATTTGACATTTGGGGTAAATGAGCAAAGTACCCTTTATGTTGGCATAATCTGATTGGTTGAGAGTAGTTCTCGCGGTTCTTACAACTGGAGGTGGTTTCTATTTTAGCGGCTCCCTATATATATATATATATGTATAGGGCAAGGATAAATTGAAAACCCACTTGTGTTGAATAAACCCTGAAAACCCAATAACAACCATTGATTAATCAGATTGATGGATGAGATCATTTTGGTCTTGCCCCCTTTTTACTTTTTAATATAATATTAATGAGAGGTACAAGAAGGGTATATTTGGAAATGTTACAATTTCTCTCTCCTGACAGAAAGTGTAACTTCTGTCAACTTTCCTCTCTCTCCTGACAGAAAGTGTAAATCTGTCTACTTTCCCCTCTCCTCTCTCTCTATAATTTTGTTTCTTTTTTATATAAATCAGATTTTTTGTTTCTTTTTTATATACATCTGTATTTTATTACATAAAAAATGTAACATATATTTTTTAATTATCAATTTATGTCACAGTTGTAATAACACACTTTATTTCTATAACATAAAATATTACACAGAAACGTAACATATAATTTTTACATAATCAAATGCACTTTATTTTCTGTAACGGACATTATTTCTGTAACACAAAAAAATGTAACAGGCATTTTTGCTTTGATTGATTGTTACATTTCTAATACAAAAAAATGTAACAAGACACTTTGTTTCTGTAACAGTCACTTTGTTTTTACAATAATCTGGGAAAAAATGTAACAACACACTTTATTTTTACAACAGTCTAAAAAAGTGTAACAATCCACTTTATTTTCAGTAACGTGCATTATTTATGTAACACGAAAAAATGTAACATGCATTTTTCTTTGATTGTTACATTTCGTAACTATGTTCAACATCAAACATCTTTTGAATCATCTTCAACATCTGAAACATCATCTTCAAAGTGTAGATTTGCAAACAAAGCTGAAAAAAAACATACTTATTCACCTTCTTAAACAAGATCTGAAACAAATTTTACACAAAAAATTGATGCAATCAATAATAAAAACAACAGTCTAAAAAAGTGTAACAACACACTTTATTTTTAGTAACGTGCATTATTTATGTAACACGAAAAAATGTAACATGCATTTTTTAATTATCAATTTATGCCAGAAACACAACACACTTTATTTTCAGTAACGTGCATTATTTTTGTAACACGAAAAAATGTAACATGCATTTTTTTTAATAATCAAAAATTGCAGATCCACAAAATACAACAAAAATGCAGACTAAAAAAGTGTAGATTTGCAAACAAAGATGAAAAAAACCCATACTTATTCACCTTCTTGAACAAGATCTGAAACAAATTTTACACAAAAAATTGATGCAATCAATAATAAAAACAACAGTCTAAAAAAGTGTAACAACACACTTTATTTTTAGTAACGTGCATTATTTATGTAACACGAAAAAATGTAACATGCATTTTTTAATTATCAATTTATGCCAGAAACACAACACACTTTATTTTCAGTAACGTGCATTATTTTTGTAACACGAAAAAATGTAACATGCATTTTTTTTAATAATAAAAAATTGCAGATCCACAAAATACAACAAAAATGCAGACTAAAAAAGTGTAGATTTGCAAACAAAGATGAAAAAAACCCATACTTATTCACCTTCTTGAACAAGATCTGAAACAAATTTTACACAAAAAATTGATGCAATCAATAATAAAAACAACAAACCCATAAAACAAGAACTTAAAAACCTCCATCTTCTTGAACAAAAAAAATAGCAGATCCACAAACCACAACAAAAAACAAATTAAAAACATTCATCTTCTTGAACAAAAAACAAAGTTGCAGATCTACAAAATACAAAAAAAATGATAAATCAAGAAATTAAAAAATTGATAAATCAAGAAATTAAAAACATTCATCTTCTTGAACAAAAAAACAAAAAAAACAACATATCCAGAAAAAAGTTGCAGATCTACAAAATACAAAAAATGAAGAACTACAAAACGTAAAAGAATTGCAAATCTGAAAAAAAAAAACTGAAAACAAACATACTTATGGACCTGGAGGATCTTCTAGATCTGGAACATCATGTTTAAACATCGAACATCTTTGGGGGCATCATCAACATCGAACCGCCATCACATCATCTTCAACATCGATCATCTTCAACCGGATCTGGAGGAGGATCTTCTAGATTTGGAATATCATGTTCAAACATCGAACATCTGGATGATGATCTTTTGAACTGGATCATCTTTTGGATTCAGATCACTTTTAGATCTGGATGAAGATCTTCAAGATCTGAAAATGAATTAGATGATAAAGATATAAAGAGAGAGAGAGAGAGAGGGAAAAGTGTGTAAGAGAAGAAAGATAAATGAGAATTTGAGATCTTTCAATTGAAGAAAGATGCACGTCACTTTATGTTAAAAAGGAAGAGAGACAGTGCTTATTAATGTGGGAGATGTGATGTGGCTGTTACATTTTCTGCCATCATGCAAAATGACGTATATACCCCTCGCTCATTAATGTGGGAGATGTGATGTGGCTGAATCCTAGCCACATATGTGGGTTTCTTGGGTTTAGTCAACTGGAGTGGGTTTTCTCCTTATAATTAGCCTATATGTATATATATATATATATATATATACATATATATAATGAACTTAATTATTTTGTCTTGAGTTAAAACGAGTTGTTGATGACTAACGAAACATCCAATCAATGTTCTTATAAACATAAGACTTAAGAGAACGAGTAGATAACAAACACAAATTAATTAATTACTTGTAATCTATTATATATAATAAACAAGGCTATCACCCGGGAACATCCCGGGTTAGGAAAATTTAGTTTTCAATAATAAAAAATACATAAACAACACTTTCAATATATTTAATATCCTCTTTCCTTTCCCCACAGGAAATTTTATTTTGGTTTCATAAATATCTCAAGTTTTCCTAAACGTTTTTTAAATTATATTAGAATACGTTATCAGTTGAATTTGCAATGAAATACACTAATAAAGGAATTATAATAAACGGTTTTTTTTTTTTGAAATCTTATGTAATTGGTTTTGGTTTTTCTTTTATAAAGATTCATTGATTTATGTTAAATAGAGTATTTTGACCAATGTGATAAAAGCCTTAAACGTCAAATGTAAGGACGATAGCTAAAATAAAAACAAAATTATTTGCTTTAAAAATGGTACATATGAAAACAAAATAAACATCAAACAGTAAACTCAACAAACAGAAATAATAAAAAAAAACAATGTTTAAGACGTAAGAAACATAAAAACTAATTTTCAATTCGTAGATATACGAAGCTCAACCTCTTTCTTGCTAACTTTCTCCGAATCCTTGAAGTTACTTGAAGTTGGAGAGTTATAGACGTCAACCAGTTTACGCTTGTTTATTTTATTATTATCACAACTGGTATTCGCATCATCATTGTTAGCGGTTGTGATAGGAGCTTGACGTTTGACATATTGAAGAATGTTTTCCTGCGACAAATGTAAAAAGTAAGTGAGTAACAACACAATTTTATAAACTATAAATATAGAACATTTCGACAACCTGCAGAAACGATCTCAAGTATTTATTATGTCAATATACATGCAGTTTGGATAAAGTAGATCTCGCTTAAAAATTTAAAGAAAAATACCTAACTCGGAAGCAGTTATCATGCCTTCTGTGCTGACGATGACACTCATTGCTCTGTGTATCTGAATGATACTCCCTTTAACTGTGCCATCCACAGCTATGTCTTCAACACGACAAATCTGCGAAAGGTTAAAATGCAACCACCAAAATCAGTACCAAGTTTATCCAGTTTCAAATGACCGATCATCAATGCGCGATCCAACGCTTTTAATCAAAGCTAAAATGAACAAAATATAATATAATTTATCAACCCATTTACAACCTGCCAACCCATTTGACACATCTAGACTGGTTATGTGGGTCATGGGTTAGGGTTAAGTTTTTTCGACACGAGTAATTAAATAGGTCATGTTAAATATACTTGCATTACCTGCTGAGTGGGTAGATACTTCCTCCTATAGTTAAATATTGCATCTTTCTCACTTGTGTCCGCACATGAACCCGCCATGTTTAGTACAAAAGTTTTTTATTTATTTTACTTTTTTTTCATGTTAATACACTAAAATTACAAATTTACAACAAAGAGTAGAGATCTATGTAAAATACTTACGTTTAAAATAAAAACATGATGCTCATTGTTTTTTGATCTTTTAAAATTTGACGAATTATACCAGAACAATTTAACTTATGACACAACATATTTTTCAAAATTTTAAAAATCAAACATATTAAACTGCTCACCTGGTCAAGGCACGACCCGTTAAGCGAAAATACAATTATACCAGAGCAATATCTTAACCTCCTGTGTAACATCTCCAATGGCTATGGCTGTTGTCGTCTATGGAATCATAATAAAATACAATTAAAACACTTTCAGATAGCTCAAATCACCCAAATGAAGTTCATATATGAAGGCAAAAAGGTTTGAAATCGTGCCATTTTCATCCAACTCGTTAAGTGAAGGGCATTTTCATCATTTTAGCTATTTGTTTTGTTTATTTATAACAAAATGGCAAGATTAAATGACGGAAACACCCGACTTGTGGTTAAAAATGGATGGAGTTAACGATTCGGATGAAAATGGCAAGATTTCAAACATTATGGATCCAAATGCACCAGTTCTGGAAGTTTTAAGAAGAGAATAAGAAGTGAATAAGAAGTGAAAGCATTTAGACTTACCACTTTAACAGGCTTGTAATTCTGAGGAACAGAAAGCATAAGCTCTTCATTCCAAACTGGATTCAAGTTGCTATTCCTTACAGTTGTCTGTATTGTTTAGCAATTGAGCCAAAGAAGCACATACCCATATATAGGGATGAGCATTTCGAACCGGTACCGAACCGTACCGGGTATATTCGGTACTGATACCGGTACTCACTTTCTCCGTTTTTCGGTACCGTACCGTACTGAACCTATATATTCGGTACCGGTACCCACTTTTCCCGTTTTTCAGTACCGGTACCGAACGGGTACCATGCTCATCCCTACCCACATATTAACACCACTTAAGAAGCATCGACCGAGTAATAAACAAAATCATGCCCTAAAAGATACCCGATCTTGGTCGTCTAGTAGCATCTTTTATAGCATTCTCCAAAATGCCAGTTACAAGTATAGAAAATAAAAGACCAGCAAAAAATATTAAAAAAATACTAATCATTGAACTCAAATAAGGGCATGTATTTAAATATAAACCATTTCACTTTGGGTAACTTCAAGCTCTTATTTTGACTCATTTAAGATAAAATTTTATAGCTTCATATTTTTTAACCATCTAGATATAAAACAACCCAATATAAATGGGTCGAAATTTGTTACATCTAATTATATGGTCTATTTCCAAGATATAAGTATAAAAGGAGGTAAGCCCATAAAGTGAAGATTATAAGGAACAATACCTCTTTAGAATCTTTGAAACCGACTCTCAAGTCTAGACCACCATGTAACCAATAAGCAATCATTTGCATTTCAAGTAGTCAATAAAGGTGAAACCGGTTATTATCAGTTTACATATCCATACCAGTTCAGTCCATTTGGGCCACCCCAATTTTACTTACATTGTTTTATTTGACCCGTTTTAGATACAAATACAGCTGAATCAACTCGTTTGCAAGTAAATAGGTCAAAATTACCATCTTTTTGTATAAAAAAAAACTAAAAGTAACTCTTTCGGAAGGAAGAAGTTAGGTAAAGACTTGAAGACATTACTAATTTAATAATTAATTAACCAACAAATAATAATCAATCATACATACCATGATTATTTGTTGGGGAGTCTTGCTTTGAGCTCATCAGCAACATCGTCAATGAACTCGTCGGTGTTCAAATAATGCTCCCTGCTCAGACTGGAAAATATTTTAAAAGTGTTTAGAGATATAAATAAATATAAAAAAATATTCACTAAACTAAATATGTAACCGACATGAAGAGAGATACCTGTGAAGGCTTTACGGAGCTGTTCGACGTCGTCGGAGACGGAGATATCATGTGCCGGAACGATCAAAACCTCTCCAAAATACCTAAATTCTTGTAAATTATTTTCAAGACCATGTACTTAGCTGATCATTTTCAAAGCAATTAACCTATTTGACCTATCTTAGAAACACATGCCTTCTGTTTCATTTTTATGAATCTTTTGAATATCATTCAGATTATTTTCAAAGCATTTGACCCATTTAACCTAGCTTAGCTTGTTTGACCCGTTAAATAAAAGACATAACCTAAATCGATGTGTTTCTAAGATAATGAGTTGAACCGCCACCAAGCCACCACTATCAACTCACAAAATCTAGTGCAAAGATAAAAAAAATGCTTTCTTTTGTTTAAGCCCTCACGGAGCATGTATATCTCAAACTTATTTGTTATAAATCTCTAACCATTTGAACATACATGTCAATGTGTCATATTCACTGATATCTTTCCTCTATTCCAAGAGACCGTGACAAAAAAAAAAGGAATTGCTCAACGTTCTAAAATTAACACTATGACTCTACTCGGTAAGGATCTTTTGGTCCAGTTTGAATAAATAAGCGAAAAAATCTATGTATTTTTTATAGCCTGAGTCACATATTGATTAATTAAAGGAAAGGAGAAAATTTCTTACCATTGTATGCGTTTTTATTATATTCAGTTGAACCATATGCAAAGATGCAAACATTGTAACCATCACGAGCATAGCGAATGAAGGACCTGGTACCAATCTACAAAAACCCCAACTGCGTAAAAAAAAAATATTCATATTGGAAAAAATTAAGAAATAATTACATAACGCCAACTAATTACATAACGACAACTAAGACCATATGCATATTGCCCAAATTTCCATGGAGAAACCCTTTCTGGTCTCATCATCAACGTGGATTCATCCCAATTGACCTGGAGTTAACGGGGCTTAGGGTAATTTTCTATTAATTCTCTGTGGGCCATTTAGTTAGAACAGGTTGATTTGGGTTATGACGTCTCTAAAGGGGACAATCAGATAAAAGAAACTAAAAAAATACAACTTCGAGACAAAATATAATTTGGTTGGGGGAGCCCAACTTGACCCGAACAGTACAAATGATTACTCCTTTTGATCCCTATGTGTTAGTAGATATGTTCATCAAGAGATCTTTACCAGTAGGTCGATTACCTTAAACCCTCAACCCATTTTTAAAAATAAACCAATTTCGAAGCTAAACTAATGTTGAAATAAAGCCAATATTTGGGACCTGATGATTTACCGGTATAGGCAATGATGTAGAAGTTTATTATGAATATATATTCATTTGAAACACAAACCATTAAAACAATTGTAACAAAAGATTGTCAAGAGCAATACCTACAGTGAGATCATCTGCGCATCTTAAAGATGTCAAATTACCTAACCTTTCACGCTCCCCATCAGCATGCTTGACCTGGATGGGACACACTCCCTATAAAATAAACTCAAATCATTATGCCTTTCACTTGAAAAGATATCACCAATTTCTTAAAAATGTACCATCATAGTGAAAGAACACACTGACCCTTAGCAATGTATGCTGATTATGTAAGGCATGTATTGCCCTATCAGCCTCTTTGGCTATCATTTCACCAATTATAAACTCACTAAAACTCAAAACAGAAGCCATAATAGATATAAAAACAAACTGCACACTTAAACTTTTACCTACACTAATATGACTTCAAATGCAGGTCTATTAACAGGATCTTCAACCATCCGTAAAACTCTTTTATGCGTGATCACATCCTCCCCACTCTCCACGTTCACATCCAACACATATCTGTCACCAACATGAAGAACTAAAAATCAAGAATGTGAAGAATCAAAAAGTTTTTTTTAATTAAAAAATAAATAAAAGGGGGGGGGGGTGAACTTGGATCTTGAGAAGCTTAAAGTCTTCATCTTTAGCCATCTCTTCAAGCGCCTTGAATACGTTTTCAGCGTTAATTGTTTGCCTCATCGATTCCTTGCATATGTCATTTGCCCTAAAAAAATCACAACAAAACTGGGTTAAAAGATCACACCAACATCAAACTATATATTAATATATCATTTGCCCTATAAAATTTACAACAAAACTGGATTAAAAGATCACACTAACATCAAACTATACATTAATACGTCATTCGACCTATAAAGATTACCACGAAACAGGATTAAAAGGTCATACCAGCATCAAACTATACATTAATATGTCATTTGCCTTATTCCTATTACAACACAACTGAATTAAAAAACCGCACCAACATCGAACCATACATTAACAGCAATTAAAACTTATTTCCAAAAAAATAACTATTGAAATCAACTATAACATAAAATTAGCCTGTTCTAACTCAGAAAATATTACTTAATTGTACCTATCGCCATGAACAAATTTGCTAGTGTTATTGCCGAGCATCACCATGCGTTCGAAAATTCACGAGATAGATAACCCTGTATAAACAAATATTATCAAAATCATCAACAAAACTCCGAATCAACAAAATGACCAATCGACAAATCTAAGAAGGATAAAAATATGTATATAGAAGGTAGAAGATGATACCTGAAATCTTTATTCGTGAGGTATTGACGACAGAGATGTGATGCGATTTAGGGATGAATGAGAATATTATTCGATGAATCAAATAGTAAAACAATTAAAATAGAATATGAAGATCATAGAAGAACACTGGATTGAATGTAAACCCTAGCCTTGTTTTATGAAAAACTTACATGATAAAGATCGAAAAACAACTTACCAGGTTTCTTTCTCAATCATAGAGTAAACATATCTAGGGTTCTTTCAAGTGGAAAGAGATGAAACGACGGAAGATGCATAGATGAAACGGCGGATTTGAATGGTTAGGGTTTGGGAGACGCAATCAACTGAGGGAAAATGATTGAAGCAGAAGGCAATGCTAGGGTTTACACAAGAAAAGAAACATTTATACCCGGGTCAAAATATGCGGGTATGGTTATCTCCATTCGGATCCCGTGTAGAAATAACATGTCTCCCACGTTTTCCCGTCAAAAATCCATTGTGGTTGCACCACCACTTGACACGTGTCCCACATTTTATTCATATATTATATATATAGATATAGATGTGTTAATTTTTGCTGATGTGTCAAGCTAGGAGGCCTATAAATTTTGCTTTTTGGCGGGAAAATCCCGTCCACTTTTCTTTGGACGCGGGATCCGGTTTAATTCGGGTCGGAATATGGGTCAAGCATGATGGATAATGGATCCTTTATATTTCCTTTTTCCTCATTCTTCTTTCACAACCCTAAAGAAACATGAAGAAACCCTAGATCGGCCGCACAAGTTGTTACTCTCCTAATCAAGGCGATTCTCCATCTTCACTTCGTCATCTCTTCATCATCTTCAATTTATGACTTCTGGTTGAACTAACACTCAATGGCGGCCAGAAACACACTCCTCATGTACCGGCGTGACACCAGTTCTTCAATCTTTATGCGCTCAAAACCCTAGCATAATCGTTCTTCAGTATTTTCCTGTTCCAAACACATTGAAACCCTAATGTGTTCCACTTCCTCATAATCATCGATTCCACCTCCACAATCTTGCACCTCTCGACTTGTAAAAAGGGACGTTTTAAATATTCTACTCATTCACATTCTATTTGTGAGTGCTAATTAATCCTTGTCTGTCACTATTGTTCGTCTATTTCCACCAATGTTCTTTTTTTTCCTTATTTTGTTTTGGTAGATGAGATTGAAGTTGTAGATGGCAAAGAAATTAACCCGGAGATTGTGCCGACGGCGATGATTTTGGATATGTTATTATACGTTATTTGGATCTGTTCTAAAATACCCTAATGAAAAGTTATATTATTCGATGTTACTTATTTGTAGTCATTTCGGAATTGAGTTGGTGCCTATAGCGTTCAATCTAAATCTAATAGCTTATAATGTTATATCGTTATGTTGAGTTTGTTGAATTAGATTACTTGCTTCTATTCATCATTAGGTTATGATTCTGTTAGTGTGTTGTGAATTCGGTTTCCTATAGCTTAGTGTGCTTATAAGTTATAATCTGTTGAACTGTGTTCGTATATAGATTATTTGCGAATGAATTTTAGGCGAAACAAGTTATGCGACTCATTGTTAGGTCATGTTTTTGTTAGTTTGTGTCTGAATTCAGTTTTTGATGCGTAGTGTGCTTATAATCTTATATCGTCACTGTCAGGTTTGTTAAACTGTATGTCGATTCTGTAGTTGAAATTGATTTTATACGTTTTTATTATTCTTGTGTAAAAGTCGCATAATTCTTGTGGGTTTTTATCAAGTTTTTGACCTTATCATCAGACGTTTGAATTACTTAATTTTTTCATCATAAACTTGATTACTTAACAATCTTACTATCATGGTTTATTTAGTTTGAATATCGCATGTTAATTTTAATTTCCTTAATAAATTATAAAGAAATTACGCCGATTATAATCGTATTATCGGTTTATTTATTGATGGGTCATTATCGTTTGGTGAATTTTGTTTTGATTTTGACCGTAAAAGTTGTAATCAAGATGAATTTTGACCTTGTGAATTGTTATTTTCACTGCAAATATAGAACCTGTGGATTGTTTATCTAATTTTTATGTTCGTTTTTTTAGTATAGTGATATGGCAAAGAGTTTATTCAAGAAAGAACATGATCTTGGTAAGTGTTTCCTTTGTTATATTGATATTAGGCCCGGTTCGGACCAATGGCGGACCTAGAAAAAAAATTTGTTCATGGGGGCGATTGGGTGGCTTAACCAAAATTTTATGAGGGGCGATTCAGATTTTAGCGTATAAATAACAGTAAAAAAATTTGTTCATGGGGGGCGATTGGGAGGGTTAACCAAAATTTTATGAGGGGCGATTCAGATTTTAGCGTATAAATAACAGTAAAAAAAATTCATGGTTGACCCCAGTTTTATTTTCTTTGTTACTTTTGGTGTTGAGAGTGATCTCATTGAGTTTGAGTTGTGTATCGGTTCGTTTCAGAGAAAAGGCATGCTGAGGCTGCTAGAATTAGAGAAAAGTGCCCCGATAGAATTCCAGTAAGTGTTGATCTCTCTCTAGATTTGTCATGTTTATATGGATGACTCTTTTGCAGAACATGTATCAATCTTTGCAGTTATAGTTTCAATTTCATTCTGGTGAAGAGAAGTATTGGTTATGTGATATGGTTCTAAAGTAATCTTCTTGATTTTGTTTTGAGGTTAATTTTGATTTGGTCATTATGGAGAAAGGGGAGAGGAGCGATGTTCCCACCATTGATAAGAAAAAGTATGTAATATGTATATGCTATAGCTATTATAACGTTATTTTTCTCATTTAATCGAGAGTTAGTCAAACAGATATCACATACGAGATATTTTGGAAACTTTGGAGGTATTCCTTAATTAATTAATTATTTGTATTTGTAATGACCAGCATACGTGCTAAACAATGTTGATTTACGTTTTAGTTTTTCTTATGTCTAGGATGGTTATCCCCCAAAATCTTAGTGGAAATTTGTGGAAAGTCGCTTACCAATTGCCACTACAACTTGGTATGAGCTAATCTATGGGTTGTTTGGTGCCTTTCTTTTGTAGGTATTGTTACTTATTTATATTTTCTTCTAAATTATATGTTTTTACATCTGAACTTTATAAAGCGATCTCATGGGAGGATTTGTCAAGCACATAAGTTCGATTGTCTATTGTTTTAATCACATTTTTATTTTGATAATTGGATCTTAATTATTGATTTATATTATAACAGGATAATGGATTTCGTCATGGGGTGTTTACCTTCACCCTAAAATAAAGCTTCTACCGAGCGCGAATCGTGTTTCAAAATATGCTGGTGTAAACGTGGAGACATAAAGAAGCACCTAAGGATCTAGGTCCGCACAGGATGACAATGGTATTTTCAACATTAACATAAAATTAAAATATAGAAAAAAGTATTGACAGGTCAACCTAACCCGACCTAGTTATGTTTTTTTTTTTTACAAAATCCCATTTATGATCTTCAAAGAAAATGTTAATGTATTTTTCATATAAAAAGTGTACCCACTTCAACAAAGTGTTTTGTTGACATTTTTAGCCTTTCATTTATATTTAATGAATTTAAGTGAATTATTGTTTGCAGGGGACTACTCTTGTACAAAAGTTATTGAATAGTGATGATGTTTATTAGATGCTTGGGGAATAGGGAGCTTTAGGGTTGGATGTTGAGATTTATGGCTAGATTAAATACATGAAATAGTGAGTGTTTGCACCTACTTTAGAAAGACATTTCAGGCATTGAGAGCTTTTGGGTTGAATGTTGAGGAAAACGGCCAGCGAGGTATGAATTTGGGAAAATGTTTCTTCGATGATAAACTAAAGTTCTGTCTATTTAGGCTAATAATTTTTACACCATTTGACTGACAATGTTTTGTTTTAATTGAACGCTGTAGGCACCAACTTCAAATCGAGTTATAAATCTAATATCTTCCGACCGAGTGACTTATGTTCATCATTTTATATTCCTTTTTTATGACATTATGATTTTTTTGTTTCGGTTATGAATTTAAGTAAGATAAAGAAACCCCCGAAAAGCACTAGGTAAAGGTGATGGAAGATGCCCTGATGACTATGAGATTGCCAAATTCAGTGGTCTTTCATTGGCTTAGATTGAATCAGCTACCAAATGCCTGTCAGTACTATCAATCAGACAAATGCAAAGTTAGTTTTGGGTATGTTTCCTTACTTCATTGAGTAGAAAAAACTCTAAACAAAATCACATATCTCTCTTGATACAAACAAGCCTTTGTTTGTTGTAAAACTGGGATTATAGTTGCGTTGCCGACATGGAAATGATTATTTAAAATCTGAATTAGAATGTTTTTATCCATTGGTTAAGCATGATATAGGTCTCTTATTTTTACATTGTTGTCTTTTTTTTTTACTTTAATCTTATCGGATGGGTTGTGAAAGTTGCTGATTTTGGAGTGGCGATGGTGCAGATTGTTGTACTCAGTTTCGTGATGGTGCTATGGGAGATTCTAACGGGCGAAGTTAGTGTCTTTATAAATACCCCAGCATAGATACATACGAGAAGGTAAACGAGTGTTGCTTCAATTTGTATTTACTCATATCACTTATGATTAGTTTAGTTAGTTTAGTAACGTTTTCAACTATCATGTCACAATCTTTTTCATGCCATATCTACCCTTCTTATATGTTAATTCTAGAGGTGATGAGATGGGCGGGTTGGGTAACGGATTAACGGGTCGAACAGGGTTTTCTTCTGAATCACACTAATTGATAAGTATCGAGTCTTGAAGAAGCCATAAAAGATTATCATTTTTCAATGAATACGGGTTGGGTAAATCTTCAAACATATTTTAGAGCAGATTAGGTTTAACCACCAATGATTTTTTTTTGTTATTTTTATATTTTTATGAAGAAGTTAATAAAAAGCTACACTTAATTTGTAAAAGTTGATACAACTATATTTTATTTGCGAAGTGCAGGTCCAAACGACTTAATTTTTTTATTTTTTTGGTGACGTGTTGGATGATTTGTAAAAGTCGAAACAACTTAATCTTTTCTTGGTAAAAGAGTAGCGGCTGAAAGCATATTCGTTGAAGTCCAAGCAACTTCCTTTTGTGTGGGCGTTTGAAGACGTCTTATGAGGGTTCCAGTTGGATCATGTCTGGGAGTTTGAAGATGGATGATGTTGTTGCTGCATGGAAGATGGCTGATAGGGTTTGAAAGACTAAAGATTTATGCATGATGTCTGAACTTATTATTTGTTTTATTCATACATATATAATAGATTTATGTATGATGTCCTATTAAAGTTTATTACATCATAATAAAAGTGTTGTAGCAGAAAATTTTGATTTTTTATTAAACATAGAGATTACAATTTTTTATGGATTTTGTTTAAAAAATTAAAAATTTAGGTTATATTATTCTCAACTGGTGGGTCAATTCAAAAGGTTTTAATGAGAATGTCTTCACAAATTTAAAAAAAAAAAGTTGTTGTACTTAAAAAAAATATACATGATTAATAACTAATAAAATAAAACAACCCGTGGGTACAAAGTTATTTTCTCCTTGAATTTTGAGTAGTGTAAAAAGAAAAAGATTGATTCTATAAGAGGTGTGTAGGTTTACCCACAGGTCACGGGTTTGATCCCGGGCCAGTGGGGTTCCTGCATAGGGCTTAGGCCAGACCGACCGGGAAGGTACCGCATTGCGGGCTGGCGGATTCGAACCTGAGCGGGTACGCCTAGAGGCGGCCAAGGTAACCGGTTGATCCACTCCTTCCAAAAAAAGATATGTTGTGACTAGAACTTTGAATTCTGATGGAATACGTTGGTTAAACACTTCAAAATTTTGGTTGCCTAAAAGATACTACTCTATCCGTCCCATTAAAAGTGTCCTATTTTGAATTTTCAAAGTCTTTATTTATAAACTTTGACCTTAAATAATTTTGTTTGTGTTAGATAATACTTGATGAAAGTTATATGATTTGAGTGTGTTTTACAAGTGTTTTTATCGGGTTAATTTTCATCAAGTTTTATATAACACAAAAAATATATAATTAAAGTCAAAGTTTATAAATAAATACTTTGAAATTCAAAATAAGCACCGAAAAGATATTACTTCGTACAACTTCTGTCATGGTTAACTCATTTCCATTTTAGAGACGAATGTGGTAAGTCTTACAGGGTTTGGATTTTTTTTATTTATGAAATGATTATTTTAAAAAAAGTATGTGTACGTGTAATATTATATCATTTGTTTTTAAAGTTTAAAGTCAATGATTGGAGTTATTTTTAGATTTTGGTTATATTATTTAATTCTTTGGATCGTGAGAATTTCATCTTCATGTTTTTTATATATTTAAATGTTATTGTGTTGCTCTATGGATTATCAACACCATACATAACTAAATCTATTCCTACTTCAATGGGTTCAGCGTTGGTACCACATAGTATCGACACCAATGTTTATTTATATTTTTAAACACTTATAATTTGATTGGTTCATTTTGTAGAGGGGACTCGATTTACTAAGGGAAATGTTTTGGCAATTCGAAGGATATGCATCTTCAAATGGACTCGACTATCTTTAAAATGTGTTCTTTTACTATGTAATATATTGTATTAGATGAACTTCATGTTGTTTTGTTGGATTAGATATGAAAAAACTTCTTTACTTGCAAAAAAAAACCCATTTTAATAATCACCAGTTATCGCCTCATTCCTCTCAACATGAACCCTAATTTCACACATCATTCTCCCCTCTTTACATCTTCAAAAAGATATTAAATTTGTGTTTTCCATGAAATATAATATACCACTTCGATAGATTCAACTTCTGTAGTCAACAGGTAAATTGGTTTTAAGAGGATTTGCCATACATTTCATGTGTTTATTTGAGTCTTTATGGCCGATTTGTATTAATTTGGGAAAAGTCTCTTTAAGTTCTAAATTTATTAATTCTTATCCTCGAACAAATACCCTTTTTGTCATTGCTAAACTGACATGTACCTTAAACATCATTTGCTCATGTCATTGAACAGGCAATATGCATCCTTAAGTAAATTCGGGGCAAGTATCATGTGTTTTTAATTTATCACGGCACGAGTCCGAGACACTTCTATGCTTATAGAATGCTCGAAAACAAAGTATGCACTTTGTCATTAACTTATCTAATACGTCACGTTATTTAAGTTTATTTTAATTATACAGTTGTGAGTATATAGGATTAACATTGAATTATTGAATATATATCCTCACAAATTTTATAAAAACACCTTTTTTAATAAAATTAATAAAATATTAATATTCTTAAAATAGAGCAACCCGTGGGTACCACAGGGTATAACCTATTAACAATTATATAGTAAAGCAGAATGTCTGAATTAATAAAAATCCATACAAAGTCTTGTTTCATGGATAATAATTGAGCATGTGGGTCTATATCACATAAAGGTTTTGACGTTGGGAGTCTAATAATTTGCCAAAAAATAAAGAAGAAAGAAAAGTTTTATTTATAAAATTAGAATTTTAAAAGCAAATCTCAAAAGAGATTTATGAAGGAATTTTACTTTCCATGACTAGTTGTTTATACATAAAATGCCTAGTAAATTTTGTTTTCTCTTAATTAATAAACTTATATAGAGGAAAGGTTGATCTAAAACGGCTAAGGTTATTATAATGAAAAGTGAAAAATGTCAAAAACAAAAAAAAATACAATATATATATAGTTAGGCTATAGGTTTGCTAATTTTTTTTTTCTGAAATGACTTTTTTTTTTGTTTTAACTACTCTTCACCAAAGTATATATCTTCCACCATCAGGTTTGAACGTGGATTTCACCAAAGAGACATTTGTCTCTTACCATTAGGTTGCAGCCGCAAATGCTAGCTACCATGTCAAAGCCCATAATAAACAAAGAGACATTTGTCTCTTGCCATTAGGTGTACGTAATGGGTTCCGGCTAGCGCATAAGTAGCACGCGCATAGTGTATGACGAAGACTCCATATGGCACGCCAGTGTGGCACGTGCATATGAGAGCGGACCAGCAGATTCAGTCAACTGTGTGGCGTGTGGACTGGCGAGACAACTTCGACACACGACGCGAGTTCTCTGCAGCTTCTAGTGTAAAGCAGTAAATCAATTTCAAAATTGTATGTCGAAACTGACCAGTCAAATAGTTAAGAATCGAAATTCAAATAAAGAATAGATAACATGAAGACGTTCAATGCAATTTATTTTTTGCGTTTAGTTCGGTCAAAGCTGGTTCGACTCAAAGTTCACTATAAAACCAAGGAGAGGCCTTGGTTGAAGTGGACACTTGTAACATACAAAGCTTACACAAAACTCTCCAATTCCCTATGTATCATTTCTGAACTTCATCTTTAAGGTATACCTTCAGGTTTAGAATCTTCTATGGCAGGGCAACTGCTTAGGCTGTTGTACTCTGGAAACAAACGAGTTCTCTTGAAAAACTCGAAATTTGTTTTAAGGGAACCGTACGTTTCTAACACAAACCATAGCCAAAAATCTTTTCTGTTTAGTATTCATTCTTGTTTTTCTTTTCATTTAAATTATAAAAGTTTTGTAATTTACTGTTTTCTTTTGTTTCTGTATTGTGATTATTAACAAAAGTAATCTATTTATTTTCATACGGGAACGGTTTCCTACACTTACAAGATTAAAACAACGATATCGTTTTTGTTCAATGCTATGGACTTTCGGATCACTGACATAACCCAAGAATACACATAATAGTGACTTGTTTGTGCGCGTAAATGAGAAGATGAAGATGGGTTTGGGTTATTAAAATAACAAAAGGGTACGTTAGTCTTTTCCATAGCTTCTACATTATTTATCTTTCAATTCGTATAGTACAAACTTTTTGATGCGATAAAGTCATAAAATGTGTGTGTGTGAACAATGTTTGCACATTTGGTGGTTCCTTTTAAGTACATTCTCAGATACATGCATCATGGAAAAAGATCATATTAATTATACGAAAGGGTAACGATTAATAGGTATTTGTTTTTTGCAGTATCAAAGGTAGCTCACTCTGGGTTACTTAAATCCTAACAAAAAAATAAAAAAAAAATGTTTAAATAAGATTAAGGTAACTTGGAAGTCAAGAAATTAACGAACCAAATTCCATGGGCACATATGGATCATGTTCTGTTCATGTTTTTTAATTAAAGCTCGAAGTGTTTTATAAAGTTTATGCGTTAAAATTTATGTTTGTGTCCAAGGGTGGACCCAAAAATTATTTATGGGGTGTGAACGAAGGGTTCAACCAAAATTTCAAGAGGCGTGATCAGGATTCTAGCCTATAAAATACACTAAAAATATCTTTTTAAGAGGGGCGTCCGTCCACTCAACCCATAACTTGGGTACGCCCTTGTGTCAAGCAACAAAAGTGGAACGGTTGAGTGAACAATAGACCGTTGTGCGTAATTTCATTGGAAGTTAATCTTGAAACGGTCGTTTCTTAAAGAAAGTACAAATTATTTTGGTATTTTATTTAATTGTTTGTATGGTCTTTGATATGGTTGTAAAAATTCCGACTAGTGTTCGATTAATCGCTAGACCTAGGTTCACTAAGTAGTTTTTATCCAATCGGCCAATTAATCAGTAGACGGTCAACCGTGGTCAAATCCAGTCCAAAATGACCAAAAATCGGCAGCAGTCTTACGATTCCGGCCAGATTCGTGACCAAACCTGTAAATTCCGGCAATTAATCCTATGTGCTTGAAAAATATGGGTGGAAGAAGGTGTTAAAACATGTTTATTTAAAAAAAATACATATAAATATGTGAGTGTATACATATAAAACTAAAAAATACATATAAAATCTCAATTCGATTAATTACCAGTCGGCATCCCACCGGCCGACTGGAGTCTAAAGATTCTTACAACCTAGTCTTTGGAATGGTAGGAAATTGAGTTAAATAAGGAACATAGTGGTTTCCAATTTAGTATAATTTCTTTTATTTTTTTATTTTTTTTATTTTTCTAAGGTCTTGATTAGGTTAAATAGGATGTTTAAATAACGTATTTTTGTGTATATGTAATATCAGGTTTGAAGTTTATATTGAAAGCGTCGATCAAGTTTGATCAAAATACATTTTCTTCATCTTATTTTCTTTGTTGTTGGGTTAAAGTCTTGGATTAGGACCATGATTTTTTTTTTTTTTTTTTTTTTTTTGTATTAAAGGATGAATGGTGAACTTTTAGGAATAGCCAAATAGACACCACGCATAATTTGATAAAAATCGCATATTGGTAATGGGATAAGACTTTAGGACCAATAGGTCTTGAGTTCGATTCCTACAAGGGGGTTTTTTCATATTTATTGAGTTTTCTTCTGTTTGCCGTTCAAAAAAATAATAATCATAATAAAATTGTCGAAACTCTTGTTGAAAGTGAACTTTGTACCTGCCAACCAATGTCATTGTTAACTTTTGTCTGGTAGTCTTACTCATATGTTAGCCACATATTTTTTGAGTTTTATGTGGTTCAGCATTTCAGATTAAAGTAAGATGGGGTCCAGATGAGTCTCAAATTATTACTAATAATAATATTCATCAAATGGCTAACATCGTGTACCTAAAAGGTGCACCTTATGTTATTTTTTTTAGAAATTTAAATTTAAAGGTGCTACTTTCTGATTAAATTTGGCCAAACGATTCGATTCATATTTGTTGCTGTTTCACCTAAATTCTGCTGTCAACTTTCAAGTACAGTTTTGCCTTATCATATGTACTTTGGTTTTTTTTCTTAATTTATATACTCTAAGACCATTGGGTATGGGGAGGATAGTCTCCAAAGGACTATCCTTCACATAAGCGCCACGTAGGCAAAGGAGAAGGACCCTTCCCTTGGAGACTATCTAAGGGTGTAGGGATGCTCCTCCTCCATTTTTTATTATTATTTATTTTTTGCCATATTAATTAAAACAAACTAAATAAAAATAAAAAAAGTTACATTTAAATAAAAACTTAAAATTACATTTAAAATAAAAATCCTAAAGCTACATTAAAAAAAAACCTAAACTTAAATTAAAAAAAAGCCTAAAGTTACAAATAAATAAAAAAACTACGCGTTGTTTTCTCCGAGACTCCAAATGTGATCGATCAAGTCCGATTGAAGATTGAAATGTGATCGATCAAGTCCAAGACTACGCGTTGTGTCGCCTCTACCACCTTGTTTATAAAAAAATTTACGGCTTCCATGGTGTCCGTCGAACCCGATGAAGAAGAAGATGACATGGTGTATTTTTTAGAGAAGATTATGTGGGTATTTTGTATAAAAATGTGGGAGTTGTTTGGAGAAAGTAGGTGAATTTTGGTATAAAAGTGGATAGATATGTGGGTATTTATAAAGGTTTTAAATTAATTTGATTTTTTTTAAATAGCCAACGGATATATTGAATGGACCCCACCACAAATGCCCCGTCTCCACCGTCGGATTTCCGACGTCTTTGCCGCGACGGGCCCCAAGGGGGCGGTGTTGGACGTTCCTAATGGGGGACGGGCCTGGAGCCGAATCCCATACCCATTAGTCTAACCAACAATCTTTATTGATGACAGATAAATTAACACAAGGACAAACTCTCTTGTCCGGGATATCTTTTTGTTTTTATGTTCCCTTTATTTTTTTGTTAATTAAGGTTGCTCGTTTAATATCTTTTAATTTACATATTTAAGCGGGACCATTATTTTATGTTAATCTTTCAGTACAAGTATGATACACCTTAAAATATAATCAAGTATTATATATAAAATCAATGGGGTTGTGGTCCATTGGCAAAGACAAAGCCTTTAAAACACCAATGTTAAGAAGAGGAAGGTTTTAGGTTTAAGTCCCACAGACGAAATATGATTAAAGAAATTAGCTGTTAAAAAGAAGTATTATAGATAACCGTCAATAACCTAGAGTCAAAGTCAATAACAAAAGATCTACACAAGGTAATACCTTTAAAAAACCAAAATAAATATTTATTTGAATAAATCAAGTTTGATTGGGGTGGGGATTGATTTTCGATAGGTGCAATCATAAGCTCATTTGGTGGCTTCTTCAAGGTTGGAATTTTATCATTGAGATGTTTAAAAAGAGGGTATATGTAAGTGGAAAGCTAATATGTTGTCGATTGGTGAGTGGTCATTCTATACTCGTTAGCTCGGTGCTTGGGTCTCTTGGAGCTTATTATGTCTTTATTTTTAATGCCGAGAAAGTTTTGGTGTCTTTGAGGTAGGGATTTTTTTCGGGAGCGGTGGGAAATTTGAGAAAGTTGCATTGGGTAAATTGGGATTTGGTTATGTCTTCAAATGATGGAATTTTTTATTGAGATGCTTAAAAAATTACACGTAAGTGTATACGTTGTCGATTGGTGGTCTTCTATTCCCATTAGTTCGGTGCTAGGGTTTTTTGGAACTTATTATGCCTTTATTTTTAATGCCGAGAAAAATCTAAAGTTTTGGTGTCTTTGAGGTAGAGATTTTTTTTGGGAGCGGTGGGAAATTCTTAAAAGTTGCATTGGGTACGTTGGGATTTTGTTATGTTTTCAAATGATAAAAGCGAGTTTGCCGTTGGTAGTTTGTATGCTATCATGCCCTTCTATTGAAATGGAGAGTACGGTTTTTGCATAATCAACAAAGTTTACGCGGCGAGGATCATTAAGTCTATACATGGGAATAAAATTGGTGTTACCGAAAGGAATTAATATAATAAAAAGAATAGGGTTTAGCAAAGAATTATTAAATCCGACGATTCTCTTATGGTAGAGATAGAGAAGAAAGGTAGGGAATGGGGAGTCTATATCTTTGTGGAAAGATATATCGGTGGCTGACCGTTGTATCAGATATCGGTTTCTAATGTTATTTGCTACTGAAAGGGAGAAAGCTTGTTCTTTTAGATCAATGGTGCAAGGGCAAGGTGTTTGGAGGTGGCATCCTGATATTCAAGGAGGAGTAGAAGCCGAGGAATTTTTTGAATTGCTTCATTTTCTCGACGAGGTGGATTTATCTTTAGATAGAGATGTGTGGTTTTGTAGGTTGGATGAAGATGTTTTCTTCGCCATTAAAGTAGTTTGTGGGTGGATTGATCTGTGACAACCGGCAAATTTAATGGTAATTTCGTACAACTTAACAACTATTTATGCGTTTAATTTCGTTCATTTGTGACTTAGTTTGTGCATGATTAGGTCATACAAGTCTAGCGTTTGTAGGACATATCTAAACTTGACAATTGGTATTGTTACATTTGTCGCGTCGCGAGAAAACGATAACTATATCCTAATATGTTGGCGAAAAATGCTGAAAACACTATTCACCTGAACACACTATTCATGCCAGCAAGTTTTGAAAACTGTCCGAAACAACTAACGAATGATACGACAACCGTATCATTATAAATACATGAATAAGAACCCTATTTAGGGCACAAATTGCAATAATACTTTAACTTTCTGGAAACGCCTAAACTATTAAATTGTCTTATCCGTACTATAATATAACAACTATACTTGTCCGCAACATAAAAATTCAGCATTTGCAATGCTAATAAGGCTTGTAAGGAATGATAATCGTCTTAAACAAACTCGAGGATATCAATGGGGTATCAAGGACATCGCTCCCGATATTATGACGCATCTTTCACATATCGTCCGGTAATGACCCGACAACTAAACTAGTGACTAAACTATCATCCTAACACCAAAATTACTAACTTAGTGAACTAGTTAAGATAGTTACTACCCTAAACTACCATTAGTGGCCTAATGGTGCAAGACTAACCTTAAGTGCCTAAATATCTAGTCCATATATATTCATCACATGCTACAAATTATAAAAGAATGCAAGAAGCATGCCCTACCCCCCATACTCACCATTTTCGGCCAAAGTAGGGCCCACCCGACATCCTACAACTAGTTGTTATAATGAGGATTTGAAATAAGGCATGGTGCTAGAGATATGGTGTTGACTTGATTGAAAAGTTGAAGATTATAACACAACTCCCCTTAGATATTCTCATTTCTCACAACTTCAAAAACTCACAAACACCTCTCTCTTGCTCCCCCTTGTTCACGGCAACATCACCACCACTTTACACCTCCATTTTTCTCATCAAAACACCTAAATTCAAGCCTTACAAAGCCATTTCAAGATGATCTAAAGGTGTTACAAGCTATGGATGCACACTAGGAGTCTTGCTTTGCATTTGGAGCCTTCCACATCTTCCTCTTCTTCATTAGATTGTTTCCCTAACCTTGTGCTAAGTTGTAAGACATCTTCACCTCATTTTCATGCTTGTTATGATATGTAAATCATAGATGTACTACTTGTAACGACTCTCATCAAAAGTCATAATTACTAAAGTAATTTGACCAATAGGAAACCCTAATTGAGACACCCAAGTGATTCTGTACAAACCCTAAAATTTTCATAATTTTCAGAATCAGGATTAGGGCCCCTAAAACTCAGGGGGGGTTAAACCCTATTGACGATTATCCACTTAAAACGTAGGCAGAAAGGATTTTTCAGAAACCGTCGACTCAGCTGAGCTAGTCCCACACGTGGCAACCCTATGCATGAAAATAGTTCTTACGCGGGCCGCCTCAAGTTAGCTTAATTCTCACGCGGGCCGCCTAAGGGACAAAATTCACCTATAAATACAGGAGTTTGGGACTTGAATTCTGGCTTCAGAACGACGCTCAAATTCACTTTGTGCGCCGAGTTATGCTCTGTTTACTCTCAAAAACACTAATTAGTAGGGGGTGCTGCTACGATACAGGGTATTAACTTAATCGCTATTACGATTCATTTTCCGACCGATCAATATATCCAATGGATGTTTAAGTGCCGCCCACACTAGGGTTATACTTTATCGTTCGTCATTAATTTGACGGATCATCGTTAATTCGATGGATGAAGTATTATACTTTGTCGTTCGTCATTAATTTGACGGATCATCGTTAATTCGATGGATGAAGTATTGCACTTTGTCGTTCATTGTGAGAATTTGATCTCGTGAGTTATCGTAATTATTGTATTAAGTTACCTACCTAGTTCGTATGCACTAGGTTACAAGGCAAAATCAATTGGCTAAGCCCTGCCTGTATAAATCTGCAATATATCAAGGCTTATCTGTAGACTAAATTCTGTCCGTATGAATCTGCATGATTATCTGTGAGTCATTCTCTCTTTTTATCAAATCTATTTACAAAATCATGTTTATTTTCAAAGTTATAATTACGGGGATTAAGTCTTTGTAATCACCAAGTTACAGCCGGTATGTGGGGTTTTGAATATATTACTTGATAATCGTCACCATTGGGGCAGCCAATTGGGGGATATGACCATAGTCACAGATTCGGTCGAGTGACAAATACCGTGGGTAGTTGGTTGATAATAGAAACATTGTAATCGCTCTTAATACTGTAAATTATAACAAATGTATCATTTTAGTAAATAGAATGATTCACTCAGTATTTCCCGCTGACAAAACCTTTTTAAAACGCGTTTCAGGTAATTACAGTAGATTGGAATAAGAGATGGATACGGCACTGAAAGACATCAAGAAGTGGCTTATTTTATTAATTAAATCAAATTAAGAAATATTGTTTTATATAATCTAATTTATCTTTATTAAAGCTACCATTGTAAAACATGGGTTTATCCCATCTATTTAATAAATAAAAATCCGGTGTTTCTAAACTCTGATATTTTTCCTAACTCACGGTCCTGATGAAATTTCCGCTGCAACGTTTTTAAAATTAATCACCGGTACCACTGGGCTGTTCGCGACTCCCGATTCCATCCAGGGTGGGTTGGGGGTCGTGACAGAAGGTGGTATCAGAGCCACTGCTTTAAGCCTTTAGGTGTTATGACACTAATACCTAATTTTATATAAAAGAGTTAGGAGATTGTTATTACTGGTAGCACACATGATAGCATTTAGACTTGAACTTAAGAAAAGATGCCTTAGTATTAGCTTCACGATAAGCTAAGTACTTGTGTAAAATATGATGGATTTTGGTATGCCATAAGTAATATATTTGATAAAATAATATCACGGGACAACTAAGTCCAGAATTACTAGTTGAGAGAATGATCAACAGGAATATGACATGAGTCACTATTTGAAAGAATGATCAATAGTAAATTGACACTATCACAGGAATCGTCTATTGATCAATATAATAATAAGATATGTTATGGAAATACAAATTTCCTTAATTCTGAATAAAAGCCCTAATAAGATAGGCACTTTTGAAAATATATTATTTATGGGAAATAGAAAATTTTCTCTGGCAAGACTGGGTATGGTGTGGTAGACTCTCCAGTTTGTCCAGATATACTGAGGTTACCGCTCCGGCGCGAATCGGATAAGACGGGATATATAATATGTCAAACGAGTGACAAGATTTCCCTAAATAGTATCATGACCAGATATTTGACTGGTTTTTGGAAATATGAATCTGTTAAATACATTGACCTGATAGATGGTATGTTTAATTCAATATGTGAAATATATGATTTAATAGATATGTATATCTATAAGGAAATTCAAAAACCATAAGGATTGACAATTTGGAATAAAGCACAAGCATCTGTGTCTAGATTTCTTTATTAGGAATCTCTTTTCCGACATCAAACATTATTTCGTTTGATTATCTGCCTAGTAACTCGAGCAACAATATTAAGTTGGGATATCATCAAAAGTGTAAAGAATTTCTAACGCATTACCATAAACTAGTAACGTAAGTAAGAAAGTACAAGAAAACACATGAAAATTTAATTATAAGTCCACAAAAGTTGAAGTATATCACACACAACTTTCAAGGCAAGATCTTTGGAAAATATAAATTGGGCACGATAACACCAATGTTAAATTCTGTCAGTAGAAGAACTAAAAGCAGCACTTTGCCACATGATCCTACAAGCAACATGAAATTTCGCTAAGGTACGTTGTAACGAGATTTCACAACCATCAGTGCACAGTCTAATCGGAGTCATAGGTATTAGCACTGAAAAATGAGTCATATACTTTTGCAAATTCCCTATTTCATTTTATTCGACATTTCCTGGTAATGTCACTTAATAACGATTATCACTCGAAATTCCAGATAGAAGTTCTTATATTTCTTTTGTTGAAAATTCTGACTTCTGCATATAATAAGTTGACTTTCGCATTTCTACTTTTCCTAAACGGTCATCATACCAGGAGGATTTATTTCATAGTAACGAATATTGATTCATTTCATTTCTTGGTAAATCCACACGTTACACATGCACCGTTTGTTGCGCATGTGGTTCGTTTAATTTCTGAATTTCCACTGAAGGGTTTCATTCTAAATTGTTGTTTTATCCAAACTCAAAGATCATTTCGCTATACTTGATTTTTGGCACTATATACCGCAGTAAGGCAAAACGATGACCCTTTTATATCAAGTCAATAAATTTCTTGAGAAACTCAATTTTCTTTGGCATACATGATTTTGCTGTAACCATGTCCGAACTTTCTTATTAATACATGAACTCGTTGTGATTAAACCAAGTTCAATTGCTTGAACTTGCTCATATTCATTTCAAATTCCCATATGATGGATTTAAAGCTATCATATTCTCCAACAAACACTTCAATTCTCTAGAACTATAAAATGCTTATTTGGTCTTCGACTTCACTAAATCATTTCTTTGATCACGATCACCTTGTACTAACGTTTTCATAAAATTTAAAGCTTGCACTAATCTCATTTATATATATCATATACGGATATTTATAAAAGTTATCTTAACACAAATCATGTGATAAGATAATGATACACAAATTCTTGTCATATTTTAATATATCTCTTAAATGATTTTTACAACATCAATCTAGCCTTTCGTGATAAATTATTACTTTCAATCGAAAAACATTATATAAAATTTATTTTATATATGGAAACTTACATAAGTGATTACCTAATAGTATTACTATATTCTTATTAGTCACCATAAGGAGGATAAGTAAATACTTAGTTAATATAAGTAGGTGACTTATAATAAGAAGTACAGAATTTATTGTACATGTGCTTATATTTAACCAAAATGGAAATTTCATAAACTAGGCACCTAGCTCGGTTGGTTAGATGCGCGAAAGGGTGTGGCCTAGACCCGGGTTCGATCCTGGGGACGGCCAGTTTCACCATTTTATTAGAAATTTTTCCATTTAAGTGTATGTTTAGTTATGTATTACTAATATCAGTTTTATTATTAGTAAGAAAATATTAATAATAATAGTGTTGGTATTATTTTTACTAGGATTATTATCAAGGGTAGGTATTGGATAGCCTAGCCTTAATTAGGCATGGACTGATCACCTATGCTTAAATAAGGGAGCACTAACCAATATCCACCATGATAATGACTAGTAATATATATATATAAATTAAGTCATCATACTTATTTAATAAATCTTAAATTATATATGAAAATATATATACTTTGGAGAAGACATATTTTCATAAAATAATACAAGAATTAGAGGAACGAATAAAATTTTATAAATAATTGTCTATCACATGTAACTATGTACCATAGCACTCTGATAAGAAATTAACCATAAAAAGAATTATATGGTAGTCATCAACTACGTTGGATTAAGAGAACAATTATAATAACTAAGAATAGTCTCCGTTTTCACTTATTTACAACATTTATAAATACATTTATAACGTTATATGGTTTCAAAATAAAAGTAAGTAATCCCATAGAATCGACCCATTAAGTGTAATATATGTACAAAAGTATTTGTACGAATATTTTGTATAATAAATATTTTTACACCTTTATTTATAACTCTCATTTAACGTTATAAATAATAATGATTTCTTTTACAAAATAATATTTTGTAAACGTAATAACTTCATTACGGTATTTTGTAATATATCTTACATAATTATTTTACATAGTATGGTAAAATACTAAAATAATATTTAAAAGTGGTGACCATTTACATATAGTAAAAATGCGTAACAAATAATATATATTATATAATATTTATATGTGATATCTAAGATACGGTTCAGATAAGGACACAAATAATAATATATTACAATTGCTTTGCAAAAGTATAATATAATGGTTGATCAGGCCAAAATAACTTGTTTTTATTATATTTCAATTTCTAGGAGATAGTATGAAAAATATAGTCACTAATAGTGTGCTATTATATTATTTCAACAAATAAACAAACTCTAAAATGATACACTAACTCTATTGTCTTTTGGTGTATCTTTGCAATTCACTCCTCTCAACACTTTGATTTCTCATATCATAATTATTTGACAAATCATTTTTCATGCTTTGATTTCATTTGGAAAACTGTCAAAGTCTTCCTCAGTTACCAATCAAAGTAAGCTTTCTTTTGACAAAGAATTTTATTGATTATAAAAGTTCTTCAGATTCATTTTAAATATCTATTGATCATATATCTTTTGGCTTGAACCTAGTCACTTTGAAAATTATATCATTTCATCTCATTCGTTTATCATCGATTTCTCGAGCTAATTCAGTTGAATCATTGAATCCTACTTATGATACAACTCGTATTCACAAAATTCGATATTTTAAATTCTGTATCATCTACCTTAATATTATTTTTATTAACTAAAAGGTGACATAAGTCTAAAAGAAATATCATAACCCAAATACACTTGGAAGCTGGAATCTGAGATGAAGAAGAAGTATTCCTACTTATTCCAATAAATCTCGAGGACGAGATTTTTATTAAGGTGGGGAGAATGTAACGACTCTCATCAAAAGTCATAATTACTAAAGTAATTTGACCAATAGGAAACCCTAATTGAGACACCCAAGTGATTCTGTACAAACCCTAAAATTTTCATAATTTTCAGAATCAGGATTAGGGCCCCTAAAACTCAGGGGGGGTTAAACCCTATTGACGATTATCCACTTAAAACGTAGGCAGAAAGGAATTTTCAGAAACCGTCGACTCGGCTGAGCTAGTCCCACACGTGGCAACCCTATGCATGAAAATAGTTCTTACGCGGGCCGCCTCAAGTTAGCCTAATTCTCACGCGGGCCGCCTAAGGGACAAAATTCACCTATAAATACAGGAGTTTGGGACTTGAATTCTGGCTTCAGAACGACGCTCAAATTCACTTTGTGCGCCGAGTTATGCTCTGTTTACTCTCAAAAACACTAATTAGTAGGGGGTGCTGCTACGATACAGGGTATTAACTTAATCGCTATTACGATTCATTTTCCGACCGATCAATATATCCAATGGATGTTTAAGTGCCGCCCACACTAGGGTTATACTTTATCAATCGTCATTAATTTGACGGATCATCGTTAATTCGATGGATGAAGTATTATACTTTGTCGTTCGTCATTAATTTGACGGATCATCGTTAATTCGATGGATGAAGTATTGCACTTTGTCGTTCATTGTGAGAATTTGATCTCGTGAGTTATCGTAATTATTGTATTAAGTTACCTACCTAGTTCGTATGCACTAGGTTACAAGGCAAAATCAATAGGCTAAGCCCTGCCTGTATAAATCTGCAATATATCAAGGCTTATCTGTAGACTAAATTCTGTCCGTATGAATCTGCATGATTATCTGTGAGTCATTCTCTCTTTTTATCAAATCTATTTACAAAATCATGTTTATTTTCAAAGTTATAATTACGGGGATTAAGTCTTTGTAATCACCAAGTTACAGCCGGTATGTGGGGTTTTGTATACATTACTTGATAATCGTCACCATTGGGGCAGCCAATTGGGGGATATGACCATAGTCACAGATTCGGTCGAGTGACAAATACCGTGGGTAGTTGGTTGATAATAGAAACATTGTAATCGCTCTTAATACTGTAAATTATAACAAATGTGTCATTTTAGTAAATAGAATGATTCACTCAGTATTTCCCGCTGACAAAATCTTTTTAAAACGCGTTTCAGGTAATTACAGTAGATTGGAATAAGAGATGGATACGGCACTGAAAGGGATCAAGAAGTGGCTTATTTTATTAATTAAATCAAATTAAGAAATATTGTTTTATATAATCTAATTTATCTTTATTAAAGCTACCATTGTAAAACATGGGTTTATCCCATCTATTTAATAAATAAAAATCTGGTGTTTCTAAACTCTGATATTTTTCCTAACTCACGGTCCTGATGAAATTTCCGCTGCAACGTTTTTAAAATTAATCACCGGTACCACTGGGCTGTTCGCGACTCCCGATTCCATCCAGGGTGGGTTGGGGGTCGTGACACTACTTGATCATCTTGAACTTCATGAAATATAAAGTCTAAAACCCTAAATATAACTTAAAAAGCTTACAAAAATGATGTGTTATATTTTGATGATGTTGATTAGTTTAAACTAGTTTGCATGAACTTGGTAATTATGGTAAAGTATGTTATTTAAATGTTATGATCTTGTAAGAACATGCATAAAAATGATGATCTAAACATCAAGATGTTTAGATCTAACAAGATCATCACCTTCATGATCTATGAGCTTAAACACTAAACTTGAAAAGGATTTTTGACAAATATAACTTTTACAAGGAGATTAAATCATGATTTATATTATGATGATCTTAAAAGGTAGCCTAAACAAGTTTATTTAGATGGGCGAACTAGTTAAAGATCATGAGAAATATTGTTAGTTTTAATGGTCTTGTTAAAATATGCAAAAAGCGTTATTATTTTTAGAAGCTTTTGTTAAATATATATATATATAAGTTCATGGGAAAAAATGAATGTGTTCATGTGTTAAAATGTGCATGCAAAGTTGATTATGGAACTTGATTGCGTTGACGATGATTGTGGGAGTAAAACATGGTTTAAAATACGTTTTAAAAATGTAGAAAATGCCATAGTTTAGGGGAAACTATGGCAAAAAAAAATCTAAAATCCTAATCGTGATTAATGTGACAATTGCCAAATTTCCATGTATCCGTACATTAATTAAACAGTAATTTGTATCCTAATGACTGTGCTGATTTAAATTAATGACATGAATGCTATCTGGTTATTGTCATATACATACAAGTGCATCACATATTGCATGATGTCATATCATTATTGCATGCAACACGTTATGATTCAAATGATGCACGAAACAAAGTTAGCACAGTTATCAGACAAATCAGAAGTACTGACGTGAGTTCTAAACTCAGACAGACATAATGTTAAGAGCACAGAATGAGCCAGAAACCAAGAGTTACACTAGTATAGTGTGTAGGGAAGTAAGGACCATAAAACTGTCTTCCTAGTGATAGTTTAAGTGTCAGATAGTGCCTAAAACTCACACAAACTGCATAATTATGGTTTAATGGTCCAGAATACCTTCCTAGGTGTCAGGAATCAAAACTGTCACAAAAGGGAACATAAAGCACACTAAACTGAGTAATTTAACATCTTAACGAACCGGTAACCAACCGAACACTACCCGAAACACCAAATTTTCATTAGAAGCATTGTTTTATCATTTCCGAGCTAGTTATGGTCCCCAAACATCATAACACATCATATAACAACATAACAACTTATAACACTAAACATACACTTAGATTTCAACTAATTCTCCTAACTTACCAATACACCATAACCATACCCCCCCCCCCTCATGTTTACGGTTACAAGGGTGGCCCCCACCCTTGATTTGTTTTAATATTTTATTTGATCATGTTTCATGCTTTAGGAAACATGTTATCCAAGAGATTAAGTTGTGTTGGAAGTTTATATAAGTAACCACAAGATCATAACTCATCATTTTCTCACAAACATTCCATTCAAACTCTCTCTTCCTCTCCTTCCCCAATCACGGCCGAGAACAAGCACCCACACCATCATCACTTTCAAATCTCATTCATCCATTCTCTAGTGATACAAAGGTGTAAGGAGCTAGGATAAGAAGCTTGGTGTCATTGTAGATTGAAGGACCTCTCTCAAGTGCTTTTAACCACCAAGTTTATCATCATCTTCATCTTGAATCTCTTCCCTAGCCTTGTGCTAGTAGTAAGACTCTTCTAATCTCATTTTACTTCATATAATGTTGGTTAAAAGATGATATAAGTAGCTAAACATGAAGAACATAAGGAATCAAGAACATAATCTCTAACATAAAGCTCAAAATCATAATGATCTATGTTGTTTAAGTGTATGTATGCTTCTTGATTGTTGATTATTTATGTTTATGATGTTAAACATCATATGAAACTTGCTAGATTGTGATTAAACACGTGATCTAGCAAGTGAGTGGATGATCTTGTGAAAAACCAAGATGAACATCCTTTATGTAAACATGGACTTGAAATATGAACATGTTTTTATGAATGATGATGATCAAAACATAATATAAACCTTGTAGATTGATGATTTCAAAACTAGTTTTCTCAAGAAACCAAGTTTTATTACAAGATTTACATAACCATGAGTTTTAAAGAAATTAATCACATTATTAGTGTTAAATCAAGTGTAGAAACATGTTGTTAACAAGTAAAGTTCAAGAGAATGATTTTTAGAAAAATCATTTTACAAGTTGTGAAAGTCTAAAATCTTCAAGATTGTGATTTATAAATAAATAACCACACTTTAAAGGGTAACTAAGATTACTTAACAACATGCTAAGTTACTACAAATTTTTACAAAATTTCAAGTTCATGATGTAGTGAAAATTATAAGATTTTGGCTCATGGTAAGTGTTGTTTGATTTGTTGATTGATTGGTGATGATTATTAAAGAAAATGATATGCTTTGAAAGCATGGAAACCTCCATTTTAAGGGAAAACTATGGCAAAATTTTTCTAGAATTTAAACACTTAGAAAAATATTTTTTAAACAAGTGTTTACAAGTAAATTTTAACCATGGGTTTTCATATAAAAATTGCCATAATTTTTGTTACAAAATTTCAAATATTGGAGGTTGGTTTTTAATAAATAAAAGTGACTAAATATGTATTTAGGAAAATATATATTTAGATATCACAATTTGTGTAATTATTCGTATATTATGTGTATTAGTTATATTATTTTAGGACTTGAAATAATATAACTCACCCAAAATACCAAGAACTATAATACAAAATATTACCAAAATTCCAAGAAAGTAAATATATAAACTATACCCAAAATTGGACAAACCGAACAAGGAATATAAACTACATAATATATATTGACAAATAACTTAAACGGTATTTTGGAAACCAAGAAAACGAAAAATATGATTTTTATAATTATTACAAAAATATGTCATATTTTGTCAAGGAGGAAATATATTATTTCGGGTGAAGAGAATATATATGTCATCTTGAACAATTAGAAAATATAATATTTTTGGAGAAAATATATATTTTCTTAAGTAAATTTAGAATATATTATTTTTGGGGTGAAAAATGGATTTATAAATATTTTCTAAGTTAATCTTGAAAATATATTATTTTTGGGATTTATATGAAAATATAAATATTTTTGCCAAAAAGAAATTATAGATAATTTTTCTATAAAAGATTTCTTAAAATATATATTTTAAGAATACGTATTGGTGATTTTAATAGTTAAAAATAATATTCCGGAATGTATAAATATAAAAATTAAGTATAAAAATACTTAATAAATACAATAAGAATACGTATTCTTGTACGTATAAATAGTTAAATACACACCGGAATACGCCACCAATACTTAGCAAAAATACACAAGTTTAAGAATACATGTATAAGTATACCCATCCTTAGGGAAAATATTCTTTGAAGGTGTCGCAAGGCAGTAACATAACTTTGTATACAAAACCCCAACATACCGACGCTAATTGTATTCTTACAAATACTCAATAACTGCTTATTGTATAATTAATTAAGTGAGGTATTGTAAAAACAATTTGCAAAAAGGAGATTACTCACATTGCTGTTTTAGATGTTCTGTAAGGGTTTCCTGGTGATAATCTATAAATTATACAAATGCACACGTGTTAGTATAATAACTCATTTTAACATTAGTAATACCCTCCCCGAGACGGTATTCCAACGACTACGTCGGGAAGAACCACGACAGCCGTTACGGAACCCTAGATCAATCGGGCAGAGTATCTAATACGTATCCAGGGGTTATAATACTTACAACGGAGCAAAATCTCGTTAATTAGGGGGGTATTATACCCGTGTATAATGCCTACTATGTGAAATTGAGAGAAAAAAAGAAAAGTTTGAGCGACGGAAAATGAAATCCCGAGGCCTTCTTATATAGGGCCTGATTATGGTCCTCTCGCGGCCCGCGTAAAGTGTAACCCAAGGGTTGCGCGGCCCGCGTCAACGCTGGTCAACAGCGTAGCTTGTCCGGGTCATTGTCTAGCTTTGACGTGTGTTGGGCCACGTGGCGGCCCAGGGTTTCGCCACCTTTTACCTTCTCGCGGCCCGCGTAAGGGTTGAGGTATGGCTTACGCGGCCCGCCTCAAACCCAAAATTGATTTTTTTATTATTTTTGATAATATTTAAGGTATTCGGGGCCCGTTCTCACGTATGGGGTGTATTTTAAGACATATTGGGATATTTTAAAATACATTGGGGTGTCGGAAAAATATTCGGGAGGGTGTCAGATTAATTTAGGGTTGTTATATCCTCCCCACCTTGTTTTAGAGCTCGTCCTCGAGATCTACTGGAACAAGTGTGGATATTTTCTTTGCATTTCTGATTCAAGCTCCCATGTGTACTATGGTCCTCTTTTGGAGTCCCATTTTACTTTGACCAGAATTAATCTCTTGTGCTTGAGGTTCTTGACTTTCCTGTCTTCAATTTGTAAAGGCCTTTCTACAAACTTGAGTTGTTCATTTACCTCTATATCCTAAAAAGGTATGATGTGCACAAAATGCACCATATAAATTACATCAATTGTGGCATAAAACTAACCTTTTTTTAGTACTAATGTTGGAAAAAGTGTGTTTTTGTCTTCCTTTTGTATTTTCAGGATTAAATGAGCTCAAATGAACAAAAGAAGCAAAAAGGCAGCTAAATCTAACATAAATACAAGAAAAGGAACAAACGTGGCATGCCCAGCCTCCCCGACAGCATCTTCCCAAGCAAAACAAGAGAACAGAAGGCTGAACACGCCCCGTGCTCAATGAGCACGGGGGCGTGCCCAAGTGTCAACAGAAAAGACAAAGCTGTAGAAGCTTCTATCAGCCACCACGAGGTCGTGCTCAGCGGACACGGGGCCGTGGTCAACTCTAAGATTCGCAGAATCTGGGGAAATCTTGATAGTACAGATACGCTTCTGCACACGGTGGCGAGGTCAACTAATGCAGACAAACTGCAATTAATGAAGAAAGAGAAGGAGGATAGACACGGGGCCGTGCCCAATGGACACGGGGCCGTGCCCAATGGACACGGGGCCGTGCCCGAGCTGCTGTTCAGGCTATAAATAGGGGTGCTTGGCTCATTTGCAAACCATCCCTTGGCACACCACCTCTCTCACACTTCACCCACCACCCACCACCATCAAAACACCCTCATCCACCACCATCATTCATTGTCCATCATAGAGTGTGTGAGTCGTCTCGGGATCCAAGATTGATCGTAAGAGTTCTTGACAATCAAAGGCCATGTTTGCCTAAGTCTCTTACATCACTTGGTGAAGACAAGTGTCTAGTGTAATACTTTTTATTTTTAATCTTTTCGCACTTTTTACTTGGTTATGTATTAATGACTTTAATAACTAGTTTCTTATGTTGAAGGTGATTCTTCCTTATCGTTTGTCTGTGGTGTCTTGGCATTATTTTACTTTCTATATAAAATAAAAGATTTTCACCATTCATATCTCCACGGTCTATATGGAGATATGTTGGCTACCTGGTCGGGGGTTAAGGGAACGGTTTGGTAAGAGTCTTTCCTTGTTCAGTGTATAGATCCTACAAGGACCTGGGTTAAACTTAGTAGGACCTCCTTCAATACCCACCGGTATTGGATGGCGGGGGTCTAAACTCTTTGATCCCCTCATATGTAAGCTACTATTAATACTTTAACCCGGCTACTTAGGATTGTATCCCCGCTGACTCAGACTACTTAGCCGAGGGTAACGTGACCTTCAAAAGAGTGGCCTACTACAATAACTAAGATAATCTCTTAAAAAGTGCAAAAGTGCGGAAATAATCAAAGGTTACACTAAACACGAATCGGAGCCAAGTGATTCATCTTGTCTATCTGTTTTTACTTTTATTTTAGTTTTCAGCATTTTAGTTAGTTGTTATTTTTAGTTTAAAAAATTTTTTTTTACCTTTTGATTTGATTAGACGTTGAGGATAAACCGGTACTAAAAGCTCTTGTGTCCTTGGATGACCTCGGTATCTTGCCAACACTATACTACGCTCACGATGGGTGCACTTGCCCATATGTGTGTTTGGTGTTAGTAAAATATCGTGTTTTATAAATTTAAAACTTGACTAACGTGTAAAAAGGGCTTAACATATACATAAAAAAACTAATAACACTCACGCACATTAAGTTTTTGGCGCCGTTGCCGGGGACACAAGGATTTTAAGAAAGTTAGGAATCAACGGCCTAATCGTTTTTTCTAATTTTTCTGTTTTTTTTTAGGATTTTCTTAGTTTTTCAGCTTCTGCAGAACTCAGCATGGGCCGTGCCCGCTGAACACGCCCCGTGCCCAATCATTGGAACTGGCAATCCTGTTTTAAGTCAGACAGTAAGCTGAACACGGGGCCGTGCCCACTCAACACGCCCCGTGCCCAAGATTCAGTTATTGAAAACAGAACCGTAAGATCCCGACGGTTGGTAATTTCTGACACAAACATGAGAGATACTGATATTTTTTACTTTCGGCACTCTTATGGTACGTGGTGTCAAATATGTGGTGGCCCTCATAAAGAATTAGAATGTTATTTTCTAAATTATAAGCCCCACTATATAGACTCATTGTTTTCCTGTAGCCTTAAGAGGGGCGAAAGTAAAAATAATCCCTATCTCTCCCTCGAATGCTCTCAACCGGATCTTCTAGGAGAAATGCTTCTTGATGAACTATTTCAAATGGAAGATCTAATTCTTAATTGGTTAAAAGAACTTAGGATAGATTTCAATAATTTATCTCAAGACGATAACCAAGAAGAATTGTTGGGATCACATTCAAATGAAAACAACTTCGTTGTTCCCGATGTTACCTCTAACTCTAGCGAGGACTTGAGCGATAGTCGTCCCTGTGCCGATTGTGCCGTGAAGGACTCTCCATCGACTTCGTTCGGTGCATACATAGACCTTAGCGATTCGGCATACACCTTCTTTAACGAGAGCCCGGGAAAGGGTTGGACTTGTCCACCTACATTTAGCATAGGAATCACCCTCACCGACAACCTCTTGCGTTCTCGTCTTAATCTAGAGCAATTAAGGTATCTTAGGCACTTTGGGGTTATTCCATCCAGTAAGGAACCGCCCGATCCGGATAAGTTCCTTAGAAATAGACGAACTTCATAAAACAACCTTTTAACACGGGGCCGTGCCCAGGTCAACACGCCCCTGTGTCCACCAAAAGATTCCTTTCTGACTTTTTGTCAGAATACGGACAAAGTGTGTCAGGATCTTGCCTGCACACGGGGCCGTGTCCAGCCGACATGGGGCCGTGTCCAGCATGCTATCGTTTTCTATAAATGCAGCCAAGAATCCTGCACATTTGGACCATCCAGGACAGAGATTTGGAAGGATCTTCTCACCTACCATCCTAGGTATTTTCTAAAAGAAGGTTCTAAAAACCATCTTGTCCTTTCCTCTTATATCCATTGCCTTCTTCTTCATCTTTCTTGCATCAACACCTCCATTGAAGCTTGAGATCACCATGATTCCAAGCTTTATTGTGATGTTTATTTGGTTTTTGTTCAAGGAATCTTGTTAAAAATAAATTGTACAACATTGTTTTAAGTTATTTCTGCTCAAAAATGCTTCATAAATTGGAAAAATAATTTGAAACTCCAAGATTCCTTGTTCCAAAGATCTGCAGAAAGGTGAACACGGGGTCGGGGCCGTGTCCGGAGTTACTGTTCCATTAAAATGAACTATTTTTGGTGTGTTTTCGTATAATGTCTAGTCAAAATAGTGGAACCTCTTCTGCGCACTCCAGAAACAGTCGAAGGGAAAGAAGGTCATCAATTGAAGCAACTCTCGTACGCTACGTAATGGCATTACGTGAGGCTCTTGATGAGATGACGTCGGTTGAGGAGGTCCTAATAGACCGTATAAATTATCTTATGGTGGGGTTGGAAAACAGTTTTCAAGAAATCAACCTCTTGCACCAGAGGTTGAACATTCTTGTGACACCTCCCATGGAACCAATCCTCCCTCAAGAGGATTGGAACTTAGCACTTGGAATCAACAACCCGACCGGATGGGACGGCATTCCAACGGAACCTCCTCTTGAAAATCTGCAAGAAGTCCCGGTGGAGGTTGCACCCCCTCAACCCAACGCCAATGAGCCCGCCTTTCTTCTCCCTAGGGAGATAGAGGAGTGGCTCGCCGACGTGTGAGGGACCCATGCCCGGAAAAAGAAGTTTTTCAAGCCGCATCCAACCGAGGGAATTATCTTTTCGGAAATTTTGCTAATAGAATAAGTATTAGGCTAGAACTTCTTGGTTTAGATTTCTTGTGTTTCTTTGACCTATTTATCTAGAATTTTAACTTTTAGGATTATTATGTAATTCTCTCTATGTTTTAATGAATGATGGTTTTAACTAAATTGGTGTTTGGATGATGTTGTAATGGATGAAACACACTCGGGATGGTGAAGGATAACAAGGGAAACTTGAACCAGCACCCCATGCACAAAAATAGGGCCACCCGACAAATTTTTCTTCATTACAGCAAGTTCAGCACGGGTCGTGGCCGCCCAACACGGCCCCGTGCTGCACAATCTGCAGGAAATACCCAGTTCAGGTAACTAGACACGGGGCGTGCTCACTGAACACGCCCCCGTGCCCAGGCTTCTGTTTCTTTTTGACAATTTCTGTTACTGGTGATCTGAACACGGGGCCGTGCCCGGTCACCACGGGGCCGTGTCCAGACGCCCAGTAACATAAAATTTTGCTTTTTCACACCTTTTTACATATTCAATCAACCTAAAAACTTATTTTTGGGACACATTGAGGACAATGTGTAATTTAAGTGTGGGGGGATGCTAAAACCTTGAATCTTGCAAGTCCTAAATACAAGCCTTACACAAAACTCTATTGGAACCGCTAATCACCCCAAAATTTTTTTCAAAAATTTTCATTTTTTTACTTGTCTAGGTTTAAATTGGGAATTTCAAGTTCTAAAAAGGTTATATTTTTACAAATTTACAACCGATAGCGTCGTGATAAAAAATAACCAACATAAGAAAATTATGAAACGGCATGACAAGCTTAATTAAAATTTGATTATATATACTTGATCACATAAAAACCCATTCCCACAAAAAGTGAGTTTTGAGCTTTTATTGAGCATACAAATATATATCTTTAAACTAAATGCTCATTTTTCGTTTCTTGTGTGAATAGCCGCTTGGTTCTTACGACTCTAGAACTTGCCACGACAATACATTCCAGGTCCTTACCAACTTAAACCAGAGTAAGTAAATGATGGAGGCATTAGGACTAACCCTTTTTATTTCTACACCATTTTTTTTTCTTTTTTTTTATCACCTACCCAAAATCCCCCTAGTTAACCCCTTTGATCCTAAACCTTTTTATTTCTTAACCCAAAACAAAAACCCTTTCACCCACCAAAACCTTTTTATTTTTAAACCATTTGTTTTAGTAACAAGCTCGGTTTTTCCTATGACTTTCAAAAAAAAATTATGATGAAGCACAAGAGAAATAAACAAACAAGTTTATCAAAAATAACTTTGTTTGAATAATGGCTTCATCAAAATAAGAATTTCAAAAAAAAAAAAAAAGTCATACGAAAACCGACGCTTTTTACGCCTTTTCGCCCTTTTTACTAACCACTAACCCAACCACCTACCTTTAACCCAAGCCTAACCCTTCACCCCAAAAGTCCTCTTGATATTTACAAAGGTATATAGTTAAAAAGGAGGAGGATTGATTGCTTGGCAAGCCTATGGTAGAAGTAAGTTCCATGCCGCTCTCGAGTGATCCACTAAAATACATCTTCGGCCGAATGTTGAGTGATCCTCCGTGAGGTATGTGAACTTGTATATAAGTGGAATTTTAAAGCATTTTATGCCCTAATAAGTAATTTATCTTATGTAATGTTTTAAATAAATCATGACGAATAGGATTGTAAGTAAATAAAAATAAAACTTAATAAAGAATCTTGGAAATCCCGACACTCTATGACAAGCCCAAAAACCTTCTCTTCTACCCATTCCATTTGGGAGTGTAAAGCCACATTATAAAGAGTTTTGCTTGAGGACAAGCAAAGATTCAAGTGTGGGGGTATTTGATGTGCACAAAATGCAACATATAAATTACATCAATTGTGGCATAAAACTAACCCTTTTTTAGTACTAATGTTGGAAACAGTGTGTTTTTGTCTTCCTTTTGTATTTTCAGGATTAAATGAGCTCAAATGAACAAAAGAAGCAAAAAGGCAGCTAAATCTAACATAAATACAAGAAAAGGAACAAACGTGGCATGCCCAGCCTCCCCAACAGCATCTTCCCAAGCAAAACAAGAGAACAGAAGGCTGAACACGCCCCGTGCTCAATGAGCACGGGGGCGTGCCCAAGTGTCAGCAGAAAAGACAAAGCTGTAGAAGCTTCTATCAGCCACCACAGGGTCGTGCTCAGCGGACACGGGGCCGTGGTCAACTCTAAGATTCGCAGAATCTGGGGAAATCTTGATAGTACAGATACGCTTCTGCACATGGGGGCGTGCGCAGCGGACACGGGGGCGTGGTCAACTAATGCAGACAAACTGCAATTAATGAAGAAATAGAAGGAGGATGGACATGGTGCCTTGCCCAATAGACACGGGGCTGTGCCCGAGCTGCTGTTCAGGCTATAAATGGGGGTGCTTGGCTCATTTGCAAACCATCCCTTAGCACACCACCTCTCTCACACTTCACCCACCACCCAACACCATCACAACACCATCATCCACCACCATCATCCATTGTCCATCATAGAGTGTGTGAGTCGTCTCGGGATCCAAGATTGATCGTAAGAGTTCTTGACAATCAAAGGCCATGTTTGCCTAAGTCTCTTACATCACTTGGTGAAGACAAGTGTCTAGTGTAATACCTTTTATTTTTAATCTTTTCGCACTTTTTACTTGGTTATGTATTAATGACTTTAATAACTAGTTTCTTATGTTGAAGGTGATTCTTTCTTATCGTTTGTCCGTGGTGTCTTGGCATTATTTTACTGTCTATATAAAATAAAAGATTTTCACCATTCATATCTCCACGTTCTATATGAAGATATGTTGGCTACCTGGTCGGGGGTTAAGGGAACGGTTTGGTAAGAGTCTTGCCTTGTTCAGTGTATAGATCCTGCAAGGACCTGGGTCAAATTTAGTAGGACGTCCTTCAATACCCACCGGTATTGGATGGCGGGGGTCCAAACTCTTTGATCCCCTCATATGTAAGCTACTATTAATACTTTAACCCGGCTACTTAGGACTGTATCCCTGCTGACTCAGACTACTTAGCCGAGGGTAACGTCACCTTCAAAAGAGGGGCCTACCATAATATGCATTAATAACTTAATTAATTATCTTTCAATAATCCGACCCTTTAGGATTGTATCCTTGCTGACTCAAACTACTGGGTTGAGGGTAACGTCACCTTCAAAAGAGGGGCGTACTACAATAACTAAGATAATCTCTTAAAAAGTGCAAAAGTGTGGAAATAATCAAAGGTTACACTAAACACGAATCGGAGCCAAGCGATTCATCTTGTCTATCTGTTTTTACTTTTATTTTAATTTTTAGCATTTTAGTTAGTTGTTATTTTTAGTTTAAAAACATTTTTTTTTACCTTTTGATTTGATTAGACGTTGAGGATAAACCGGTACTAAAAGCTCTTTTGTCCTTGGACGACCTCGGTATCTTGCCAACACTATACTACGCTCACGATGGGTGCACTTGCCCATATGTGTGTTTGGTGTTAGTAAAATATCGTGTTTTATAAATTTAAAACTTGACTAACGTGTAAAAAGGGCTTAACATATACATAAAAAACTAATAACACTCGCGCACATTAAGGTACCACAAGTGATTCATCGGCTAAGCCTTTTTTGAGATCGGAAACATGAAATACATCATGTATTCCTGCCATTTCCTCGGGCAATTGTAGCTGATAGCCTACAGGTCCTATTCTTCTAATAATCTTAAAAGGTCCAACATATCTGGGACTTAGCTTTCCCCTTTTGATGAATCTTACCATTCCTTTCCAAGGAGAAACTTTTGACAATACTCGGTCCCCTACTTGAAATTCCAATGGTTTCCGCCTGTTGTCCGCATAGCTTTTCTGTCGATCATGTGCTGCTTTCCGTCGTTCCTTGACTTGAATGATCTTATCGGTTGTCTCCTGCACTATCTCAGGTCCAGATAGTTGCTTTTCCCCAATTTCTGCCCAACAGACTGGGGTTCGGCATTTTCGTCCATAAAGTGCTTCGAATGGTGCAGCATTGATACTTGTATGATGACTATTATTATAAGAAAATTCTATCAACGGTAAGTGATCGTCCCAATTACCTCCGAAATCAATTACACAAGCTCTAAGCATGTCTTCCATTGTCTGAATTGATCTTTCGCTTTGTCCGTCCGTTTGAGGATGATAAGTTGTGCTTAGATTCAACTTGGTTCCCATGGCTTTTTGGAAACTTGTCCAAAAATGAGAGGTAAAACGGCTATCTCTGTCAGAAACAATTGATAAAGAAATTCCATGTAAAGAAACAATTTCATTTACATATAATTTAGCTAATTGTTCCATACTAAAAGTTTCCTTCATTCGTAGGAAATGAGCTGACTTGGTTAGCCTATCTACAATCACCCAGATTGTATCATTACCTTTTCTTGTTTTGGGTAATTTGGTAACAAAATCCATTGTTATCAATTACCATTTCCACACTGGCATTTCTAACTGTTGTAATAAACCTGAGGGTTTCAGATGCTCAGCTTTAACTTGTGAGCAAGTTAAACATTTAGAAACATAGGTTGCTATGTCCTTTTTCATTCCTATCCACCAGAAATTCTTTCTTAAATCCTGATACATTTTATCACTTCCAGGATGCATCGTATATTTAGACTTATGGGCTTCTTCTAATATGCGATGACGTAGATTTCCTAATTTAGGTATCCACATTCTCTTTTCATGGAATCTCCAAATTCCATCTGTTCCTTGTTGTAATTCCTTAATCATTCCTTTTAATTTTTCAGTATCATCCTTGATTACTGATTGTTGTGCCTTTTTAATTTGTTCATTTAAATCTACTTTTAGATTTAATTTAAGAGAACGTACCCTTTTTGGCTTTTCATGATACTTTCGGCTTAAAGCATCTGCCACAACATTTGTTTTTCCTGCATGATACTGGATATCACAATCATAATCACTAAGCATCTCCATCCAGCGTCTTTGTCACATATTTAATTCTTTTTGTCCAAAAACATATCTTAAGCTTTTATGATCAGTGAATATGGTAAACTTACTACCATAAATGTAATGTCTCGAAATTTTCAAAGCAAAAATTATTGCTCCTAATTCAAGATCATGGGTTGAATAATTTCTTCATGATTCTTAAGTTGTCTAGAGGCGTAAGCTATAACCTTTTGACGTTACATTAACACACATCCATAACCTAATTTAGAAGCGTCACAATACACTACTAAATCTTCAGTTCCTTCTGGTAACGCTAATATGGGTGCATGGGTTAATCTTTGCTTAAGAATTCTAAAGGCTTCTTCTTGTTTTGGTCCCCATTCAAACTTAATGTATTTACATGTTAACTTAGTTAAAGGAATGGCTATTCTAGAAAAATCTCGAATAAATCTTCTATAATAACCGGCCAATCCTAAGAAACTTCTAATCTCGGTTGGTGACTCAGGGATCTTCCATTTAGTAATTGCCTCGATTTTTGTGGGATCCACATGAATTCCTTCATGGTTGACTAAGTGTCCAAGAAACTGTACTTGTTCTAACCAAAACTCGCACTTTGAAAATTTAGCATAAAGTTTTTCCTTTCTTAGTAAACTTAAAAGTGCGTGCAAATGCCTTGCATGTTCCTCTTTACTCTTAGAGTAAATGAGAATATCATCTATAAAGACAATTATGAATTTATCTAAATATGGCTTACATATTCGGTTCATCATGTCCATGAATGCAGCTGGGGCATTGGTTAAACCAAATGGCATGACAGTAAATTCATAATGGCCATACCTCGTTCTAAAGGCGGTTTTAGGAATATCCTCTTCATGTACCTTTAATTGATGATATCCTGACCTTAAATCAATTTTAGATAAAAATCGAGCTCCTTGCAATTGATCAAACAAATCATCGATTCTTGGTAATGGATACCGATTCTTAATCGTGACCTTGTTTAATTCACGGTAGTCAATGCACATACGCATCGATCCGTCCTTCTTTTTAACGAATAAAATTGGTGCTCCCCATGGCGACGAGCTTGGCTGTATAAATCCTTTCTTTAACAATTCGTCTAATTGTTTATTCAGTTCCTACATTTATGCGGGTGCTAAACGGTAAGGTGCTTTGGCAATCGGTGCTGTTCCTGGTAGCAGGTGAATTCTGAATTCAACTTCCCTATCTAGCGGTAGTCCTGGTAATTCTTCTGGAAATATATCTGAAAACTGAGACACTACTGGAATGTCTTTTAGTTCTTTTCCTTTAGTGTTAGTGATTATGGAAATTAAATACACTAATGATCCTTTTTCTTATATAGCTTGCCGTTTTCATCACAGAGATGAATTTTGTGGACCTAAATGGCTTATCTCCTTTAATTGTGATCTTTTCACCTCTTGGTGAATTTACTTGGATTGACTTTTGATCACATAAAATACTGGCTTTATTGGCTATTAACCAATCCATTCCTAATACTACATCAAATCCTGCCAGATTCATGGGGTAAAGGTTTGCAATAAACTTTTGATTTAAAATTTCTACTCTTGCTCCCTGCAAGATTTTAGAAATCTTAACAGTTTCTCCATTAGTTGTTTCTACTAGACATTCTTGTGGAAGTTTAGTTAATGATTGATTGAGAAGTTTTCAAAATGTAGTATTAATAAAACTTTGGTTTGCACCAGAGTCAAATAATACTTTAGCAAAAATATCATTAACTAAAAACGTACCGGCTATCACATCCGGAATCATCTTGGCCTCATCTGCAGTCAGAACAAATGCTCTAGCATTTTTAGTGTTCTTGTTGTTCGCGGCTGGAGCTAGTTTTGGACAGTTCGACTTGATGTGACTTTTTTCTCCACAGTTGAAGCACAGTCCATTACTAGATTTTCTCCTGCAATCTTCTTCCTTGTGTCCTGGAGCTTTGCAGAAATTGCAGTGAGTGGAGCATTTTCCTAAATGCTTCTTCTTGCAGGCCTTGGAGTATGGTTCAGAGGTAGAACCTATATTCCTACGGTTGGAATTACCATAGCGGAATTCCTGGGTAAGCCTTTGTGCTAGGTTTTTCCTCTGGCCATGTTCTCTAGTACGTACTAATTCATCTGTCAAGGTGTTTGTTAATTCTACACTTTCTTCTATAGTTTACGGTCTAGCTGCCTTGACTACATGCCTAATTTCTCCAATTAATCCCCAGATGTAACGGGAGATCAATACCGGCTCTGGTGATGCAAGGGTTGGTACTATTCTAGCATAATCAAAGAATGTGGTAGTATAACCCTTACTATCTACCCCGGTCATCCTAAGATTCAGAAACTTATTTGCCATATGTTCCTTTTCATTGGGAGGGCAGAATTTCCTTTCTACCATATTTTTAAATTCTTCTCATTCCATGTTGTAAACTCTATTACTTCCTCTAGACTGGAGGATAGTGTTTCACCATTCTAAGGCTGAATTCTTAAATAGATTGGAAGCAAACATTATCTTGTCCTCTTCCGCACATTTGCTTATTTTCAGAACAGCCTCAGTCTTTTCTATCCAGCGTAGAGCTGCAATAGGTTCTTCATTGCCCGAGAATTATATCGGTTTACAGGACCAGAATTCTTTGTAAGAAGAACCATAAGGCATGGTTCTTCTTCTTTTGGGAATGGGCACTTGAAGTACAGGGCCATTGTTTACGTTGTTTTCTGGTTCAGTTGGTTGCTTACTGCTATGCTTACTTTTATTATCAGCTTCTTTAACAGTTTGGATAATAAATGGCATTGCATCTATGATTCCTTGTGCCACTATGTGTTGGATGGCACTATTATCCACTTGGTTTCCATTGTTATTGTTGTTTGGATTCTCATTAACCAAGTTAATGTTACTCTGGTTATCATTCTGGTTTTCCTGGTTTACTTCGTTGTCCATCTGAATTTTAAACAGTTACCACGTATTAATATCACAAAATAATATTTAATATAACCAATCACATGACACGCATTTTGGTCAAAAGAGTCGATCATTGTGACTTTACTATATTCATATAGTATGCATCTATTACACACCAATAGTGAAATTAAAATTACAATACCAACTGAAATTTAAAGTTACACTACTAGTAATAGGCATCCGTAGTTTTTTTTTCATACACACATATATTATTATTATATTATTACCCTCTTCACCATCACATTCATGGATATGGATTCATCCAAAAATCCATATTGCGCTCGTCATACTTCCAGACGAGTCGCTCTCCCACCTGTCTCATTCTTTCGCTACTCTCTAAAATTTCCTCACCAAATGTCCTAAGTTCTTGTACGTTTTCTGCACTCATTGGGGGTGCAGGTTCTAGGACTGGGTTCGGAATCTAGGGTGCGGGTTCCTGGTATGGAGGTGTAGGTGCCTGGAATTGGTAAGGATTCTCTAAAATCTCCCTAATGTATACATCGTTATCGTAATAGGGATCTAGAGGGTCCAAACCTGGGTAGGCTCCTAGATTCGGCATGGGCATGTCTTCATGTATCGGGTAGTGTTGCACATAGTCCCTATTATCGTCCCACCACGGGTCGTAATTTGGGTCTAAGGGATTTGGTGTTGGTACCCTAGGTATCTCCTCTGGGTTGAAATCATGCATTTCTACTTGATTTTCAGGATTTTCTATTTCCATTGGTTGGTCAGGAAATGGTGGTTGTGGTTGGGGTGCTATTATTTGCTCCAGATTAGGGTCAGCTGCAGTGGTGGCTAAGATATGAAAATTAGCTAATCCCCTATTAATCATGTCCTGGGTATGGGCATCTGTCTCTCTTTTGGCTGCTGCTAGTGCTCTCTGGTCTTGTAACTTTTTCATATGTTTTCTACGCTCATGCGCTCCCCTACTGAACCATCCCCCCTTTTTCTGACGAAATGGCTCTTCTGACTGAGCCTTAAACACGAATATTCCTTCTTCCGTATTAGCAGAGTACCCTGAGAAGGCAGGCTGAGAAGAGGCACCTTCGCTTCTAGGCGAACCAGACAATTGACGGTACGCGTCAGATGGTCCTTGGTCGCTTATACTGTAAACTAACAAATAGTCAAATAACACACAACAATAAAATACCATTATGCATGTATTTCCATAATTTATTTCCTAACAGATTGATTTTTTTTGTCAGCAGAACGCTTCTGTGGCTGAATCAGTGGCTTAGCTCTGATACCACCTTCTGTCGCAACCCCCGATCCCTATTTCCTCGAGAACGGGCGGCCGCAAGCCAGTTTCGGTGGTATCGCGTATTGTCTAATTTTGGCAGCGGAATTTACATCAGGACCGTAGTTAGGAAATATTTTATCAGAGTAAAATACCACATTTTCATAATATTAAACACATGGGGTAAAACCCAAGTTTTAATTACACACATTTTCATAGGAATAAATCCTATTTTTATTTAATAAAAACATCTATTTCTTTTAGGTAACTTTTTTGCCACTTTTCCAAGCCTTCAGTGCTGTCCAGCTGGCTTCTAATTGGCTTTCACATTTTGTTACCTGAAACGCGTTTAAAACCATTTTGACAGTGGGAAATACTGGTGAGTGAATCCCAGTTCAATCAAATTTTAAATAAAACCGTTGTACAGTATTGAGGGCGATCTCGCAATTACATTTGTTTCAAGTTATATCAATTAACACCCACGGTACTGTCAGACCCGACTTGTGGAAATGTTACCCCTCGCAAGGCAGTAACATAACTTTCTATACAAAACCCCAACATACCGACGCTAATTGTATTCTTACAAATACTCAATAACTGCTTATTGTATAATTAATTAAGTGAGGTTTTGTAAAAACAATTTGCAAAAAGGAGATTACTCACATTGTTGTTTTAGATGTTCTGTAAGGGTTTCCTGGTGATAATCTATAAATTATACAAATGTACACGTGTTAGTATAATAACCCATTTTAACATTAGTAATACCCTCCCCGAGACGGTATTCCAACGACTACGTCGGGCAGAACCACGACAGCCGTTACGGAACCCTAGATCAATCGGACAGAGTATCTAATACGTATCCAGGGGTTATAATACTTACAACGGAGCAGAATCTCATTAATTAGGGGGGTATTATACCCGTGTATAATGCCTACTATGTGAAATTGAGATAAAGAAAGAAAATTTTGAGCGACGGAAAATGAAATCCCGAGGCCTTCTTATATAGGGCCTGATTCTGGCCCTCTCGCGGCCCGCGTAAAGTGTAACCCAAGGGTTACGCGGCCCGCGTCAACGCTGGTTAACAGCGTAGCTTGTCTGGGTCATTGTCTAGCTTCGACGTGTGTTGGGCCACGTGGCGGCCCAGGGTTTCGCCACCTTTTACCTTCTCGCGGCCAGCGTAAGGGTTGAGGTATGGCTTACGCGGCCCGCCTCAAACCCAAAAATTGATTTTTTTATTATTTTTGATAATATTTAAGGTATTCGGGGCCCGTTCTCGCGTATGGGGTGTATTTTAAGACATATTGGGATATTTTAAAATACATTGGGGTGTCGGAAAATTATTCGGGAGGGTGTCGGTTTAATTTAGGGTTGCTATAGAAGGATTTCAAAACAAATAAGTAAAGATATATATTATTTTAACAAATATTCCAATCATTAATAAATATGATTTAGGTTAATATATTATTATTTTAACAAATAATTATATAGTTTGGAATATTATTTATGACATCAAGAAATGTAACTCAAAGATACTAAGTCATAACAAATAAGACTGAAAGTCAAGGCACGACCCATCCGTCTAATAAACCATAGCACGTGTGTAGGTAGTCGGGTGACCGAAGAAAAGCTTTGAGTTACCAGGTTACGAGACGCAAGATTGTGAGTTCATGTCCCCCTTTTCTTTTAACTGTTTTCAGTTTTATAACTTCGGGGGTGAAATACATGTTACAAATGTTACAATGATTACAAATGGTATGGTTAGCTAAGGAATGAACCGTTAGATCATGTGAATGGGTAGGCGTTAACTTGAGACCATTAATCCTTGTAAAGAACCGAGGGGCATGAGTGATAGATCTATTTGGGTGTTGCGAGCCCCACCCATGGTTCCGCGAGTTGACCGCATGTGGTGACTATGTCGTTCCAGCCGGGAGGTCCGGTACGAAATACGCAAAGGATTGAGCCTTCCTACACCGTTACACACATATTAATGACCTTGCAAATCATTAATTGATCGGTTTTTCCTAGACGCTTTCATACCGGTTTACAAATACATACATACCATGGTTACAAAGTTTATTACGAGCTCACATACAAAACACATGAACTCGCTCAACTTTTGTTGATGTTTTCAAACTACATGTATTTCAGGAAATTGATTATGGATCTGGCGGGCGTTCAAGAATTTCAAGATGTGTCTTCAATAAACGATGTTATCCAGTCTTGGAGGGTTTGAAGCGTGTATTTTATCTTTGATAGGATACATGGTTCAAAGCCTCAGTTTATTAGAGTCCTTTGTCAAGTCCTTTATGGAACTTAAAACTTTGGTTGGTTTGTATTATTAAACTTGAAGTCTGTGTTTGGATTTAAAACAATGTTGGTTGTATTATGTTGAAACTCTTAAATGGATGAACATCGTGGTTTCTATCATATAGTTGTTTGTTATGGTTGAATGCAATAATATTAAGCAAGTCACACGTAACACATTTCCGCAAAAGTCAAGGTGTGACAGTTTGGTATCAGAGCTTCGATTGTAGCGAACTAGGATTCCTTCTCGTGTCTAGACTACAATCATCAGGGCTCTCTCACGAAAATAATTTTCACAAGATATTTTTAATTGCATACACAAAATGCCAAGATCCATGGAACAAACATTTTACAAAAAGGAAAGACAAGAAAAACAACACAAGGTCACAATGGTGGATTAGTCTGCATGGGGTAGACTAGGAAAGATAGAAAAAGTTTCATGAAGGATAATGTGAATACATGATTACGTGATGATTGTCTTTGTTTGGATATGCTGAATGTAGTGATTAATATATGTACACATGTTATGATTATTATGTTACAGGCACACATGTCATCCTCAGAGAGTGGGTTATCTGACACCCATGACCCGATGGCCGTCATTTCGGATGATGAGGTCATGCCTGAGCCAGAGATATTTACATCGGACACCGAGAGCGAACCTGAGATGCTGTCCGAGGATGAGGACGACTTCCAGCCATTCGTGTTACCAGATTTTGGCGATGATATACCTATAGCTGATGGTGTTCCCGTTGAGGATCCTTTTGATATTTCTGCTCCTGTTCCTGTTCATGATCACCTCATCATTGGTCACCCCGATGGTGAGCACATTGTGGCTCCGATCCTCGATGTCGTTCCCCGTGTGGTCATTCCTCCTGAGGATTGGCCCTTCGATGATTTGTTTGACGACGATGTTGATCTATTTGTGGACGGTCCCCCAGCTAACGCCCAATGCGACGGGGAGATTGATGATGATGTTATTGCTGTACCTCTTCCTGCTATTCCTGTCATTTAGTTATCTTCTGTCTCCAGTTTGCATTCGGTTTCAGACTCCTTTGAGTCTGTGACTTCCTCAGTCCTGCAGGCAGCAGGATTGCAGCTTTATGCCACTGATTCCGGTGACGACACAGCGATGTCTGCTGCACCACTATCCCCTGCACGAGTCCCCACACCTCCACACGACCCAGAGCCTGTCCCTGAGTTAGCTCCTGTCCCTTTTGGCCAGCCTGATATTGCATCCCTTGTTTCAGAGCCGATACCTGCACCTATTGATCTTCCTCTGGTTGAGCCATGAATTCCACCACCCCCACCCGCTGATGTTGCTCCCCTACCTCCTTTTGGGTCTGATATTCACCGTACTGATATCCCAATTGTTTTCTTACAGGAGATCCATGCACCCCGTCCAGGGGAGGGTACTTCGGGCCAACCCCCGTGTTATCACCCATTTGCTTCAGCAGCTTTTCCTCCGATTCCACAGGCTACACCATTTACTCCCTTGACATCTGCACCTCTTGACGAGCCATTTCGATGGTTCCCACCATACACTATGCCTATCTCAGACCCCTACCATCCCTCACATTTCGTTGGATACACACGGGACGAGTTGCTTTTCGCTGCAGTTGCAGTTTGAGATCTTGAGTCGCAGAGTTCTGGAGCTCGAGCTGACTCCTTCATACCCTCCACCTTGTCCCTGTCATTCTACGTTTGTCCCTCCACATACATCGTCATCTCCTTTTGCTCATCCACCTGCTGCTCCCGCACCTATTCAGGGTTTTGATGCCCGTTTCCTTACTGTCGAGCAGCAGATTAGCTATTTGCTTTGCCGTGTGTACGAGCTCGAGGAGGAGCTTGGCCATGTTCGCAGCTTGCTTTTCTTCCCTCCTCCTCCTCCTCCTCCATCAGCACAGTAGGTTTTTGGTTTTATGCAGATGCATTACTTTTGGTGAGAGCACTACAATTGAGTCGAGATTGTGAAGACTTTGAAGACCGCTTTTTGACTATATTGTTTTTGTATGTAGACAGACTCATTTGACAAGGGTAGTGTGACCCTATGTCCCTTTTGATGTGATACACTTTGTAAACAATGTAACTTGTGGTTGGTAATTAATGAAAGCTCAATCGTCATGTTCTCACTAAACCCATTGTTGGGTTACATGATTCATGCTATGAATGTGTTGTTGCATGATTGTTTGATACGATGATTGCTTCTATATATGTACATACGACCTCTAGACAACTATTTATTTATTTAACGAATAAGACCTGACCTATCTGATCTTCTTATTAGAAGAAGAATGCCGCCTCGAAGGAGCTCCCCAAGGCGAGAAGCTCGGCCTTATGAATCCCTTGTCTAGTAACTCCTGAAGCTGCGTAGATAACTCTTGCATCTATGAAGGCGCAAGTCGATAAGGTGCCTTGGCTACAGGTGCGGCGCCTGGAACCAAGTCAATGTGGAACTCGACTTGTCATTGAGTATCGACTACCGGGAGCTGAACAAGTTAACCATCAAGAATCGGTATCCTGATGTAAATTCCGCTGCCAAAATGATAAACACTGATACCACTGAAACTGGCCGCGGCCGCCCATTCCCGGGTAGTTAGGGGATGGGGGTTGCGACAGAAGGTGGTATCAGAGCTAAGCCACTAATTCAGCCACAGAAGTGTTCTGTTGACACCAAGATATTATTCAAAATGTTGGGAAATTAATTACGGTAATACGTGCATATCTGTATATTATTGTTGTGTGTTATTTGACTATTTGTTAGTTTACAGTATGAGCGACCAAGGACCTTCCGACGCCTACCGTCAGTTGTCCAGCTCACCTAGGGACGAAGGCACCTCTTCACAGCCATCCCTCTCAGGGTATTCGGCTGACAACGAAGATGGGATATTCGTGTTCAAGGCCCAATCTGAAGAGCCATTCCCTCCCAAGAAGAGAGGATGGTTAAGCAGAGGAGCACATGAACGTAGAAAAAGAATGAAAAAGTTACAACAACAGCGTGCTTTAGCAGCCGTTAAGAGAGAAACAGATGCTCACACCCAGGATATACTCAATAGGAGTCTAGCAAATTTTCATATTCTAGCAACTACATCTGCAGACCCTAATTTAGAGCAATTCATAGCACCCCAACCATTACCACTGTTTCCCACACAACCAATGGAAATTGAAGTCAACTCAGAAAACCAAATCCCAATGCCTGATTTTGACCCCACTGAGATACACAGAATACCAGCACCTAATCCCTTAGACCCAGACTACGATCCGTGGTTTGACGACCATAGGGATTACCAACAACGTTACCCAATACCAGAAGACAAGCCCATGCCAAACCTAGCAGCCTATCCAAACTTGGACCCTCTAGGTCCCTACTATGACAATGACCAATTCATCAGAGAAATTCTAGAGAATCCTTATCCTTACCAAGAACCCATGCCCCAGTTCCCAAACCCAGTAGCAGCCCCTGCACCCCCAATGAGTGCAGAAAATGTGCAAGAACTCTGAACCTTTGGTGAGGAGATTTTAGAAGGAAGCGAGAGAATGAGGCAGATAGGAGAACGACTCGTCTGGAAGTATGACGAGCGTAATATGGAGTTCTGGATGAACCCATACCAGTGATAGTAATAATAGTAATAATATATATATATATATATATATATAATATGTGTGTATGTTTGAAAAAAAAATCTAGATAATAGCTATGGATGCATAATAGTATTGTAATTTTAAATTCCAGTTCCAGTTTGTATTAGATGCATAATATATAAGAAAGAGTCAAAGTCGCAATGATCGAGGATTTTGATCAATATATGTGTTGTGTGATCGTTTGCATTAAATATTATTTTGTGATATTAATATGTGGAAATTATTTAAAATTCAGATGGACAACGAAGTGAACTAGGAAAACCAGAATGATAATAACCCGAATAACGATAATCCGAACAACAGCAATACTGGAAACCAAGTGGATAACAGTGCCATCCAACACATAGTGGCACAAGGGATAATAGATGAAATGCCATATATTATCCAAACGGTTAGGGAAGCTGATAATAAAAGTAATCATGATAGTAAACGACCTACTGAACCAGAACACAGCGTAAACAATGGACCCATACTTCAAGTGCTCATTCCCAAAAGAAGAAGAACCATGTCTTATGGTTGTTCTTATAAAGAATTCTGGTCTTGTAAACCAATGGAATTCTCGGGTAATGAAGGGGCCGTTGCAGCTCTATGCTGGATAGAAAAGACTGGGGCAGTCTTAAAAATAAGCAAGTGTGCGGAAGAGGTTAAGATAATGTTTGTGTCACACCCCGATTTCCACGTTTCACCGGTGGGCCCGGTGGGGAGTATCGTGACGTGGTTGGCAACATAATAGTCAAACAACACAATTATATAAATGCACAGCGGAAGCAATTTTAAAAATATAATACAACCGTATTTAATATTGTAATATCAAATGTCACAATATTCGGAAGTTTATCCACAGAAGGATCGAACATAAAATAGAAACAATAGTTCAACAGACTTCAGGCATCTTAAGCTTGCAAGACTTCTAATGATGCTAAGGAGAAATCCCAGCCAATTACGCTTAGTACCTGCATTTAATCTTTTTGGGAAAATACGTCAGTTTACACTGGTAAATACAATCAACTGACTCATTTTGAAAATGATTGAAAATTGGTTTGGATGCACGTGGCATAAACATTTTATAATTTGATTAAAATGCACAGAGGCAAAATTAATCTTGTATAACTTGGGAGAATTATTTAGCTATATAATCTTGTGAACGAATTACATGTTCCTTATGCGTTCAGTAGCCCGGATCTTGTCCGGTTTAAAGATCAATAGACACACCACATTATTCTTTTATGCACCGACAGGTGTACGCCTACACCCCGCGCTTAAGTCGTGGCCATTTCGTGAAATGATGCCAAGGATATCCGGGACATGGTCATTAACCCCCCAAAGGCTTTTTAAGTAAACAAGACTGTTTAAACGGGCCGATCAAATTATTCAATTAACCACCTAAGCGATGGAAGATTTAATGCCCGATCAAGCGGTATTTTATATACCGTAACCCAAGCCCGTATAGGGAAAATAAGTTAAAAGTATTTACCTGAGCAATGTATAAATCACAATAAGCAAATTGAAAGTAGCTTTTACTGGTCCTCCTAATCTGGAACGAAGGTTTATAATAACCTATTAGAATCCTAACGGGTCTTTAGTTAAGCTTAAGCTTAGACCGGCTAGTTTCAAAGATACGGTTCGTACGCACGATTAAGCGAAGACCGGATAGAATGTGATTTAGACCCGACAAGTTCAGAGACTTGTTTAATATGGGTGTTTCATTCACATTCTGTATTTTGAGATAAAACCGATAAGGTTTGACCCGTTTAGGCTAGTTTATGTAAACTAGTTACATAAACCGAACCGAATTGTTATAAGCGTAACGGGTAAAAATGAGTGCCATTTACAGGTTTCCTAAGTTAATATGCTCCAAATATGTTGTGACATCAGTAAGTTGTCTTTCATTATGCCCGAAATGAGTTTAAACACAAACTATGCCCTGTAGGGGTAGTTTGGTCATTTAAGAGTTTATAAAAGAGTTTAAGTGTTTAACTGAGTTACAGGTCTGATGTAATCAGCAAACATACTCAATTTAATGTGTTATAACAGTAGGGTAAAGTATATATGTGAAATTTATCAATTATAACCAAACTATGCCCCGCAGGGGTATTTTGGTAATTTCACATAAGCCGAAAAGCTCAAAACTGAAGTCTGAGTTTATCAACCTTTGCTTACTGTTAAAATATTATAATTTGCCTCAGATATCAGTAGGTATCACCCTTGGTATGTTTGAAATAGTTTTAGTACATACTATGCGTTAAAAACGCTTAAAAAGGCGATTAGAAGCCGTTTCCGGGTTCGATACTTAAATCTGATATTTTTATATTTCCAGAAGGCTTAAAATAATTTATTTATCATATGTGATCAGTAGCAAAAGGTTTGGAGTCGTTTAGATACGTAAAACTCATTTTATAGCCCGTAAGGGCAAAACCGACAATTACCGGTTTAAGCCTACGACTATAAGTTATGCTCAGCCTAAAATTAATTAAAAATCTTTAAAAATCCCAAAATAATATATTACATCAGTGGGTGAAGAGTTTGATATCAAAATGTATGTTTAAGTAGGCTATACGCTAAATACGCCGTTTAATTAACATAAAGCTTTAATTTTACGCTAACGAGCATAACTCTTAACCTACACCTCAAACTGATGTCAAATTTTGTATGCAAGTTTATATATCAGTAAATAAGGTTTCTACTCTTTTACATTTCCAAAAATCACGTTTTAAAGTGAAAAGGGCATAATGGTCAACATATGAGCAATTAACGGAATCATGCATATTAATTGGATAACTAATGATCCGAGGTGTATAATCACAGAGGGTTATACTAGCATGTAACCTGGTCCAAATAAAGCTCTAAGGAATTTCTAAAACATGCCATAACGGGTCAGAACTGAAAGTCAAAGTATAAGTCAAACTATGCGACTTTCGGTTCCGAACCGGGTCTAAACAGGAAATTGTCGGGTTGAACATGTTTAGACATGTTTCTACATTCATTACTAAGTTATATTAATAATCAAACAGGTTATATGTGTTCTACATTGCTAATCATGCATAAATTGTAATTTAAACATTCTGTTGACTTTTTATTAACACGTTTGACCCGACATTAGACATAGTTAGAGTGGGAATCAGGGGGAACCCTTTTGAAGGTTTATTACCCACATAATTACCAACTTATAACTACTTTTAATTCGAGATTTGACTGAGCCATTATTAATTAATCTCGAAGTCAAACCGTAATTACGATGGTTTGACTTTTAGCTAAATAACTAAGCTAAACATTATTAAAGAAGGATTAGCAAACTTACAAAAGTCCTAAGCTTGATTAGTGATCACTTGAGAGTGCCTTGGAGCTCCAGAAATGATCAGATTGCAAGAGGAAGGTGTGAAGAACAATGGTGCATCATGGTCCTTTATATAGTGTTTAATCCACCACAAATCTTTGACACATGAGTCTACAACCCACCACAACTGATCAACACATGTTCCTAGTGCTTAGGGGGTGTCTAGGGGTCGCCCTTTATGTGGAAAATCGGATGAAATCGAGCAGAAAGCACTCAGCAGGCAAAAACCCAAGAAATTCGGAACTGGGCAGTCCCCCGCGTGTCGCGAAGGTTTCACACAGGGGCTTCGTGTGTCGCGACGCCCCCCGCGTGTCGCGAAGGTTTCCCTTCTGGGCTTCGCGTGTCGCGACGCCATGTCTGCACAAATCTGAATTTTTTATTTTTGCGATTTGATCCTTGGCTCTTCAAACTTCGATTAGGCACTTGTTTCTTGCATTATGAACCCTCATAATTGATCTATAAGGGCTTTAAAACCTATACCCACTTCGTTAAGTCCCCGGTTAACTTTATTGTTACCCGAAAAGTCCTAACTTTCAACGTTTACGCTTTAACCCTTCGCATACGAATTTGATCATAACTTTCTCATACGATAACGAAACTTTACGAAATTTATATCGAGCATTCTAGTGATCATAATTAACAGTTACAAAGCTTCAGGTTTGTCAAAAGGTCACTCAGAGGTATAACTTAAACATGTTGACACATTTAGCCCCTGTAGTTTGTAATTCCTCACTTTTAGCTTCGCATGATCCATGATTTATTCGTTTGATGATATAATCATCATGTAAGGTTAATGTACAATATATTTATTCACTGTTGACATTTATAACTCGTATATTCACATACTTTCCATATTTGTCAACTTTAGTCCTTCTATAACATTCTTTCACACGTTCAAACATATGACACGTGTCTACGCATTATAGGACGTGAATTTTCGAGGTGTTACATCCTCACCCCCTTAAAATAAATCTCGACCTGAGATTTACTGAAATAAATAAGGGTACTTCTCTTTCATCGTGGATTAACCTCCCACGTGAATTCGGGACCTCTACGGGCATCCCACTTGACCTTTACAATAGGCACATGCTTCCTTCGAAGCTTCTTGACCTGTCGATCCTCAATCGACAATGGTTTTTCCACAAACTTCAAGCTCTCATCTATATGCACATATGTATGGGGTATAACCAGTGATTCATCAGCGAAGCACTTCTTCAGATTGCAGATGTGGAACACATTGGGAATTCCACTGAGCTCTTCTGGTAAGTTTAACTTATAGGCAACTGACCCGACACGTTCGATAACCTCGAAAGGTCCTATGTATCTCGGGCTTAGCTTGCCTTTCTTACCAAATCGCATCACCCCCTTCCAGGGTGACACTTTAAGTAACACTTTATCACCTACTTCGAAGTGAAAAGCTTTACGCTTTGGATCTGCGTAACTCTTCTGCCTATCCCGGGAAGCTTTGAGACGGTCGCGAATCTGGACAATCTTGTCTGTCGTTTCGAACCCTATCTCTGGTCCTGATAATTGGACATCTCCAACTTCCGCCCAACAAACTGGCGTTCTACACTTTCTACCGTATAATGCCTCAAAAGGCGCAGCCTTTATGCTGGTATGGTAGCTATTGTTGTAGGAGAATTCAATTAGTGGTAGGTGCTTATCCCAACTACCACCCAAATCAATTACACATGCACGTAGCATGTCTTCCAAAGTTTGAATAGTACGCTCACTCTGACCGTCTGTCTGAGGATGGTAAGCCGTACTAAAATTCAAACGCGTGCCCAAAGATTGTTGCAAGCTCTTCCAAAAATGTGACGTGTATCTAGTATCTCGGTCAGAGATAATAGACACAGGTATGCCATGTAAGGATACAATCTTATCAACGTACAACTGGGCTAACATGTCGGAGCTATAAGTCTCCTTGATGGGTAAGAAGTGTGCTGACTTAGTCAGTCTATCAACTATAACCCATATTGTATCATTTCCTTTCCTTGTCTTAGGTAACTTGGTAATAAAATCCATGGTTACCATTTCCCACTTCCACGTAGGAAGTTCAGGCTGTTGTAGCAAGCCTGACGGCTTTTGATGCTCGGCTTTGACTTGCGCACATGTCAATCATTTAGCTACATAGGTGGCTACAGACTTTTTCATGCCTATCCACCAATAATTTGCCTTTAGATCCTGGTACATCTTATCAGCTCCAGGATGTACGGAATATTTGGAACTATGGGCTTCCTGAAGGATAACATCTCGAAGTCCTCCATAAATTGGAACCCATATTCGTCCATTCAGTCTCAAAATTCCGTCCTTGCCAAGAGATAACTGCTCCTCAGTTACTCCTAGCTTTTCGTTAGGATAGTTAGCTTCCAACACAGCTTCCTTCTGTGCAGCTAACAACCTTTCAATCAAACTGTTCTTTATTTCCATGCGCTTGGCATTGATTCGGATGGGTTTGACCCTTTCCTTTCTGCTCAAGGCATCGGCGACTACATTCGCTTTGCTGGGATGATATCTAATTTCACAATCATAATCATTCAAAGTCTCCATCCAACGGCGTTGCCTCATGTTTAAATCTTTCTGATTGAACAGATGCTGGAGGCTCTTGTGATCAGAATAGATCACACATTTGATTCCATATAAACAATGCCTCCACAGTTTTAGTGCGAATACTACGGCACCCAACTCCAAGTCGTGGGTGGTGTAATTCTTTTCATGCACCTTTAACTGTCTTGATGCATAGGCAATAACCTTGCCTTTCTGCATAAGCACACACCCCATGCCAGTGTGCGATGCATCGCAGTAAACCACAAAATCTTCTATTCCATCTGGCAATGTCAGTACTGGGGCATTGCTCAATTTTTGCTTTAGGATATCAAAGGATTCGTGTTGCTTAGGTCCCCAGTTGAACTTAACCTTCTTCTTAGTCAAGGAAGTTAGGGGTGCAGCAATCCTTGAAAAATTTTCAATGAAGCGCCTGTAGTATCCTGCCAATCCCAGGAAGCTACGAATCTCCGTAGGCGTCTTTGGCTCTTGCCAGTTCATAACTGCTTCAACTTTAGCGGGATCCACCTGGATACCACGCTCACTGACCACGTGTCCAAGGAATTGGACTTCACGAAGCCAAAATTCACATTTAGAGAATTTGGCATAAAGCTTCTCATGATGCAGGAGTTTGAGAATACATCGAAGGTGTTTCTCATGGTCAGCTTGGTTCTTAGAATAAATGAGAATGTCGTCGATGAAAACGATGACGAATTTATCTAAGTACGGCTTGCAAACGCGATTCATGAGATCCATGAACGCGGCCGGTGCATTAGTGAGCCCAAAAGGCATCACTAGGAACTCGTAATGACCATAACGAGTCCTAAATGTTGTTTTGTGCACGTCTTCATCTCTAACCTTCAGTTGATGGTAGCCTGACCTCAAATCAATCTTCGAGAAGTAACTTGCCCCTTGTAACTGATCGAACAAATCGTCGATCCTGGGCAAAGGATACCTATTCTTTATCGTGACTTTATTAAGCTCACGATAATCGATGCACAGACGCATCGATCCATCCTTTTTCTTGACAAACAGGACTGGTGCTCCCCAAGGAGACGAACTAGGTTTAATGAAACCTTTAGCTAGCAATTCGTCTAGCTATGTCCTCAATTCCTCCATCTCCGTTGGAGCCAACCTATAGGGTGCTCTAGCAACTGGTGCTGCTCCAGGGATGATGTCAATTCTGAACTCCACTTGTCTATCTGGTGGTAAACCAGGTAGTTCTTCAGGAAAAACTTCGGGGTATTCAGAAATGACAGGGATGTCTTCTATCTTCGGTTTAGGTTCATCGATAATCACTTGTGCCATGTAGATGACACAACCCTTCTTTAAGCATTTCGAAGCCTTGAGCATAGTCACTTGCTCAGGCAGCCCATACTGGGTATCTCCCCGAATGGTAAGTGATTCACCAGACGGAGTCTTTATTACCACTTGTTTACTGTTGCAGACGATTTGGGCCTGGTTGTGAGATAACAAGTCCATACCCAGAACTATGTCAAAACCGGCCAACTTAAAGGGAAGTAGAGACAGAGGAAAAGAATGGTTCTTAACGGATATAACACATCCATCTAACACAGTTGAGACGGCTTCTAAGGTGCCATCTGCTAACTCTACCTCATAATTTATACTCAAGGTTTTGACAGGTAAATTTAGCAACTTGCAAAATTTATGATCTACGAACGACTTATCAGCGCCTGAATCAAAAAGTACTCTTGCAAAGACATCATTTACAAGGAAAGTACCTGTAATGACGTTGTAGTCTAGAACTGCTTCTTTTGCGTCCATTCTGAAGACTCTAGAATTAGTCTTCTTGGCCTCTTCAGGCTTCTTTGCATACTTTGGGCAGTTGGTCTTAATGTGCCCCTTTTCATTGCAACGATAGCACGTTGCGTCTTTCATCTTCTTGCAATCCAAGGTTTTGTGATCCTTGGAATTGCACAACCCGCAAGCAAAAGATCTTGACTGGGTCTGGGAGTTCGAGTCGAGCCTGCACTTTCCAAAGTGTTGTTTCTTGCAAATCTTGCACTTGGGCTTCTCACCAGACTGATGCCCATCTTTCCTTGACTCAGACTCCCTCTTGTTATCACCGTTTCCACGGTACTTCTTGCTCGACCTCCGTGAATTTTCATCTTCACGTTTTCTCTTCTCAGCATCATTATTCCTCAGCGATCTTTGCCTGACCGCATCCAAAGTGAGGGACAGAGATATGTCAGTTACCGACCTGAAAGTAGTCGGTCGAGATGCTTTCACGCTTGCCTTTATTTCCGGGGCTAAACCACCGATAAAACGAGCGATTCTTTTTGGTTCCGGGGTTACCAAATACGGAACCAACCGGGACATCGTATTGAAGCTCGTTAGGTAAGCTTGACAGTCGAGGTTTGTCATCACCAATGATAGGAAATCAGATTCTATCTTCTCAACCTCATGCTGAGGGCAGTAATTTTCCCTGATAAGGGCAACAAATTGATCCCAAGACATGTTGTACAATGGGATTTTCCCGGTGGCTTGAATCAGTGATCTCCACCAGGCTAAAGCTTCGCATTTAAAAGATTGCGACACAAACTTGACTATATCCCTTTCAGCGCACCCGCTGATATCCACCATTGTATCCATCTCGTCTAACCACGTCATACAATCTACAGCTCCTTTCTCCCCAGTGAAATCCCGGGGTTTACATGACACGAAGTACTTGTAGGAGCAACCCTTATCCCTGGGTCCTTTATTCAGTATGATCTGTTGAGACGGATCACTGTGATGATTTGAGGAGTGTCGATCATCATCTTTCTTCGGTTCGTCCTTTTTGGGAGGAGGCTTTGAGGGCTGAGTAGATAGGGTCCTACTTCGAGTCCCACTATACTCTTCGTATTGCCGCTCCAAGGCCTTTGTAACGGCGTCGTCTACTAACGCCTTTAATTCGGCACCCGTTAAATTAATCCGGGCGTTATCAATGTTCTCCACTGGATGACTATTTATCTCGTCTGAGTTAGCCATTTTAATTGAACTGTTACAGAAAACAAGGACAATAGTTTATTTGGGAGTCTATTATGGATTTGTCTTTTATGGCAATTCATTAACCATGGTAAACAGAGACCATATTTGGTTAATTTATTAATCATATTTATTTAGGATTTCTATTATAATTTATCCTAATTATAAAATAATAATAGTTTTATTTGTGGCACAAAAGGCCTAGTCACATGGACACTTTTAAATTATAAGCTATGATTTCAGAGAATCACAGCATGAAGGTATACTGGCACAATAGGCCTAGTCACAAGGACAATTATAAATTATATGCTAGGATTTCAGAGAATCTTAGTATTTGAAGTTTGATCCTAGTTCATTACCTTTTCTGACAGGGAGTCATAGCTACCACTGTATTTTGGCTCATGTAGAAATGAGCAAGGCCCGTAGGCACTATATTACCACGTATGGTACAAGTATGATCATCTTAATTGATGATGTAAACCCAGGATCCAAAGATCATTAAACTGGGTTAGGAATCTTCTAAAGAATTCCTTTATAAAAATGACGTATGTGATTTTTAATGAATCACGTCTGCTAGGAGTGTTAACATATTTTCAGATGTTAACAGGGATACGAATCTGTTAAACAGGTCTTACCATCTTGGCCAGGTCTTTATAATGACACCCAGGCTAGGTTTCACTCATAAGATTCTTATTAATACTTAATATAGGCAGATTAACGTTTAAAAGGAATGATTTTGATTTATTTATTTCATATATAATACTTATGCATATAACAGCAAGATGAAATTTATAAACATAACATTCCATTGATTTATTAAAATATTACACGCTGCCCTAAACGGGTCTTTTCAAATAACAAACTTACCCACGCAGGGGTTTAAACAAGTACTTACCCACGCAGGGGCTTAATAACACAAATACCCACGCATGGGCTTGATAACATACATACCCACGCAGGGGCTTAAACAAATAACATAATAGTCCACGCAGGGACTTACACAATTAACACACCCTCGCAGGGGTTTACAAAAAGATAGACCCACGCAGGGGTCAAAACAAACAAGCATACCCACGCAGGGGTTTATACCTCAAATGGAAGGATTTAGCGGTCCTTCTTGTTCTTCCCTTTAATTAGGCTCGTTAATCCTTGGAAGAAAGTTTGTCGCTCCCTTCGTTCCCTGTGAAATTCTCGCTCTACATGGTCCAACCTTTGCAGAATTTCTTCACGCTCAGGTGGGGAGAACCTTGGTGGTTGCGACTGTTGCCTGATAATAGGTCTTGGAGGTATTTGGTACCCATGTGTTGGGTACCCTACTCCCCATAGATCTCCATAGGGTCCTTGGGTGTTGTAGTTAGCTGCTACCATGTAGGGGTCGGCTTCTGCGTAGTTGTAGTTGGTGTGCACTGGCTGTTCAAACGGTTTATACGCCATGGAACCCGTGTATGCCGGAATTGGGTTATCAAAACCCATCGGCGGTGGTTGCGGTGCAACTGGGTTAGAAGGTCCACCCATTTGTGGGTCCTCCTGATGTGGCGGATAGTGGCTGCCACTTGACTGACGAGGATAGCTGAAATGAAAGTCTCCTGCTCGCGACGACATACGCGCGCCTGTCCTCCTACGCCTCGGTGGTTGAGGAGGTGCCGGTTGAACTGGTGGCGGTGGCGTGACTGCCACAAACCGTGAATCCACAGAGGGATCCTGTTGCTGGTGTTGCTGCTGCTGTGGAGGCGATGAATGGTGAGGAGGTGTATAGTACCATTCGTGCCTGGTAAACATAGCTTGAAAGCTATCTGGACCAACATAGGGTGATCCGTGAAACGAAGAGCCATCCGAAATCTCTATGGGATGGTTCGGCGTACCACTGGCGGGTTCGACGGGGTCCGTATCCTCATCCATATCGTCCGCGTGATCGCCAGAGAAGTGGTCCTCCGGTCCTAATGGGTTAAAACCCACTGGTTCTTGTATATAATTGGCCGGGTTAAACCGGCCCCTGAAGACTGGTGTAGGGTCACCAAAAGAGTTGTGCGATAAGGATCGCTGTAATGGTATGTATGAGGGTTGAGGGTTGTTGGGCTCATTTTCCGAGTATGGCCCATATGAGTTATGCACGGGAGGTGTCAAACTGTGTGAGACCGACCGTCTAGCCGGCTCAAAGAGATTTCTCCGGTTCTGCCGGGGATCGTCACTCTCCGTGGTAAATGGAGCTCGCGCATTTGAAGGTCCAGCTTCATTATCATTGGGGGCGGTGATTGGCCCCTTGCCTCTTCCTCTTCTCCTGAAGAATCTTGGCGGCATTTTTAATTCCTGTCAATATATCATGAGATAATAATAACAATATATAAAAATTAAAGGACAAAACAAAAACCAAACAAGGTAGAATTTGTCCTATGTTATTTGTCTAGACTCGAAAGTTTAGATATGTGCAATTGTGTAACTGAGATTAAACACAAAAGGCTAGTGTTTAATTCACTCAGTGTTGGCTCTGATACCAACCTGTCACACCCCGATTTCCACGTGTCACCGGTGGGGAGTATCGTGACGTGGTTGGCAACATAATAGTCAAACAACACAATTATATAAATGCACAGCGGAAGCAATTTTAAAAATATAATACAACCGAATTTAATATTGTAATATCAAATGTCACAATATTCGGAAGTTTATCCACAGAAGGATCGAATATAAAATAGAAACAATAGTTCAACAGACTTCAGGCATCTTAAGCTTGCAAGACTTCTAATGATGCTAAGGAGAAATCCCAGCCAATTACGCTTAGTACCTGCATTTAATCTTTTTGGGAAAATACGTCAGTTTACACTGGTAAATACAATCAACTGACTCATTTTGAAAATGATTGAAAATTGGTTTGGATGCACGTGGCATAAACATTTTATAATTTGATTAAAATGCACAGAGGCAAAATTAATCTTGTATAACTTGGGAGAATTATTTAGCTATATAATCTTGTGAACGAATTACATGTTCCTTATGCGTTCAGTAGCCCGGATCTTGTCCGGGTTAAAGATCAATAGACACACCACATTATTCTTTTATGCACCGACAGGTGTACGCCTACACCCCGCGCTTAAGTCGTGGCCATTTCGTGAAATGATGCCAAGGATATCCGGGACATGGTCATTAACCCCCCAAAGGCTTTTTAAGTAAACAAGACTGTTTAAACGGGCCGATCAAATTATTCAATTAACCACCTAAGCGATGGAAGATTTGATGCCCGATCAAGCGGTATTTTATATACCGTAACCCAAGCCCGTATAGGGAAAATAAGTTAAAAGTATTTACCTGAGCAATGTATAAATCACAATAAGCAAATTGCAAGTAGCTTTTACTGGTCCTCCTAATCTGGAACGAAGGTTTATAATAACCTATTAGAATCCTAACGGGTCTTTAGTTAAGCTTAAGCTTAGACCGGCTAGTTTCAAAGATACGGTTCGTACGCACGATTAAGCGAAGACCGGATAGAATGTGATTTAGACCCGACAAGTTCAGAGACTTGTTTAATATGGGTGTTTCATTCACATTCTGGATTTTGAGATAAAACCGATAAGGTTTGACCCGTTTAGGCTAGTTTATGTAAACTAGTTACATAAACCGAACCGAACGCGTAATAAGCGTAACGGGTAAAAATGAGATCCATTTACAGGTTTCCTAAGTTAATATGCTCCAAATATGTTGTGACATCAGTAAGTTGTCTTTCATTATGCCCGAAATGAGTTTAAACACAAACTATGCCCCGTAGGGGTAGTTTGGTCATTTAAGAGTTTATAAAAGAGTTTAAGTGTTTAACTGAGTTACAAGTCTGATGTAATCAGCAAACATACTCAATTTAATGTGTTATAACAGTAGGGTAAAGTATATATGTGAAATTTATCAATTATAACCAAACTATGCCCCGCAGGGGTATTTTGGTAATTTCACATAAGCCGAAAGGCTCAAAACTGAAGTCTGAGTTTATCAACTTTTGCTTACTGTTAAAATATTATAATTTGCCTCAGATATCAGTAGGTATCACCCTTGGTATGTTTGAAATAGTTTTAGTACATACTATGCGTTAAAAACGCTTAAAAAGGCGATTAGAAGCCGTTTCCGGGTTCGATACTTAAATCTGATATTTTTATATTTCCAGAAGGCTTAAAATAATTTATTTATCATATGTGATCAATAGCAAAAGGTTTGGAGTCATTTAGATACGTAAAACTCATTTTATAGCCCGTAAGGGCAAAACCGACAATTACCGGTTTAAGCCTACGACTATAAGTTATGCTCAGCCTAAAATTAATTAAAAATCTTTAAAAATCCCAAAATAATATATTAAATCAGTGGGTGAAGAGTTTGATATCAAAATGTATGTTTAAGTAGGCTATACGCTAAATACGCCGTTTAATTAACATAAAGCTTTAATTTTACGCTAACGAGCATAACTCTTAACCTACACCTCAAACTGATGTCAAATTTTGTATGCAAGTTTATATATCAGTAAATAAGGTTTCTACTCTTTTACATTTCCAAAAATCACGTTTTAAAGTGAAAAGGGCATAATGGTCAACATATGAGCAATTAACGGAATCATGCATATTAATTGGATAACTAATGATCCGAGGTGTATAATCACAGAGGGTTATACTAGCATGTAACCTGGTCCAAATAAAGCTCTAAGGCATTTCTAAAACATGCCATAACGGGTCAGAACTGAAAGTCAAAGTATAAGTCAAACTATGCGACTTTCGGTTCCGAACCGGGTCTAAACAGGAAATTGTCGGGTTGAACATGTTTAGACATGTTTCTACATTCATTACTAAGTTATATTAATAATCAAACAGGTTATATGTGTTCTACATTGCTAATCATGCATAAATTGTAATTTAAACATTCTGTTGACTTTTTATTAACACGTTTGACCCGACATTAGACATAGTTAGAGTGGGAATCAGGGGGAACCCCTTTGAGGGTTTATTACCCACATAATTACCAACTTATAACTACTTTTAATTCGAGATTTGACTGAGCTATTATTAATTAATCTCGAAGTCAAACCGTAATTACGATGGTTTGTCTTTTAGCTAAATAACTAAGCTAAACATTATTAAAGAAGGATTAACAAACTTACAAAAGTCCTAAGCTTGATTAGTGATCACTTGAGAGTGCCTTGGAGCTCCAGAAATGATCAGATTGCAAGAGGAAGGTGTGAAGAACAATGGTGCATCATGGTCCTTTATATAGTGTTTAATCCACCACAAATCTTTGACACATGAGTCTACAACCCACCACAACTGATCAACATATGTTCCTAGTGCTTAGGGGGTGTCTAAGGGTTGCCCTTTATGTGGAAAATCGGATGAAATCGAGCAGAAAGCACTCAGCAGGCAAAAACCCAAGAAATTCGGAACTGGGCAGTCCCCCACGTGTCGCGAAGGTTTCACCCAGGGGCTTCGCGTGTCGCGACGCCCCCCGCATGTCGCGAAGGTTTCCCTTCTGGGCTTCGCGTGTCGCGACGCCATGTCTGCACAAATCTGAATTTTTTATTTTTGCGATTTGATCCTTGGCTCTTCAAACTTCGATTAGGCACTTGTTTCTTGCATTATGAACCCTCATAATTGATCTATAAGGGCTTTAAAACATATACCCACTTCGTTAAGTCCCCGGTTAACTTTATTGTTACCCGAAAAGTCCTAACTTTCAACGTTTACGCTTTAACCCTTCGCATACGAATTTGATCATAACTTTCTCATACGATAACGAAACTTTACGAAATTTATATCGTGCATTCTAGTGAGCATAATTAACAGTTACAAAGCTTCGGGTTTGTCAAAAGGTCACTCAGATGTATAACTTAAACATGTTGACACATTTAGCCCCTGTAGTTTGTAATTCCTCACTTTTAGCTTCGCATGATCCATGATTTATTCGTTTGATGATATAATCATCATGTAAGGTTAATGTACAATATATTTATTCACTGTTGAAATTTATAACTCGTATATTCACATACTTTCCATGTTTGTCAACTTTAGTCCTTCTATAACATTCTTTCACACGTTCAAACATATGACACGTGTCTAAGCATTATAGGACGTGAATTTTCGAGGTGTTACAGTTTGCCTCCAATCTATTTAAGAACTCAGCATTACAATGGTGGAACACTATCCTCCAGTCTAGGGGAAGTGACAGGATTTACAATATGGAATGGGAGGAATTTAAGAACATGGTGGAAAGGAAATTCTGCCATCCTAATGAAAAAGAATAGATAACAAATAAGTTCTTAAACCTTAGAATGACTGGAATAGATAGTAAGGGTTACACTACGTTATTCTTTGAATATGCTAGAATAGCGCCAACTCTTGCATCACCAGAACCAGTATTAATCTCCCGCTGCATATGGGGGGGATTAATCAGTGAAATTAGGCATGTAGTCAAGGTAGCTAGACTTCAAACTATAGAAGAAGCTGTAGAACTAGCAAACACTTTGACTGATGAGTTAGTACGTACACGAGAAGAAGACTAGAGGAGAAACCTTGCTCAAAGGCTTACCCAAGAATTTCGTTATGGAAATTCCAACCGTGGGAGAAATATAGGTTCTACCTCTGCTCCTTATTGTAAGGCCTGCAAGAAGAAGCATTCAGGAAAATGTTCCACCTACTGCAATTTCTGCAAGATACCAGGACACAAGGAAGAAGATTGTAGAAAGAAACCTAATAATGGAATGTGCTTCAATTGTGGAGAAAAGGGTCACATCAAACCGAACTGTCCAAAACTAGCTCCAGCCATGAACAACAAGACTACTAAAAATGCTAGAGCATTTGTTCTAACTGCAGAAGAAGCGAAGATGATCCCAGATGTGATCGCTGATACGTTTTTAGTTAATGATGTTTTTGCTAAAGTATTATTTGACTCTGGTGCAAAACCAAAGTTTTATTAATACTTCATTTTGCAAAATTCTCAATCAACCATTAACTAAACTCCCACAAGTATGTCTAGTAGAGACAGCAAATGGGGAAACCATTAAGATTTCTGAAATCTTACAGGGAGCAAGAATAGAATTTTTAAATCAAAAGTTTATTGCAAACCTTTATCCAATAAATCTGGCAGGATTTGATGTTGTGTTAGGAATGGATTGGTTAATAGCCAATAAAGCCAGTATTCTATGTGATCAAAAGTCAATACAAGTAAATTCACCAAGAGGTGAAAAGATCATGATTAAAGGAGATAAGCCGTCTAGATCCACGAAATTCATCTATGTGATGAAAACAGCAAGTTATATGAGAAAAGGATCATTAGTGTATTTGATTTCTATAATCACTAACACTAAAGAAAAAGAACTGAAAAATATTCCAGTAGTATCTCAGTTTTCAGATGTGTTTCCAGAAGAGTTACCAGGACTACCGCCAGACAGGGAAGTTGAATTCAGAATTCACCTGATACCAGGGACAGCACCAATTGCCAAAGCACCTTACCGTTTGGCACCCGCAGAAATGCAGGAACTGAAACAGCAGTTAGACGAATTATTGGAAAAAGGATTCATACAGCCAAGTTCATCGCCATGGGGAGCGCCGATCTTATTCGTTAAAAAGAAGAATGGATCAATGCGTATATGCATTGATTACCGTGAATTGAACAAAGTCACGATTAAAAATCGATACCCATTACCAAGAATCGATGATCTGTTCGATCAGTTGCAAGGAGCTCGATTTTTCTTGAAAATCGATTTACGCTAAGGATATCATCAATTAAAGGTACAGGAAGAGGACATTCCTAAGACCGCTTTTAGAACAAGGTATGGCCATTATGAATTTACTGTCATGCCATTTGGTTTAACCAATGCCCTAGCCGCATTTATGGACATGATGAACCGAATATGTAAGCCATATTTGGATAAATTCATAATTGTCTTTATAGATGATATTCTCATTTACTCTAAAAGTAAAGTGGAGCATGCAGCGCACCTGCACGCACTTCTAAGTTTATTGAGAAAAGAAAAGCTCTATGCAAAGTTTTCAAAATGCGAGTTTTGGTTAGAACAGGTACAGTTTCTTGGACATTTAGTTAATCATGAAGGAATTCATGTGGATCCCACCAAGATCGAGGCAATTACAATGGAAAACCTCTGAGTCACCAACCGAGGTTAGAAGTTTCTTAGGACTGGCCGGTTATTATAGAAGGTTTATTCGAGATTTTTCCAGAATTGCCATTCCATTAACTAAGCTAACTTGTAAATCTGTTAAGTTTGAATGGGGATCAAAACAAGAAGAAGCCTTTAGAATTCTTAAGCAAATATTAACCAACGCACCCATACTAGCGTTACCAGAAGGAACTGAATACTTTGTAGTCTATTGTGACGCTTCTAAGTTAGGATATGGATGTGTGTTAATTCAAAATCAAAAGGTTATAGCTTACGCCTCTAGACAACTTAAGAATCATGAAGAGAATTATTCAACCCATGATTTAGAATTAGGAGCTATAATTTTTGCCCTTAAGATTTGGAGACTTTACCTTTATGGTAGTAAGTTTACCATTTTCATTAATCATAAGAGTTTAAGGTATGTTTTCGAACAAAAGGAGTTGAATATGAGGCAAAGACGCTGGATGGAGATGCTTAGTGATTATGATTGTAATAACCAGTATCATGCAGGAAAAGCTAATGTAGTGGCTGACGCTTTAAGTCGAAAGTATCATGAAAAGCCAAAAAGAGTACATTCCCTTAAATTAAATCTACAGGTAGATTTAAATGAACAAATTAGAAAGGCACAAGAATCAGTAATCAAAGATGATACTGAAAAATTGAAAGGAATGAATAAGGAATTAGAACAAGGAACAGATGGAATTTGGAGATTCCATAAGAAAATAATGTGGATACCTAAATTAGGAAACCTACGCCACCGTATATTAGAAGAAGCCCATAAGTCTAAGTATACGATGCATCCTGGAAATGATAAGATGTATCAGGACTTAAGAAAGAATTTTTGGTGGATAAGAATGAAAAAGGATATAGCAGCTTATGTTTCTAAGTGTTTAACATGTTCACAAGTTAAAGCTGAACATCAGAGACCCTCAAAATTGCTACAACAGTTAGAGATGCCAGTATGGAAATGGGAATTGATAACAATGGATTTTGTTACTAAATTACCCAAAACAAGGAAATGTAATGATACAATCTGGGTGATTGTAGACAGGCTAACTAAGTCAGCTTATTTCCTACCAATGAAGGAAACTTTCAGTATGGAATAATTAGCTAAGTTATATGTAAATGAAATAGTTTCATTACATGGAATTCCTTTATCAATTGTTTCTGATAGAGATAGCCGTTTTACCTCTCATTTTTGGACAAGTTTACAAAAAGCAATGGGAACCAAGCTAAATCTAAGCATCGCTTATCATCCTCAAACTGACGGACAAAGCGAAAGAACAATTCAGACAATGGAAGATATGCTTAGAGCTTGTGTAATTGATTTCGGAGGTAATTGGGATAATCACTTACCATTAATAGAATTTTCTTATAATAACAGTTATCACACAAGTATCAATGTTGCACCATTCGAAGCACTTTATGGAAAAAAGTGTCGAACCCCAGTCTGTTGGGCAGAAATAGGAGAAAAGCAACTATCCGGACCTGAAATAGTGCAAGAAACTACCGACAAGATCATTCAAGTCAAGGAACGACTGAAAGCATCACGTGATCAACAGAAGAGTTACGCTGATAACAGGCGAAAACCGTTGGAGTTTCAAGTAGGAGACAAAGTATTACTAAAAGTCTCTCCTTGGAAAGGAGTGGTAAGATTCATCAAAAGGGGAAAGCTAAGCCCCATGAATGTTGGACCTTTTAAGATTATTAGAAGAATAGGACCTGTAGCCTATCAACTGCAACTTCCAGAGGAAATGGCAGGAATACATGATGTATTTCATGTACGTAATCTTAAGAAATGCTTAGCCGATGAATCACTGGTAGTGCCTCTTAAGGATATAGAGGTAAATGAAAAGTTAAAGTTTGTAGAGAAGCCTCTACAAATTGAAGACAGGAAAGTCAAGAATCTCAAACACAAAAGATTGGTATTAGTCAATGTGAAATGGGACTCCAAGAGAGGACCAGAATATACATGGGAGCTTGAATCAGAAATGCAAAGGAAATACCCACATTTATTCCAGTAGACCTCGAGGACGAGTTCTAAAACAAGGTGAGGAGGATATAACAACCCTCCAAAATAATTTCCGACACCCTTATTATATTTAAAATGTCCCTATATGTCTTAAAATACACCCCGTATGCGAAAACCAAGCCCAAGTTACCTTATACAATTAAAAAATAAAATAAAAACAAGATTCAGTCCACGCTCGCGGGCTGCGAACGTTTTGGCAGGGATCTACGCGGGCCGCGACAGCTAGGAGGTTAGGCGAGCCCCTGAGCCGCCACGTGTCACCATTCGTGTCGAGCCTAGTGGCCGAGTCAGCCAAGCTAGGGCCTACCCTATCTGGCCTCGCGGGGCGCGAAGGCCCCCTCCTTCTCTTACGCGGGGCGCGACGAAGTGTCAAATCAGCCCTATAAATAGCATCGAGGGGTTCAGTCGACAAATCGTTCATCACACAAACTCTCTCTAATTTCTGAATAGCAATCACTATACTTGGGCATAATACCCCCTAATTAACGAAGTTCTGCCCCGTTGTAAGTATTATAACCCCTGTTACGTATTAGATACGTTGCCCGATTGATCTAGGGTTCCGTAACGGCTGTCGTGGTTTTGCCCGACGTAGTCGTTGGAATGCCGTCTCGGGGAGGGTATTACTAATGTAAATATTGGGTTATTATACTAACATGTGTGCATTTGTGTAATTAATAGATAATCACCAGGAAATCCCTAAAGAAAACCCTAAGACAGCAATGTGAGTAATCTCCTTTTTGCAAACTGTTTTTACAAAACCTCATATGATTAACATTATATTAAACAAGATTGAGTATTTGTATTCTACAATTATCGTCGCTATGTTGGGGTTTTGTATACAAAATTTGTTACTACATTGTGAGTAGTAATATGACCACAAGTCGGGTTGACAGTACCGTGGGTGGTAATTAAAGTAGATGGAAACAAATGTAATTGCGTGACCACCCTCAATACTATACAATGGTTTTACTTATCTTGATTAAACTGGGATTCACTCACCAGTATTTCCCACTGACAAAATGTTTTTAAACGCGTTTCAGGTAACAAAATGTGAAAGCCAAATAGAAGCCAGCTGGACAGCACTGAAGGCTTAGAAAAGTGGCTATAAAGTTACCTAAAATAAAGAGATGTTTTATTTAAATAAAATAGGGTTTATCCCTATGAAAATGTGTGTATTTGAAACTTGGGATCTTCCCATGTGTTTAATATTATAAAAGCGTGGTATTTTACTCTGATAACCTATTTCCTAACTATGGTCCTGATGTAAATTCCGCTGCCAAAATGATAAACACCGATACCACTGAAACTGGCCGCGGCCGCCCGTTCCCGGGTAGTTAGGGGACGGGGGTTGTGACACAGCGACGTTGGGTTGAGTTGCTGAATGATTATGACTGCGAGATCAAATATTATCCTGGAAAGGCAAATGTGGTAGCAGACGCCTTAAGTCGAAAGGAAAGGATTAAGCCCATAAGGGTTCGGGCTTTAGAGATGATTATACAGTCGGATCTCACATTACATATTCGTATCGCGCAAAAAGAAGCTCTTAAGAAAGAGAACATTAAGGCTGAATATCTTCGAGGAATGGAGAAGAAGTTGACGCCAAACGAGGAAGGAACCTTGTATTTCATGGGACGCATTTGGGTTCCGCTTTATGGTGGTATTAGAGAGGTTATTTTCAACGAAGCTCACAAATCGAGGTACTCGATCCATCCAGGATCGGACAAGATGTACCAAGATCTGAAGGATTACTATTGGTGGCCAAGACTCAAGAGTGATGTTGCCATCTACGTTGGAAAGTGCCTAACCTGTGCCAAGGTAAAGGCCGAGTATCAGAAGCCTTCAGGTCTCTTGCAACAGCCGGAAATACCCATGTGGAAGTGGGAACAGATTTCTATGGACTTCATAACAAAGTTACCCAGGACCCCTAGAGGACATGATATGATATGGGTAATAATAGATCGATTGACGAAGTCTGCGCACTTCTTACCGATTCGAGAGAAAGCTAGCACAGGGAAGCTAGCTGAGCTTTACCTCAGGGAGATAGTAGCACGTCATGGAGTACCTATCTCGATAATATCATATAGAGATGGACGGTTTGTGTCAAGGATTTGGCAATCCTTTCAAGAAGCTTTTGGTTCTCAGTTGAATCTGAGTACGGCTCTTCACCCACAGACGGACGGTCAGAGCCAAAGAACTATTCAAACGCTGGAAGATATGCTTCGCGCTTCTGTAATGGATTTGGGTGGCAGTTGGGATACTCATCTACCTCTGGTTGAGTTTTCCTATAACAACAGCTACCATACAAGTATTCAAGCCGCACCGTTCGAAGCTCTCTATGGACGTAAATGCCGCTCACCGTTGTGTTGGGCAGATACTGGTGATAGGCAGATGGTTGGCCCTGAACTAGTCCAAGAACCAACTGATAAGATCATGCAGATGCGATAGCGCATCAAGGCAGCTCGTGATCGACAGAAGAGTTGCGCGGATCAAAGACGAAAACCCTTGGAATTCGAAGTAGGAGATATGGTTTTGTTAAAAGTCTCACCTTGGAAAGGTGTAGCACGATTTGGGAAACGTGGAAAGTTAAACCCACGTTATATCGGGCCATTCAGGATATTGGAAAGGGCTGGTACCGTAGCATACAAGTTGGAACTACCAGCAGAACTAAACGGTGTTCATGATACATTTCATGTATCTAACTTGAAGAAAAGTCCAACTCAAGAGACAGTTATCATCCCTGCGGATGAAGTGCATATAGACGACACTCACCACTTCACTGAGGAACCCGTGGAGGTTACAGATTGGAAAGTTAACAAGACTCGGAGGAGTAGTGTCAAGCTTGTCAAGGTTCGATGGAACTCACATCACGGCCCAGAGTTTACTTGGGAGCATGAAGATCGAATGAAATCGAAGTATCCACATTTGTTCCCTAATTCCCCAGCAACCGATAGCACAACTTAAAATTTGGGGACGAAATTTTCTTAACGGGGGGAGAATGTGACAATTTCCAAATTTCCATGTATCCGTACATTAATTAAACAGTAATTTGTAGCTTAATGACTGTGCTAATTTAAATTAATGACATGAATGTTATCTGGTTATTGTCATATACATACAAGTGCATCACATATTGCATGATGTCATATCATTATTGCATGCAACACGTTATGATTCAAATAATGCACGAAACAAAGTTAGCACAGTTATCAGACAAATCAGAAGTACTGACGGGAGTTCAGTACTCAGACAGACATAATGTTAAGAGCACAGAATGAGCCAGAAACCAAGAGTTACGCTAGTAAAGTTTGTAGGGAAGTAAGGACCATAAAACTGCCTTCCTAGTGATAGTTTAAGTGCCGGATAGCGCCTAAAACTCACACAAACTGCAGAATTCTGCAATTTTCAGCAAAATTCAGCATTTAAACAACTTAATATTATGCAGAATTATGGTTTAATGGTCCAGAATACCTTCCTAGGTGTCGGGAATCAAAACTGTCACAAAAGGAAACATAAAGCACACTAAACTGCGTAATTTAGCACCTTAACGAACCGGTAACCAACCGAACAACCGGATACTACCCGAAACACCAAATTTTCACAAGAAGCATTGTTTTATCATTTTCGAGCTAGTTATGGTCCCAAAACATCATAACACATCATATAACAACATAACAACTTATAACACTAAACATACACTTAGATTTCAACTAATTCTCCTAACTTACCATTACACCATAACCATACCCCCCCCCCCCCCTAATGTTTACGGTTACAAGGGTGGCCCCCACCCTTGATTTGTTTTAATATTTTATTTGATCATGTCTCATGTTTTAGGAAACATGTTATCCAAGAGATTAAGTTGTGTTTGAAGTTTATATAAGTAACCACAAGATAATAACTCATCATTTTCTCACAAACACTCCATTCAAACTCTCTCTTCCTCTCCTTCCCCACTCACGGCCGAGAACAAGCACCCACACCACCATCACTTTCAAATCTCATTCATCCATTCTCTAGTGATACAAAGGTGTAAGGAGCTAGGATAAGAAGCTTGGTGTCATTGTAGATTGAAGGACCTCTCTCAAGTGCTTTTAACCACCAAGTTTATCATCACCTTCATCTTGAATCTCTTCCCTAGCCTTGTGCTAGTAGTTAGACTCTTCTAATCTCATTTTGCTTCATATAATGTTGGTTAAAAGATGATATAAGTAGCTAAACATGAAGAACACAAGGGATCAAGAACATAATCTCTAACATAAAGCTCAAAATCATAATGATCTATGTTGTTTAAGTGTATGTATGCTTCTTGATTGTTGATTATTTATGTTTATGATGTTAAACATCATATGAAACTTGCTAGATTGTGATTAAACACATGATCTAGCAAGTGAGTGGATGATCTTGTGAAAAACCAAGATGAACATCCTTTATGTAAACATGGACTTGAAATATGAAGATGTTTTTATGAATGATGATGATCAAAACATAATATAAACCTTGTAGATGGATGATTTCAAAACTAGTTTTCTCAAGAAACCAAGTTTAATTACAAGATTTACATAACCATGAGTTTTAAAGAAACTAATCACATTATTAGTGTTAAATCAAGTGTAGAAACATGTTGTTAACAAGTAAAGTTCAAGAGAATGATTTTTAGAAAAATCATTTTACAAGTTGTGAAAGTCTAAAATCTTCAAGATTGTGATTTATAAATAAATAACCACACTTTAAAGGGTAACTAAGCTTACTTAACAACATGCTAAGTTACTACAAATTTTTACAAAATTTCAAGTTCATGATGTAGTGAAAATTATAAGATTTTGGCTCATGGTAAGTGTTGTTTGATTTGTAGATTGATTGGTGATGATTATAAAAGAAAATGATATGCTTTGAAAGCATGGAAACTTCCATTTTAAGGGGAAACGATGGCAAAATTTTTCTAGAATTTAAACACTTAGAAAAATATTTTTTAAACAAGTGTTTACAAGTAAATTTTAACCATGGTTTTTCATATAAAAATTGCCATAATTTTTGTTACAAAATTTCAAATATTGGAGGTTGGTTTTTAATAAATAAAAGTGACTAAATATGTATTTAGGAAAATATATATTTAGATGTCACAATTTGTGTGATTATTTGTATATTATGTGTATTATTTATATTATTTTAGGACTTGAAATAATATAACTCACCCAAAATACCAAGAACTATAATACAAAATATTACCAAAATTTCAAGAAATTAAATATATAAATTATACCCAAAATTGGACAAACCGAACAAGGAATATAAACTACATAAATATTTCGGAAATTGAGTCCATATATATATATATATATATATATATATATATATATAGGGTTAGGTTCTATACAGAACTAATTTTTTTACAGAACTATTGAGAACTCTTTAGAGCTATTGATCAATTAATCAATGGTTGAAAATAGATTAGGGTGAATTGTAATTAATTGAAAATTTGAAAGATAAATTATAGGTTACATAAGGGTACAACCGTAAATAAACTTTAATTGAATTCAAATAACCCTCAAATATATGCCCTTTTTTCTCAGCTTGTCCATGTTCTTTTTCAATTTCGATCTATTGAATCAGGATTTTGATTTTATAGATGGAGTCTATTAAATATAAAAAAGGAATTGGGATTTTTATAATTATTGCTGAAAATGGATATCGTTCAAGTTTATTTGTTGATTTTGAAAGCTAACATATATGTAATAGTCACATGATTACATATGTGTAATTCTTTTAGAAGTATAATAATTGGATATATGCACCGACTTTTACATTCAATTCCATTCCTAGTATTTTATGCCTCTTGCATAAAATGTTTCTTATAGAAATGGATTTAATGTTGTGTAAAAGTACTAATTTTGTGTCTAAAAAACGAAATTCCATATATGTAAATATATCAATTGCATAGATGTAAATAACATAATTACATATAAATATCATATTTACATATGTGTAAATAACATATGCATATGTTTATAAAGGGAGTGAAACATGTTTAAAGTGAATCATGAAACCAACATCACAGTAAAAGTAAAATTGTTTATATGTGAAAGATATATATAGTAAATCAATTAAAATGACAAAAAAAACGATATATTGAATGTATATACACAATATAGCTAGAGAATGCGTACGTAGTGCTTGAATGTATGAGATCGGTAAGCACGATTTATTTTTATCTGAATTAATGTATTTGAGGTATTGACAATTTATAGTAATTCTGTAATTGATAAACCAGTCATGTCATTTTTCAAAAGTAGATCGAATACTGAATTTCAAATGGAGGAATTTTAAGGATAAAAAGAATGAAGATTTAATACTAAATTTCAGATGTAGATAATTTAGGAATTTTTAGAGATAAAGAATTCAACCACCAAACTTCGAGATAATCTAGGAGGTAAAGAGGTAAAGAACATGGATGGTTTGGAATAGTTGAATTTACCATAATAACCTTTAATCAAATAATAATAATAATAAATGTTAAATAAAATGATTGGTTATAAAGAGTTCTGTAAGTTCTGAAAATATTTATGGTTCTGAAATGATCCTAACCCAATATATATATATATATAGGGGATAGCTAGAATGAGAACCACCACGAGTTGTAAGAACCACGAGAACCGCGCCCCGCGGGTGGCCGTTGACCACGAAATTTTTTTTACACCTAGATCCGTATATTTTAACACGGGGGGTAAATTTTCGGTTCAAACGGCGCGCCCGAGGGGGTAGTTTTTTATGCCCAAAGTTTGGTTAAAAAAAAAAGAAAAATTAAAAAAATTAAAAAAACCCAAACTTTGGGCGTAAAAAACTACCCCCTCGGGCGCGCCGTTTGAACCCAAAATTTACCCCCGGTGTTAAAATATACGGATCTAGGTGTAAAAAAAATTTCGTGGTCAACGGCCACCCGCGGGGCGCGGTTCTCGTGGTTCTTACAACTCGTGGTGGTTCTCATTCTAGCGGCTCCCTATATATATATATATAGGGAGGGGCTCATGCGAGAACCACCCTTATTTTGAGAACCTTGAGAACTAATGTGAACACAACCTAAAATAGCTAAAAAAAACCTAACCCCACCCCCCCCCCCCCCAAAAAAAACCTAACCCCCCCCACCCCCAAGCTAAATGCTAAAAAAAACCTAACCCCCCCCCCCCCCCCCAAAAAAAAACCTAAACCCCCCTCCCACACCCCCCCCACCCCCCCCCCCCCCCCCAAGCTAAAATGCTAAAAACTAAACCCCCAAAAAACCTAAAAAAATCTAAAAAAAGATCTAAAATTTTTTTTTTGAATTTTTTAATATTTTTTATGTTAAAATCGCTACTTTTAGAAGCAAAATTAAATTTTTTTTTTTTGTTTCGAAAAGTAGCGATTTTTTTATAAAAAATATTAAAAAATTCAAAAAAAAAAATTTGTGTGATTTTTAGCTATTTTTAGGCATTTTTTGTGTGTTCACATTGGTTCTCGCGGTTCTCACAATAAGAGGTGGTTCTCGCATGATCTTCTCCCTATATATATATATATATATATATATATATTGACAAATAACTTAAAAGGTATGTTGGAAACCAAGAAAACGAAAAATATGATTTTTATAATTATTACAAAATATGTCATATTTTGTCAAGGAGGAAATATATTATTTCGGGTGAAGAGAATATATATGTTATCTTAAACAATTAGAAAATATAATATTTTTGGAGAAAATATATATTTTCTTAAGTAAATTTAGAATATATTATTTTTGGGGTGAAAAATGGATTTATAAATATTTTCTAAGTTAATCTTGAAAATATATTATTTTTGGGATTTATATGAAAATATAAATATTTTTGCCAAGAAGAAATTTTAGATAATTTTTCTATAAAAGATTTCTTAAAATATATATTTTAAGAATATGTATTGGTGATTTTAATGGTTAAAAATAATATTCCGGAAAGTATAAATATAAAAATTAAGTATAAAAATACTTAATAAATACAATAAGAATACGTATTCTTGTACGTATGAATACACACCGGAATACGCCACCAATACTTGGCAAAAATACGCAAGTTTAAGAATACATGTATAAATATACCAATCGTTGGGGAAAATATTCTTTGAAGGATTTCAAAACAAATAAGTAAAGATATATATTATTTTAACAAATATTCCAATCATTAATAAATATGATTTAAGTTAAAATATTATTATTTTAACAAATAATTATATACTTTGGAATATTATTTATGACATCAAGAAATGTAACTCAAAGATACTAAGTCATAACAAATAAGACTGAAAGTCAAGGCACGACTCATCCGTCTAATAAACCGTAGCACGTGTGTAGGTAGTCGTCCGACCGAAGAAAAGCTTTGAGTTACCAGGTTACGAGACGCAAGATTGTGAGTTCATGTCCCCCTTTTCTTTTAAATGTTTTCAGTTTTATAACTTCGGGGTGAAATACATGTTACAAATGTTACAATGATTACAAATGGTATGGTTAGCTAAGGAATGAACTGTTAGATCATGTGAATGGGTAGGCGTTAACTTGAGACCATTAATCCTTGTAAAGTACCGAGGGGCATGAGTGATAGATCTATTTGGGTGTTGCGAGCCCCACCCATGGGTCCGCGAGTTGACCGCATGTGGTGACTATGTCATTCCAGCTGGGAGCCCCGGTATGAAATACGCAAAGGATTGAGCCTTCCTACACCATTACACACATATTAATGACCTTGCAAATCATTAATTGATCGGTTTTTCCTAGACGCTTTCATACCGGTTTACAAATACATACATACCATGGTTACAAAGTTTATTACGAGCTCACATACAAAACACATGAACTCGCTCAACTTTTGTTGATGTTTTCAAACTACATGTATTTCAGGAAATTGATTATGGATCTGGCGGGCGTTCAAGAATTTCAAGATGTGCCTTCAATAAACAATGTCATCCAGTCTTGGAGGGTTTGAAGTGTGTATTTTATCTTATACATGGTTCAAAGCCTCGGTTTATTAGAGTCTTTTGTCAAGTCCTTTATGGAACTTAAAACTTTGGTTGGTTTGTATTATTAAACTTGAAGTCTGTGTTTGGATTTAAAACAATGTTGGTTGTATTATGTTGAAACTCTTAAATGGATGAACATCGTGGTTTCTATCATATAGTTGTTTGTTATGGTTGAATGCAATGATATTAAGCAAGTCACACGTAACACGCTTCCGCAAAAGTCAGGGTGTGACAATTAACGTGTGATTAAAAGATGATTAAAATGACTAAACGCGATTAGTGACCTTAATCATGATTAGGCAAATCTTGATGGAAAAGTTTAAGTCATAAACTCCTAAGTAATTTTCTTAAACACTTATGTATATTTTCATAAGTTAAAATGGAAATTATATATATATATATATATATAGAGTAGGGTTCCTACGGAAAGTGTGTTTTTCCTAGAAAGTCTAGGAAGCGATCTTGTCCATCCGATTGGTGTGTTTAAGGGTTGAGATTAAATCAATGGCAATCTTGTAATAATTAACTATATTTAATAGATTGTTTAAAATGAGTAGGGGCAATTTCGTCCTTATGTGTGTTTAAACCAATAAAAAATAACCGTCAGAGATATCACATCTCCTTAATACACGTCAATTTCCCTCTCTCTCTCTTTCTCTCTCTAAACCCAAATTCGGAAACCCCCAAAATCATACCAAAAATACCTAAAATCATGGATGAAGATAAAAGATTTTCCTTGTTCCATATACGTAAGATCAAGCTTTCATTATACTGCGTGTTTTACAAAGCGATTACGGGTGATTCTTGTTTGTAATTGACGGTATTTTGCTGGTTGCAGGGAAGAGATTCAAAAAGCAGGAAACTTTGGTAAGGATAGATAACAGCGGAACAGTTACCGGATGCCGATCGAAAGCTGGGGCGAAATCTGCTGATGTAAAACACATTTGTATGAATCTGCTTGATGTTAAAACACAGCTGTATGAATCTGAATTGCTGTTAAAACACAGCTGTATGAATCTGAATGATAAAACACATTTGTATGAATCTGCTTGCTGTTAAAACACAGCTGTATGAATCTGAATGATAAAACACATTTGTATGAATCTGCTTGCTGTTAAAACACAGTTGTATGAATCTGAATGCTAAAACACAACTGTATGAATCTGCTTGCTGTTAAAACACAGTTGTATGAATCTGAATGATAAAACACATTTGTATGAATCTGAATTGCTGTTAAAACACAACTGTATGAATCTGAATAATAAAACACAGCTGTATGAATCTGCTTGCTGTTAAAACACATCACCAAGAACAAACTGTTAAAACACAGTACCAAGAACATGCTGATAGATTCCAGCAAGAAAACGAAGGAATGATTTATGTTACGTGAGATCAGAAATCGAAAACAAAAAATTCCGAAATTTATGTATAGTTAGTTATTGAAGATAATTTCCTAAAATAAAAATAGATTGTGAAAGTACATAAATGCCCTTTTAGATAAAATCCTTCAATGCCACATGTCGCGTTCTTATTGCTTCCTAGACTTTCTAGGAAAAACACACTTTCCACCCAACTCCTACTCTATATATATATATATATATATATATATATAGAGGCCGGTTAACGTACAATACCTCTTATCATACATTATGTACGCGATGCCCTCAGCCGTACGATCTTCAATCGATCAAACGCGGGCGAAACTAATTTAAATGATTAAATTAATCATTTTAATATATCTAAATCATATCAGGAAGGTTAAAAACGTCATTGCGAGGTCATAAATCTCTGTAATTGACCGATGATGGTTCAAAATCAAACCCTAAATCAAATTCAAAAACCTGAAAATCTTCTTCCCTAACCTCCCTTCGTTCCTTTTAGTGCGATATCGATAGTAAGAACTACTAATTTGGGAGTTGTAAGGGTCAAACGGAAGAAGACTGACAATGATCGACCAACAATGGAAGAAGATGAACAGTAACACACACATAGATTTTTCACATGCGATATTCAATTTTCCACATGCGATTCTACACACCCCATGCCATTTTTCACATTACCCCATGCTAGCCATTTTTTCACATGCGATATTCAATTTTTCACATGCGATTCTACACACCCCATGCCATTTTTCACATTACCCCATGCTAGCCATTTTTTCACATGCGATATTCAATTTTCCACATGCGATTCTACACACCCCATGCCATTTTTCACATTACCCCATGCCATTTTTTCACATGCGATATTCAATTTTCCACATGCGATTCTACACACCCCATGCTATTTTTCACATTACCCCATGCTAGCAATTTTTTCACATGCGATATTCAATCTTCCACATGCGATTCTACACACCCCATGCCATTTTTCACATTACCCCATGCCATTTTTTCACATGCGATATTCAAATCTTCCACATGCGATTTTGTCCATCTACACACCCATGCCATTTTTCACACTACCCCATGCTAACCATTTTTTCATATGCGATATGTATTGAATTCGCACCAGATCTGCACCTGGTCGAACGGCTGGGATAATCGCGTACGTATCGTACGATAAGCGCATTTGTATTTTACTCTTTACCTATATATATATATATACTTAGGATGAAAATATATAAACTTAGAGAATTCATATTGTGTGTATATGTATAAATGTGTTATGTATTTGTATTAGAAGTTAGGAAATGGCTAACTAAATACAAATACACAAACATAAAGAAAACCTCCTAAATACTTGAAAGTATAATCATGGATAATTGGATATGGACCTTTATACATATATACCCTTACCCTCCAAATATTCGAATACTTGGAAAGTTAATTACAGGAAAATACATATATGAACATGTTTATGTTATATCCCTAAACGCGGACAACGGACACCACAGACATCAGACAAACCGTTACATAAATATATATACCGACGAAATAATTTATATCCGAAACCGACATGAAATATAATATAAATTCGGTAGTGAGTTAAATACGTCGTCATCGACAACGATCGCCATATCGTCACGACAAGGAGCGTGTACATATCCCCAACGACACTTGGGTATTCTCGATACGAAAATATATATTAACGACTCCTACGACGAACTCTAAAATCAATATTTTTTTAGACCTTTGATAATATATATTTCACTCCTAAATTCCGGAAAGTATAAAATAAGTGGTCACTAAGTGTAAATACATAAGTATACAAGTATACTAATACGTATAAAATACGTACACTAATACGCTTGGTGAAATTGCAAGAATACGAGAATCTACATGTACACAAATACGTATAAATACGACATTGTCGCAACCCCCGACCCCTTGTCCCGGGAGCGGTGTCGCGAGATCTAGATTACTGGTATCGGTGTTTATTAATTTGGCAGCGGAAATTTACACCAGGACCGTAGTTAGGAAATAGTTTATCAGAGTAAAATACCACACTTTTATAAAAATAAATACATGGGAAAAACCCAAGTTTCCATTTATAATGTGTTTATAGGGATAAACCCTATTTTATTGAAATAAAACTTCTTTCTTGTTTAGGTAACTTTTATAGCCACTTTTCCAAGCCTTTAGTGCTCTCCAGCTGGCTTCTATTTGGCTTTCACATTTTGTTACCTGAAACGCGTTTTAAAACATTTTGTCAGTGGGAAATACTGGTGAGTGCATCCCAATTTAATCAAAACAATTTTTATATCTTTACAGTATTGAGGGAATCCGCAATTACATTTGTTTATCTCTACCAAATTACCACCCACGGTACTGTCAATCCTGACTTGTGGTCATGTTACTATTCACATTATTAGTAACAATTAATGTATACAAAACCCCAACATACCGACAGTAATTGTAGAATCATAAATACTCAATCACTGTTAATTATACTTTAAAACAGTTGAGATTTTGTAAAAACAGTTTATGAAAAGCAGATGTACTCACATTGCTACTTTAGATAACCCTACAGCTTTCTGGTAACTTCCTGGTTATAATCTATTAAATTAAACAATGCATACGTGTTAGTAAGATAACCCAATTTACATTAGCTATACCCCCGAGACAAAACTCCAACGACTGAGTCAAGCAGAGCCTTGACATGTGTTACGGAGCTCTAGATCAATCGGGCAGAGTAACTAATACGTAACCGGGGGTTATAATACTTACAACGAGGCAGAGCTTCGTTTTTTAGTGGGTATTATACCCGAGAATTATTTCTACTATTAGAGAATTGAGAGAGAATTTTTGATTTTGAACGATTTTGAAACTGAGCTTGACCACTTCATTTATAGGCTGGAAACAGGGCGGTTCGCGCCCCGCGACGCCCATAGGCTTAGTCCTTCGCGGGCCGCGAGAACCCTAGGCTAGGGCCTAGGCTTGGCGAATCAGCATGTAGGCTCGACACGAAGGGGGACACGTGGCAACCTGAGAAGTGTCCTGGTGTCACTCCGTCGCTCCCCGCGACAGACCTAGTCCTCCCCTGTCGCGGGCCGTGAGGCACTATAATTGTTTATTTTATTTGATTTTTGTAAATATAAATGTATTTCAAGCCTGTTCCTCGTATACGGGGTATATTTTAGGGCGTATAGGAGTGTTTTAAGGGTTCTAGAATATATTTTGGAGGATTGTTATAGACATAAATACTGACAATAAAATATACAAGTAAAGTATATACATGGTATACGTATACGTATAAATACGCGAGTACATAGTAATGTATACAAATACACTTGTTGAAGTGTACGCATACAAAGGACATTATACATTATACAAATATATAAAATCGAACCGAACATACTTATACATGTGAACGAGGTTTACTATCCTTAATATATATTTGAAGAATATATATAACGCCTAACAAACTTACACACGTGCGTGGCATAGAGAGGCTTATGGGCTAGGCCCACTTACACCGTGTGGAACACGGAGACTCAAATGGGCTAAGCCCATCCTTACTTGTGCGAGGCACAAATATGCTTGTGGGCTAAACCCACTTACACTCGTGCTGGGCACAAAGATTTATGAAGGGTGAGGCCCGTTCATACACATTATGAATGCAAAAAATATATATAAGAAGCATATATATTAAAACAAACATACAAACAAATGACAACATATTAAAATACACAAGGGTTCCAAATAAATAATAAATACAACCTTAACAACGTTCAAGATGAGCAACGCGTACACAGTCTAGTAGAGACCTAAGTGTGTAATGGGTTAGAACACTTGTAGGTTGTCACGCGCATTTGGATACCCCGCTTTGCTAGCACTCACTTACTACGGATGCAATACTGTGAGTTAATGTCCCCCTTTTTTAAACGTTTTCGGTTTTAAAACTCTCAGGGGAAATACATGTTACGGTGGTATGGTTAAGCTAAGGAATTAAACACCTAGATCATGAGCGAATAGGGTGGAACTTAAGCACCATTAATCTTTTATAGACCAAGGAACAAGAGGGTAGATCTATTGGGTACTGGCGAGCCCCACTCATGGGTCCTTTTGTGGCCGCATGTAGTGCTTTTGTGTCCCAGCCAAAGTGAATCAGTGCTAAATCGTCAAGGGTTGAGTGATTCCTATGTCGTCACACATATTAATGTCCTTGCAAAACATTAATGATCAACGATTTCATAGACGCTTACATATCACATTTTTACATAGTGAACTTTCAAATGTTTTTAAGATTCATTTGATACGAACTCAAAACACATGAATTCACCAACTTTTGTTGACATTTTTAAACTTACATGTATTTCAGGGAATTAAGTGGATCCTGGCACAATGGTTATCACGAAGAAAATGGTTGTCAAGATAGCGATGACATCCGTTTTGAAGGGTTTGATCCATATATCTCATCCTCAAGTAAGATATAGGATGTAAAGCCTTGGTGTTTAAAACTTTATTTTGAACAAGTCTTTTTTGTAAAAACTTTATAACTTGTGTTGTCTTTTAACTTCAAACAACTTATGACTTGTATCTTTTATCTTGGTTGAATGGATGAACATTGTGCTTTTTATTCATATAGTTTGTTTACTTATATCGTATGCAATGAAAACCGATCAAGTTCAGACCGTGCGCTTCTACGAGCGGGTGTAACATGATCATTGTATCTGCTAGTGGGGACCCGTTCTATATTACGAAATCTTTTTATTCCAAGGAAGGTTAACATCCTAGCTTGGTTAGGATTCCTATATAAATAATTTTGGATAAGAAAGATTTAGACGTGCATTCGGTATTATGTCTTTTGTGTGGGGTAGAACCTGGATCTACAACTCAAGTTCTTGGAGAGTTTTTCATTGCGGGCCATGTTGTCAAAAGCTCTTCTGGTGTACGCCTAAGTTTTTGCGTGAGGCGAGGCTTAGACAAAACATCTTGTTGGCATCAAGGCACTTTGACAACTTCTAACGAGATTTAGGCCAAATTTCGCTTAGGTTCCGGCAAACTTTTGGCCAAATCCTAAAATTACGACAAATTTCCGTACAAGCTAGCCCGACACATCCAAAAATGGTCTGGAACCAACCCTAAACAAGCCTAAAACACATATAAAATCCAAAAATGTGTGTTTATGCCACGCATCTTGCTTATCTTGGGCCCTCGATTTTTAAGCGCTTAGACCCAATGCTCACGTTTTATACCTTGAGTGCGCTTTGTGCCTTTGATAACTATGATTGCAGCTAAAGCATGAAAGGTCATATTATCTTTAACGAGATGTCACTTTACCTAGTTCAAAACATTCCGCGAATCTTATTAATTGGATGGTGCCGTTTAGAGGTAAGATTAACGAGATGTCACTTTACCTAGTTCAAAACATTCCGCGAATCTTATTAATTGGATGGTGCCGTTTAGAGGTAAGAAGGATATGCTGGAAGCTATATGCCTTCTTGTGATTTATTAACACGAAATGTAAGATAAAACTGAAGTGGGTTGATTGGTTGAAAAGCCTTTAATGTTTTTGTAACTATTATTGTCGCCGGTTAGTTTTTGGCTAGCTGGTGGGGTTTTTATAAATTTCTTTTTTTAGGCTAAAAAGGTAATTTCCTTTAAAAAAAATTAAATTGCTAACCTAGACTGCTTCAAACTAAATAATCACATGATTCTTGCGTTTACAATTATAGTGGAATAAATTTAATATCACTAACCATTGGGTGTGGTTTGGGTAGTCCCTTTGGGGACTATCCGTCACATAGGCGCCACGTCACATTCGATAAAGGACCATCCAAAGGGGACTATCCAAGGGTGTGGTGGACTACCCAAAGTTAATAAAAAACTAATATATAATAAATGAGAGAGAGAGAACAACTTGAGGGGCCCACCATCAGCCAATCACATGGCTCGTCCCCAACGTCTGTTCTTGGACGACAGCGACACGACGGAGGAAGGGGGCGGTGTGCGACGGAAGGGGACGCGCGGCACCGTTGGGGGACGATCCCCACACCGCGTGGTCTTAGTTAAACCGGTGCTTCGACGAAATTCACATCTTTTTCATCCATATTTAACATGTATCATAACTTCAGACCGATAAAAAGTTATGTCCTTTTTTAATTTATCATAACTCCAAATGAATAAAAAAAATATGTCATTTCTAAATTAAATCATTTTCTAACATGGTTGTGTTTATCCGTTTCAAAGAAAAGCTACTTATCATATATATCATATATAAAGTATATATATAAAGCTAAGATATATAATGTTTTGAATCCGATAGGGGCACCCTTTGGCACATAAGAATACAAGAAATTAGTAGTACCTTTTGAACATGAAAGTATACCGCAAACATAAACAAAGCAAGTGACTCTACCAACCGACTGCCACTTAGTTCTTGAACCCCTAATAAAATCCTTACTAAAACCATTATATAATGGTAGACCCTTCATAGCTAGGTATTCCATTCATGATTCATTATACCTATATTTTCCATATATACATACATCAATTATATTTATGTACACAAACTTGATGCATCTTTGAATTTATGTGACATGATGTCTCTTAACGCACCCATTGGCAACATTTCTCCTATGAATTCACATGCACTTGTCCCTTGACACGTGATTGTATGAAACGACGTCATCTTGTAACCCATGCTACAAACAAAGACTATATTATTATAGTGTTTAATTAATACAAGATGTAACATTACTAAATAAATAAATAGTTTTAACTGTCAACTTATAAAGAAGTTTAAGCTTAATTATGTAGTGTGGGCGTGTGGCACATCACTCTTAAACATGATTGCCATGATGGTTCATGGAAACTTGCTAACACAATAAATTATAGTAGGCATTGGTATAGTGTATATTAACTTTAACAAAACTTGTCTAGACATTCGATTAAGCTACATGGTATGGTGATGGTCCTCCCTTGGAGGATGATCCGTCACCTAGGCGCCACATCATAGTTCTCCCAAGTATGGTTCATCCCACAAAAACAATGGAAATGGGAGGATGATCCTACCCCACCATTTTAGTTGTTTTTTTTTAACATTCTCTTTTTTTTAACATTTAACAAATAAAATAAGAAAAAATATTCATTAATATTAAACAACATTACATAAACTTAAAAAACAAAATAAACTTTAAAAAAAATCCTAATAACTTAAAAAAAAACATAAACTTAAAAAAAATCCTAAGCATTAAAAAAATATTAAAAACCTACTAGTCTTCATCCTGCATATGGTCGTCTGGTTCGTTTTGAGCGTTGTTCCAAATGTACTCCACCAAGTCCGCTTGTAGGTTATGATGTGTGTACTCATTACGTAGAGAGAACATGTTCAAATCTTGTTGTTCCAAACTAATTGGAACAGAATTTCCGGTAGACACGTTTTCGTCGTACTCGCATATCGCTCTACCTTCGTCTTCAATGACCATGTTATGAAGGATGATACAAGCGTACATAATGTGTTGTAACCTCTTTGGTGTAGCCGAACGTGCTGGATGTTCAATAATATGCCATTTTTTTGTAGAACCCCAAAAGCCCGTTAATATCTTTTCTCGCACCCTCTTGATACTTCGCAAATTTTTTTCTTTTATCGTCTGTCGGGTGCGGAATAGTTTTAACGATTATCGAGTACGTTGGGTATATTCCATCTGCAAGGTAGTAACCCCCCTGTATTCCACCCCCGAAATCGTAAAACTTGTGTCTGGACCTGTTCCCGCCACTACATCGTCAAATATCTGTGACTGGTATATGATATTAAGGTCATTAAGCGAACCAGGTAGACCAAAAAAAGCATGCCAGATCCAGAGATCCTGTGACGCAACAGCCTCTAGAATAATAGTGGGATGACCATGATCTCCCCGAATATACTGACCTTGCCAGGCAGTAGGGCAGTTCTGCCATGGCCAGTGCATGCAATCAATTCTCCCGAGCATTTCTGGAAAACCATGTCTTGGTTCGTGTGCTTGATATAATTTTTTAACGTCGTTTGCGTTTGGTCTCCGCAGGTATCTCTTGCTATATAATTTGACAACCAATTCGCAAAACCTGTGCAAACATAGACGTGCGGTTCTTTCGGGCATCCTTAAATACTCGTCTAATGCATCGGGTGCGTACCCGTATGCCAGTTGGCGAATGGCCGACGTACATTTTTGTAAATTAGTGAAACCCCTTTACCCCCTAGCGTCGTATCGCAGTGTAAAAAACGGATCAGACTGGGCCATGTCGTCTGCGATACGTAAAAAAAGTCGGCAACTCATTCGGAACCGACGTCGAAACATCTCGTCTGTGTACACGGGTTCTGTCACACCCCAACCGATGGCGGAAACATCTGGGCGCGGCACTAAGCGATTCAGATTGCTCAAGAGAATCCACAACACTAAATTGTTTCGATAATGATTAGTTAAGTTCATAAAAATTGTCTAAACATCACCCACGATTCACAATCCACAAAAGTATCAAATACATAACATTCAAATATTGTTCAAATTTCTGAATTTAACTAAGATGTGTTTCTAGGCATCATCCTAGCCTTTTTCTTGATTTCCTCAGCTACTATCAACCTGCAACATGTATTAAAATACTATTAACAAAAATTTTGGCGAGCATACAAGTTTGAATACGTAGCATAATAGTTTAAAAGACTCATATCCGTCATGTAAACATAACATAAAATAAGTTTCACCATGCTAGTTCACGCAGTCCGAGTGATAGCCCAAGTTTCCCAACGCTTTAAATGCACTTCCCGAAGACTAACGGGAAGTTAATGTCTCCTCTTAACAATACCCCCAAGACTAACGGGGAGGTGCGTTACCCCTATAGCGCTACTATTGTTAAGGCAGAACTACACACAAGGATTAAACGTTCACATAGCATAAAAGTCTCAAGTCTCAAGTTTCACAAGTATCAAGTTTCATGTTTACTGGATAGAGTATGTTTCAAATAAGTTTCAAGTTTCATGTCACGACCCCCGATCCAGTTTGACCCGTTTCAAAAGCCGCGGGACAGAAATACTGCGGTATTGATTTAATTGAGTTTAACAGCGGAAACAGGATCGTTTAAAGCTAAAATTTTTCCCCGATTATTTTATTTCACAATTCGGGATAAAACCCCGATAATTTACAATAATATGTTTTTACTATAAAAGCGTGATATTACAAAATTTATTTATTTATTTTATAATGAGCCACTAATTTAAGCTTGAAATGCTCCCCAGCACTTTTCCTGAATTACAGCAAATCACCTGAAACATGTTTGAAAAAGGTTTTGTCAGCGGGAAATACTGAGTGAATCATTCTATTTACTAAAATGACACATTTGTTATAATTTACAGTATTAAGAGTGATTACAATGTTTCTGATATCAAGCCAACTACCCACGGTAATTGTCACTCGACCCATTGGCCCATTCGTCCAATGGTGACTGTGACTATGGTCATATCCCCCATTGGCTGCCCCAATGGTGACGATTATCAAGTAATGTATACAAAACCCCACATACCGGCTGTAATATGGTGATTACAAAGACTTAATCCCCGTAATTATAACTTTGAAATAAATAGGGTTTTGTAAATAGATTTGATAAAAAGAAAGAATGACTCACAAACTGTGAGAAAAGGAGAATGACTCACATTGCTGATTTAATATGGTCAGAGTCTAATCTATGATTTAGTCTTGTTAACCTAATATAAATACATTGCACACAAAACTGGGTTAGTAATCAATCCAGCAATTACGATAATTTACGAGATCAAATTATCACAATAAATGTCAAAATGCAATACTTTGTCCATCGAATTAACGATGATCCGTTGAATTAACAACGAATGACAAGGTATAATACTTTACCCATCGAATTAACGATGATCCGTTGAATTAACAACGAACGATAAAGCATAATACTTTACCTATCGAATTAACGACAATCCGTCAAATTAATGACGAACGATAAAGTATAACCCTAATGTGGGCGGCATTTAAACATGCATTGGATACATTGATCGTCGGATAATTGAATCGTAGCAGCGATTGTGCTAATACCCTGTTTTGTAGTGTTGATTTGTGAACTGTGATAGTAAATTGATCGTAACTCAGTGAATATTTCGAACTTTTACGTCGTTTTTGTGCCCAGATTCCAGTCCCAAACCCCACTATTTATAGGTGAAATTTCACCCTTACGCGGCCCGCCTCAGGTTAAGCTTATTCTCACGCGGGCCGCGTGAGACCTAATTTTAGCTATAGGGTTGCCACGTTTGGCACTAGCTTGGCTGAATCGACAGTTTTCGATAATTCCTTGTTGCCAACGTTTAATATGGATAATCGTCCATAGGGTTTAACCCCCCTTGAGTTTTAGGGGCCCTAATCCTGATTCTGAAAATTATGAAAATTTTAGGGTTTGTTCAGAATCACTTGGGTGTCTCAATTAGGGTTTCCTTTTAGACTAATTAATTTAATAATTATGACTTTTGATGAGAGTTGTTACATTTCAAGTGTCAAGTGTCTTGATAATAGAATACATGTTGCATTCCAAAAGTGTTTAAAACAATAAGGGATCGAGTATACTCACAGCGGGTGCTAATAACCAAACACTATTTGATTGGATCGAAGGGAGCGCTGGATCAGCCTGCGTGTGGGGAACAGAGCATAAGTCCTCTAAGTACTGACCCGGTCGGGAACAGAGTGTCGAATGGTACGAAAATCGAGTACAAGTGTCTGACTGAATACCTGAGCGGATGGTCATCCGGTTGGATGACCATTCGAAAAGATGGACTCCATCCGATCGGATAGTCATCGGGACGGATGACCATTCGAACTGATGGCCATTCGAACAGTGGGTAATGTTTGTGAACTGTTAAAGTTTCAAACGTTGTGATCATAATGTCCTGTAAAACAAACAAGTGTAATATAGTCAGATCACCTGGATGGATGGTCATCCGATCGGATGGCCATCTGGACAGACGATCAGTGAGTGAAGTTTTTGTGAAATTTCTAAGTTTCAAGTTAACGGAGACGGTGAAATGACTCGTCAAACAACGGAAACGTACCAAACCCAGCTCGTCGGTCGGCTGGGAACCACCCCTTCTCGAACCAACGAACTGTTCCCGATGAGTTTCATGTTTGGACTCGTCAAACTGTCCGTTTTTCGGTGAAGTTCAGTTCTCAAGCGAGCTTTTGACTAAGGAACGAGTCGAAAGTCTGTTTGAGTCTGATTTCACCCATGTTTCATATAAAAAGTTAAAGAAAAGTTCGAGAGTCAAGTGTAAAACATGATGTTCATCATATCCGAGCCGGAAACATCAGAAATCCCGTCGGATCTGGTATATAAGTGTGACATATCCTTAGATTTTGTTTAAAAGTTGTGAAAATCTGTTAGATCTAGGGTCATTCTTGCTCAAATGGTGCTCCACAATAGTTTGTACCAACTTCTGAGTGGAAACCACCTCCAAGAGACCCCAAATCAGTCGATTTTCATGAAAATATTGAAGTGTTTGTGCGATTTTGATGAAGAATCATGTGTAGAAGTGTTAAATGACAAAAGTTGTACAAGAATCTAAGAGAAATACTTACAAGTTTGCCTTGAATCGAGTGAAATATGTTTGAAAGGACTTAGGAGTGCGTGTGGTCGGATGACAGAAGCAAAAAGTGTGAAATGAAGGTTCAAGGGGCCTATTTATAGCTGAAAGGGACAGCTAAGGCGGTGTAAGTGCGCAGTGGGTCGGATGGCTATTCGGTCAAATGGTCATCCGATCGGATGTACATTCGGATAGCTGAGACCCGTTTGCTAGTTTACCGACTTTGGTTCGTTTTGCGAGCTAGATTAAGCGTTGCGTTGCGTATCATTGTGAATAACTATTACATGATAATATTATATAAAGAGTAAATTACAAGGTTTTTCCTTTATGTTTACATCAAATTTCAGGCGCTGTCTTTTAGCGCAAAAATTGACAGGCGGTGTCCTTTACCTTTCAAAATCTTACACGTTTTGTCATTTAGACCAAACCTGGTTAGAAATCTCAGTTAATTCTTGTCACATGCAATGCACATGAGGGTACAATGGTCTTTTTCACTCAACCCTTTCTATTTCCCCCTTTGTAGCCCTCACCAACACAAAACCAGAACCCTAACCGTTCTTCTTCTGTCTCTCACCAGCACGAAACCACCATCACTCACATATCATCATCATTCACTCACACTCAAACAATCAATAAATTGCATATTGTAAGTAATTCTGCATAAATCATTATGGAAGATATCTACACCTTCCAGTTCCACTCCATATCCAATCACACTCCTTCTTCTTTACAAACAACCTTAATTCCACTATCGAACCACCACCGGACGTTTTACAGCTCCGATCATCCATTTCTGGCCGCTACTTCCGTTACAACGCCTGATCAGATTCTTCATCAGAGATCTCAAAGTAACCGACAATGTGGGTATTGTCGAAACAAAAATTCAAAGGGCCTCGGTCCAGGCCTCTGCATCTCCAAACAAAAATTCAAGTAAACACAAGGAACAAAATTGGGGGTTTCTTGAATTTCAAGTGGGTATTGTTTTAAATTGAGTAATAAAGATGCAACTATCTATCAACTGGTTTAAAACCCAGAAGAAAGATTGTATTGGGTGGTCAATAATTGGATTAAAATTTGAAATTGATAAGAAACTGAGAAGTGTTTAATGGGGGCATGGTGGGGGTTTCTTGAATTTCAAATGGGTATTGTTTTGAATTGAGTAATAAAGATGGAAATATGTATGAATTGGTTGAAAACCCAGAAGAAAGATTGTATTCGGTTGTGAATAATTGAATCAAACTTTAAAATTGGTGAGAAACTGGGGAGGGTTTATTGGGGGGCATGGTGGGGGTTATTGATGAAGAAAGAGCCCAGATTGAATGTATGTGATGGTTTTATGAAGTGGGGAAGGTGGTCAGGCAACGTTAACGGAGGAAGCAGCGGCCGGAAATGGATGATCGGAGCTGGTTTCGCGTTGGTGAGGGTTATAAAGGGGGAAATAGAAAAGGTCGAGGGAAAAGGACCATTGTACCCTCATGTGCATTGCATGTGACAGCAATTAACTGAGATTTCTAACCAGGTTTGGTCTAAAGGACAAAACATGCAAGATTTTGAAAGGTAAAGGACACCGCCTGTCAATTTTTGCGCTAAAGGACAGCGCCTAAAATTTGATGTAAACATAAAGGACAAAACTTGTAATTTACTCTTATATAAATAACACAAGAGTTTCTAGGTTTCAAATCTGCGTTCATGCTAGTTTATCATACAATAAGTATCAAGTATCAAAGTATCAAGTATCAAAGTCTCTCGTTCAATAAAGGATCAGAGTTTCTCGTTCACTAAGTATCAAGGTTTCTCGTTCAACAAGGAATCAAAGTTTCTCGTTCAATAGAGAATCAAAGTTTCTCGTTCCATAAGTATCAAGTCTCTAGTTTAACAAAGTATCAAAGTTTCTTGTTTCATAAGTATCAAGCCTAATAAGTGTCAAGTTTCAAGATTCGAGTTTCAAAGTATCACAAGAGTCAAGATTCACAAGAGTATAGAATCACATAGCGTAAAAATTTCACATAGTGTCAAAGGTTCACAAAGTATCACATTGAGCAAAGTTTCACATAGTTTAACATAGTTTAATGCCCACATAGGTAACATTAAGTAGTACAGGGACGAGACTTGCCAAAATACAAAAGTTTCAAAACGCAGGGCGTTACAGGTTCGTCGGTAAAATAATCGGCCACTAGTTTAACGTGGGCGGCTATGTATTTAAAACGAAAAATATATCAAATTCATTATAAAATACAATTTTAAATTTAAATAAACATACGAAAAAAAGGTAAAGTACCTTCTTTGTCTCGGTTTAATTTTGCTCGTCTAGTTTGGCATTGGGACGACGCTTCACCATCCGCCATGAAGATCTGAGCCGCGTACATAATCATGTTTTCGAAAAATGCGTCATTCTCGCCCGAAGATGATGAATACCACGTCGACGAAGAAGATGAAGAAAGTGAAGAAGGAGAAGACATGGTTAATTTTGAGAGAGAGATGGGGTGGTAGTGGGTAAAAAATGGTATAAAAATGTTGAGTTTATATAAAAAGGGAAGGGCGTTTATAAAATGGGAGAGAGATATGAGATTGTAGTAGGTGAAAAATGGTATAAAAGTGGTGAATATTTATAATATTAGGTTGAAATTTGGTGAATATTTGAAAGTTAGCCGTTTGAATTAATATTGGAAATTTGAAATTAATTTTTTCAACGGTCAATAGGCATGGGTCACATCCTCATTTTTGTCTTCACCTGCGTCGTCTCCAACGTGCTTTGTTCGACGGTGAGGACGAGGATGGGGGGCATGGTGTTTGCTCCGTCGCCGGGCCTAGATGGGTGGGGGACGCTCCTCATACCGTCTAGCCTTAGAGTATAAACAATCCTAGTTGAACCTGAGCTCGTTTAAACTCGAGCCCGCTTGTTAAAATACAAGAGCTCAGCTCAACTCATTTTGAACTCTATGTCTAAAGCTCAAACTCGACTCATTAACACTTTTTCAACCTTGAGCTCAGCTCATACTCGACTTATTTATTATATATTAAAAGTTTAATTATTTTATTCATATATACATACATAATTATATATATATACATATATATATATATAGAGAGAGAGAGAGAGTTTTAGATTCCTGTAAAAAAACATTTTTCGTGAGAAGTGTGAGAAGCCATAAGAATTGACATGTAGACATCATGTTTTGGACTTAGGCATGATGTTTTTGGTTGTTTTGACAAGAAAAACACCAAACACAGCAATTTAAGACACAATGCAATGAATTCTAGGCCTAAAACTTTAAACACCATGCCAAAAACGTTAAGTAGTGTGTTTTAAGTGTTAAGGAGTGTGTTTTTGTTGTGTTTCAAATTGTTTTATGTTTGTTATTTTTCTTACCAAAACAATCCGGAAAAAGATCCTTTTTACAGAAACCTCACCCTAAACTATTACTTTGTTATTTATCTAATATATTACATATAAAAATATTTATTTTATAATTATGTATTTAGTATATAAAATATAAAGCAATTTAATTTATATAAATAATAGGCTTGTTCACCCTTTAAATATAGAGGAGACATGTAAATTATGCATAAAAATAAACTCGATTTATAGTAGTTCTCATAAAACCGGACTGGACCAATCGCTCAAACTAAAAATCATACACACAAAATCGATCCCGTTGATCACTCTTAAACCTTCTTCATTTTGGTCAGCAGGTTCCGCCAGCTATTATCTATCTATTGATTTATTTTATTATTTCAGGCTGGACGGTAACGGCTTCGTCCCAGCCCCGTTCTGCTTCGTCGCCGCCGTCCCCACCCCCCCCCCCCCCCCCGCGGCGTCCTGAACGTCGCCTCCCCCTCTCTCACACACCTATACATACAATATATACTTATATATATTAGGCCCATCCCTCCATTTCCTCATCTCCATCCTCTTTGCCCTATCCACAGACCCGATCTACGTAGCGTTTACGTGACAGATCATACTCCAAGGATGGACCATCACCATACTGCATAGCCTCACATTCCCACACTCCATATTTGTTATCATTACAAATGTACATAAAAAATACAATATATAGTTTTATATTTGGCACCTTTATATTTTGTTTGAAATTAAAATATTAACAAAATATTCCCAAGTAGTCCAAAATATTTAAATAAAACTAGATAATCTAGAAAAAACACAAATAATAAAAGAATAAAGCAAATAACACAATCCTTTAATCAATAAAATTATCAAATAATCAATAATCTAGCAATTATAGTCAATAAAATAATTCAATAATCAATAACCTAGCAATTAATAAGATAATCTAGCAATTAAGTATTAAAGAAAAAGTTTTATAAAAGGAAGTAAATTACATAAAGTTTATAAATTGTATGAAAAATTATTCTTTTATATATATGATATTTTTAAATAACTTATGAGGTTATTTGGTTTTTTGTTCATAGTTATAAAATATCAATTGAACCAAATAAATATATATTTTTAGTAAAATAATATTTTTCCCCTTTAATGTTACATCATTTTCCACTTAACCAACCTTTATTAACTAAGTCCTATTCTTAATTATGCGTTTTGATTAATATCTTCTTTTAATAAATTCTCATCATATCTTCACATTAAAATGTGATTTGTCCAACAGGCATACATACATACATACATAAATGGATAACATTACCTCTCATCCTTCCGCGTCTCATCAGGGTACGCACTATTCCAACAGGGAAGACAACACTGCAATTTCTTCAATATCTACTAGAGGTGAGCAATAATCGAACCGTTAAAGAAACCAAACCGAAAATCGACAAAACCGAACCGAAATTAACCGAAACCGAATTAACCGAAAGTCGGTTAATGGATATTTTTTTTTACCGTCGGTTAACCAAAATTAACCGAACCGAATCATTTATTCTTTTATATATATATAGCTTTTATACCTCTATTTTATGTATTTCATTTTTTATACTTTCATTTCATGTAATAATACCTTTATTTCATTTATTTATGCATTCATTTCATTTATTTATACCTTCGTTTCATTTATTTATACATCCAATTTATGTATTTAAACATCTATTCATGCATTTATACCTCCATTTCATTTATTTATACATCTGTTTCATGTATTAATACCATCATTACATGTATTTCTAAGCAAAAAAAAAATTAGCCCTTGTTTGAATTGGTTATTAACCGAAAATTAACCGACCCGAAAACTGACAAATTAACCGAACCAATTAACCGATGACTTCGGTTACGGATAATGCTAATAACCGAAACGAACTGAACCGTGCACATCCCTAATATCTACTGTACAAGATTTCTTCAACAGAAACATTAAATATTTTTGGAATAATAGATTTTAATAATCCAAACTATTAGTCGTTTGCTGGTAATAGTCTCAACTTCAAAGATAACCAATAGTGGTCACATCTTTTCACATATTGTAAACTAATGGACCTTTACTAACATAACCTTAATTTCTTTTTGTCCCCTTTATCGTTTTCGGTTTAGTAAAGGTCCATTGGTTTACAATATATGAAAAAGTGAGACCACTACTGGTGATTTTTGAAGTTAAGACCATTGGCAGCCAATCAGGGGCGGACCTACCTCTTTGGTAGGGGTAATCCCCGCTACCCCTTGGTCGGAAAAAATTTGGAAAAACTAGTGTAAATTTTGGAAAAATTTGACGTTTTTTCGATTTCGTTACGGCTTATTTATAACACGTTACCCCTTGGTCGGAATCCTAGATCCGCTACTGCAGCCAATGGCTAATAATTAGGATTATTAAAATCCATTATTCCAATATTTTATCGTACACATCAATGTGGATGGTGCCTTAATTATATTATACATATTAAAATAGAGTGGTGATGAACAGTAAAAAAATAAAATTATATATTATTATATTTTTTCTAGCTTTTAATTATTTTATTATATTAATTAAATATATTTTGTTTTTCTATTATATGATATGATATTTTATAAAATTTTGAGTATGCAGTTGACGTGTCTATTTTTTATCTACGTTTTAGTATTTTTATTATACGTCGACGCCATCTATCCTTTACATTATTTTGATAATACAAGTAATGCCTTATAAAATTTAGAATATAGTATTGTGACATGTATATTTTTATCTGTATTTAAATATAAGTTTTGTTTGAATTGAACGTGTAAACTATAATTGATTTTTTTTTTTGTTTTTTAGTGTGACGAACCGAACCAATACCGTTTGAACAACTTCGGTAGCAGTATAGGGTATATTTTATATATATTGTAATCTATATCGAGTGTTGGTACTATACCTTTACCAAGAGTAACTAAAATGACTCCGTCCTAGCAACATCAATGCCATGTCGATTTCGACCGAACAACATTGGTACTGGTATCGTTATTATTGGAATCAATATTCGTTTTTATGGTTTTCGTCTTTCGACCATTGTAAAACACGTGTTGACATCATTTTGGTCATATATTTACTTTTACTTTTTTGTTGTATATTATGGTTACTATATAGAGCGCTGATATCATACCAATCCCGTTGTAAATCGAACCGATACTACCGTAGACTCGCCGTAACACGCGGGGAATATTACTAGTTATTATACATATTAAACCAAACTGGGCATGAACAGTACTCAAATTTTTATAATGTTATTTATACTTTTGATTATTTAATTGATTTGTATGATTATTATTATATATACTTAAATCATTATTATTATTAACTCTAACAGTAGTTCACCTGCTTTGGGTCAAATTAAATTACGGTTTTGTCCCCGCTTTAAAATTGTGATTTTTTCATCAGTTTAAAATTACGGTTTTACCTCCGGTTCAAAATCAAAATATGCTTTTGCCCCAGTTAAAAATTACAATTTTTCCCTCGGTTCAAAATTACGATTTTGCCATGTTTAAATTTACAGTTTCGCCATTATTTTTGTTTTGTTCCACCCAGCTAAATTACGATTTTGCCCTCAATTTAAATTTACATTTTGTCTTCGTTTTCGTTTGTTTTCCCAGTAAAATTCCCCGCTTTAAATTTACGATTTTTCATCAGTTTAAAATTACGATTTTACCTCCAGTTCAAAATAAAATTATGCTTTTGCCCGAGTTTAAAATTACAATTTTGCCCTCGGTTCAAAATTACGATTTTGTCCCGTTTAAATTTACAGTTTTGCCATTATTTTTGTTTTGTTCTTCCCAGCTAAATTACGATTTTGCCCTCAATTTAAATTTACATTTTTGTCTTCGTTTTTGTTTGCTTTCCCAGTAAAATTACGATTTTGCCCCCAGTGTATAACTATAGACAAAAGATGGGGGGAATAGTGCTAGGAAGCTGTCTGGAAATCACCCATTGGCCCAACCAATTTACGATTTTATCTCCGCTTTAAAATTACGATTTTGCCATCAGTTCAAAATTACGTTTTTACTCGAAGTTCAAAATAAAATTATGCTTTTGCCCCTAATTAAAAATTACGATTTTTACCCGTTTAAATTTAGAGTTTTGTCATTAGTTATGTTTTTTCCCCACCCAGCCAAATTACAATTTTGCCCTCAATCTAAATTTACATTTTTGCCATCGTTTTTCTTTGCTTTCCCAGTCAAATTACGATTTTGTCCCCAGTGTAAAATTACAGTCATGCCATCGTTTTAGTTTTTTTTACAAATCTATAGTAGTGTTTTGTTTTAATTGTTTGACTCGGTGTAGTTTTTATTTGTGTTAGGCGGCTGCCTGGCACACGCTCATTTATTTTGAAAATTTACAAATTTGTCCCCAGTTTAAAATTATTGTTTTTCTATCGTTTTTGTTTTTCTTAAACAAAAGTATGATAGTGTTTTAATTTAATTGTTTGACTCAATGTAATTATTTTGAGATCGTGTTATGAGTAGTATGTACAAGTAACCGAAACACAGACGTACATGTTATGAGAGATAAATATTCGGCTTAGTGCCCCGCAACGCGGGCGGGGAAACATCTAGTTATAATAATAACGTGGCTTTCTTTGTCTGCTTAACTTTTAGTTAAACAAATTATTCATTACCATACAAATCTTACCTGTCCTGACGTGGATTTTTAAATCTTAGTTTGGTTTTGTTTAGCAAAAAACACTACTGTATATACAATCTGATTAATCCATTTTATATATTTATAATTTTATTGATCAACTGTAGATTTGTATTATTTAAAACAGAGACGATTACAGACTAATGACAGGTAGACGGGCAACAAGCTGCGCCACTACCCCCTTCTGAATAGCAAACCATACCCTGCTAAACACAAAATTCTGCCCCTTAACATGTGTGGTGTTACTGCACCGCGTCAGGGGCGAGAGCGCCAAAGGTATCGAAAACGAACGGGACGAACACGTGCTGATTCTCGATGCAAGCTTTTTCGTGCTTAGCTACTTTGCCCGCCTATGCCTTGGTTATCGCCTGACCCGCCATAAACCCGTGGTCCCAGGGGCGCAGGTTAAGTAGGGCGGGAGGGGGCGGCCGGCCACTCAAACTTTTCGCTAAGTAGTGGAGAATATGTAGTTTTCGTATAGAATTTTTTGGGTATATACGTTTTGGACCCCCCGGTTCTACAGAAATTTTTTGGTATATACGTTTTCGACCCCTCGTCGAAAATCTCAAGCTTCGCCATTGCGTGGTCCCTTAGCCCAACGAGGGGGGACACACCTATCAAATCGACGCACACGTGCTATAATTAAAAAAAATTGAAAATCACAGTTAATATAATCTAATTTAAAAGAAAAACGTGCTATATGATATGTGTTTGATAAATTAACAATGAAATAATCAAACTGTATTTTTATTTCTTTATTGTGTATAAAGCCCTCGTCCATCTTTTACTATTCTTGCCCAAAGATAGATGTTAAAAAGTGAGTAAATGTTTTAAGGCAATATGATACATCTTTTACCATTCTTGCCCCTATTAGATATTAGATAGACGTTAAAAATTGAATGTACATATAAAAATTGAGATGTAAGAGATTATTTAATAAAATTAACAAAATTTAGATATAAAGATGATTTTTTTATCTAAATTATAGGGATATTAAGCTTGTACCTTCATCCTTAAGGTTGCACTATCTTAGAGGTAGAATTCATCTTAACTATATGATTTTTCTATTAGAAAATTACTGAAATAGACAATATTGACCTCAACTTTTTCAAAATAGACGTATTCTTTTGTCCTTGACAAAAGAGTCAAGCTAGCCGGTACTTTTGGCACAAAAATTCATGTTTAGCCAGCTTTAGCAGGCGAAGTTAATAACATTTTTAGTCCTTCCGGTTTTCAGTCAGATTTATTAAGAGTTTGTTGATTATCAAAAAATGATAATGGATTTTTTTATTAATTGGTTAAGAGTTTATTGATTAACAAATTGTTAATGATTTTTTTATTAAATAGTTCATACATAAAATATCTTAAAAAATATGCAATTTTATTGAAAACTAATCTTGTCATAATTGCTTATAAATATCAGATTTAAGACAAAGAGGCAAAGTAGAAAAAAAATATATAGACCACACTTGTTAAAATAATGTTAAAAAACAATCATCTCCACTCCTAAACTTCAATTGTTGTCATCATTTACACGAGAATCACCATGTTGCGGACTTGCGTCTGGTATTAGTTGCCCAATTAGCCCATTTGAGATTAATTTATTTCATACATCATTTTATTTTAATACAACAAAATACGTGGTTGAATTTTGGAGGACAACATCTTCGTCTTTTTAACTTTGACTTTTCCTGGTCCAAAACATGAACTATGCACTTCATTCCGTTCGGTGGCGAAACTTGAGATTTCCGACCGGGTGGTCGAAAACGTATATACCTAAAAAGATTCTATACGAAAACTACATACCGGACACTACTAAGCGAAAAGTACGGGAGGTCCCCCGACCCCTACAAAGCTACGCCCCTGATTCCGTTATTCCACTCCCATAAGACCCATAAAGCCACCCACATGCACGAGGCATGAAGATGATCAAAGAACCAACACAATCCTATTTGAAAAAAAAAAAAAGATAAAGCAACTTGGGTAGACAATGATTTGATTCGACTTAAAACATACATAACTTTTAATCTACCCAGCAGAGACCAGAGTATCATGCCAACAAAATTTAAATGAAAATGAAGCAACTGTCTAGACGTTGTAACAGATGGCTTGCACAACTTTGGACCCCAATTCTCCCATCTTGATGTAATTGTAAAACATGTGAATCATGGATTTCAATTCATTAATTTGCTTGTTTATTTAGTTATTTAATTCTAGACTCTCAGTTTTCTTATCTCTTATGTTTGATAAAAACCTATTTATATACTATTAATTTGAAACATTTGTATGCATGTTTAATTGTAAGTTGTGCATAAGTACTTGTACCTTAGTCAAATATTAGTTGTAAGTTGTGCTTAAGTGGTTGTACCTTAATCAAATATTTGCATGTTTAATTGTAAGTTGTGCTTAAGTACTTGTACCTTAGTCAAATATTAGTTGTAAGTTGTGCTTAAGTGGTTGCACCTTAATCAAATATTTGTTTCATTACCTTACCAAATTTAATCTGTTTTGTACGCATGTATGGTTGTAAATTGTGTTTAAGTGGTTGTACACTAGTCAAATAATGGTTTCATTATCTTACCATATTCAATCGGTTTGATCCATTTAAAGTTGTGTTGTTTTATTTGTAAATTATTATTATTTATAATAATCTAATTAATTTAGCCAAAATCTTGTATAAATATAATTTGCAACATATTGATGCAATGGTTATGGTTTGTACAGTGGTAATGATATATATTATATACAGATTACGATAAACCTGTCAAACGTGAAAAAAATAGACGCGGGTTCATCGTACCGCGCGAGTTCTAGATTAACTTAGTTATTTAATTCTATGTTTTACGTTTCGGTTTAATTTCTTCACATTAACACCACAACTTCAGTGTCAGTGGTCGATGGCAGTAGTGTGGCATTAGTGATCGCCCCCGCCGCAACGCGGGGGGTTCTTAATACTAGTTATACTTACTTTAGTACTAGGTTATATAATTTGATGGTGTGTGGGGAGGACCTCCGTACAAGTCCCATGATTTCCAGAAGCACCTAATTTAAAAAAAATCGGATATATATATATATATATACATACTAGGTGGACACCCGTCCGATGGACGCGGGTACATCGTAAACATTGAATGTAAACCTACGTTTATATGTAAAATATGATGTGAAATTATTTAATAAATTCACATTCACATTATACTTAAGAATACATTAAACGCATTTTCCATGATTAACTTTAGACACAAGAGAAGCATAACGAACCCACAAAAAATCTTTAATTTCACTAACACAGAAAACACAGTAATTATAAATATATTATCTAATACATCATTTAGTTCCAAACCAATATATTCCAAACCAACACTGTTCCAAACATAATGTAAAGACAATATGTCATCAATGCAGACTAAGTAAAAAACCAGTCTTATTTTTTGTTAAATTCATGATGAAAAACCATATAAATGAAAAATATGAACACAAAACAATGTTTAAAATTTGGATTTTCAAAACAAACACATATGCCTTTAGAAACATTCTCCTGTAAAAACCGCAGCATTTTCCAAAGCCGTTAGATAACACTGCATGAAAAACAAAATCGATAAATTTAGGGAAAATGGGTTTGAAAGATGATAACCCAACAGTGGAGGATCTCATTCTACAGCTTCGATAAATGCAGGGATGTTCTCAAATAAAGGTTCCTAGATGTTTGAAGACCAACAAAGAATGACAAATGTCTACAGTGCTACTTCTTTGGACATTTGTCGGTCTTCAAACATTTAGGAAGCATTATTTAAAAACACACCTGAATTCATCGAAGCTGTAGAATGAGATCCTCAACTATTGCGTTATCATCTTTCAAGCACATTTTCCCTAAATTTATCAATTTTGTTTTTCATACCTTCCAAAGCCACCTATCCGCCTCCAACTCAATACAAAAATTAAAACCTGAATCAATGAAAAGATTTTGTTAGAGTTATGATCATGAAAACAACTGTTTTCAGAAAAGGTTTTAAGTCATAATTATAATCAAATGCAAACATTTGACAGAAAACCTAACGAAAGAAGGTGCCCAAAACAACCAAACTTAGAGGAAAAAAAAGTGCTACAAAGTTGCAGTACTAACGATTGTTATGTAATTGAAAAGTATACCTAATTCCATAAAACGCATCCAGTTTCATAAAATGTATGTATTCCTTTTCATGCACAAATACTAACTGGAGTGAAGGTGGTGATCAATAACAAGCGGAAAGGCAATGGAAGCAGCCATGATTTCAGCAACGTCTATTGTTTCCTTATTTAGATAACAATTCAATCGTGATGAATAACTTAAAACCTGAATCAATGAAAAGGTTTTGTCAGAGTTATGATCATGAAAACAACGATCATGAAAAGGTTTTAACTCATAATTATAATCAAGTGCAAACATTTATCTAACAATTCTATAAATATATACACTATGAAAAAACACTTGTTAAACTACCATCGTAAACATTGAATGTAAGCCTACGTTTATATGTAAAATATGAGAAGGAATTGATTATCATTCCCATTAGACTCTGCTATCAAACACATAAAGAATCCAGTTTTGACTTAATAAGTCAAAACCACTACTTCCAAATTCAGAATCTACTCACATGTCATTTCATCTTTAGTTCCAAAATAACGTTGAATTATAATTCAACATAATGGGAACAGAATTTTATCAAGAACCAGAACTTTCAAAAACCAATTTTAAATTAAAGTATTACAGTTGACATATAAAAGTCAAAAGATCAAAAGTCAAGCATAAAAAACAAAACTTATCTGTAATCCTGTTCTGCTCAACTGTTTAACAGCCATTTCTAACAGCCACTTCTAACCGTTTATCAGAATTTGTGAATAGTGAACTTGATGACCGAATAGATTCTGATGGAGTTTTTGACCGAATAGTGAACTTGTTACCTGATGCTCGAAAAATACAAGGTTTTTTTTAATAAAATGCAGACTATAATTATAATAATAAAAATATGATTTTACCTTACAAGCAAGCGGAGGCTTGATCACCAACATAAGACTTTCTAAAGTTTTGGAAGAATGTCAAAATGGCCTGATCAAGTATCCGCTTGCTTAGTTCACCATATCTCTGCCATGAGTTATAGATTAACATGTAACCATTAAATTATTAGTGGACGAAACACAATAAAGTATCAAGGTCCCTAATAAATCAGCTCTACTTCTCCTTTTATGAAATTCGGTCACCACAAAATGATTTGAAATGCTCGAGTCTAAAATTCTATACTTAAGTAGTTTGCTGAAACATGAAATAAAAAGTTTCAATGCACATAAATAACTCCTAATAGCATTACTAATCAAAAGAAGACATTCAAAAATAAATAAAATAACAGTACCTCAGTAGCAACATCACGTACAGTATGTCTAATTCACCAATACCATTGTCAGAACACCAGGCTCAGGTTGTGCATAAAGATGACAACACCATGGCTGCAAGAGAGGTTGCATAAACAACTGCCCTCCTACAAACTTGTCATGCCATGATGCTATCTTCATTCAATTTTTACTCAGATCTACAAAATCATCATAGCCTCATCTTGAAATAAAAAGAAAATTGCACTTTGCATTCATTTTTACTAACACAAATATTCTTTGTTTATAAATATGGTCCAAGCCAAAGCCTTGTTTGTTAAATCTGGTCCAAGCCCAAGACCTGTTTATTAAAACTGTCCCAAAAGCCCAAGCCCATATGTTGAAAACTAAATATTTAATCAGTCGCATTGGGTTTTGTAAATCATCGACAATTGAAGGTCATCGAAACCTGAGATAAAAAGAATAATTATATAAATAACTCCTAATTGCATTACTAATCAACACAAGATATGAAAAAATAATTAAAATAACAGTACATCGGTAGCAACATTACGTGCAGTGTCTGAAGACCATCATCATACTTCCTCTCAAATGTCATATATCTCACATTAACCCTAATCTCTCTCACACACAACATCACGTGCAGTGTGTCTAATTGACCAACACCATTGTCAGAATGCCAGGCTCAGATTATGCATAAATATGACAACACCATGCCTGCAAGTGAGGTTGCATGAACAACTGCCATCCTACAACCTTGCCATATCTTCATTCAATTTTTACTCAGATCTACCAAATCATCATAGCCTCATCTTGAAAGAAACCGCAAAATGCACTTTGCATTCATTTTTATTCACAATCACAGTCAACACTAAATGATTCAAGTTGTAATCAATACATAAACAGAAACCAATGTAAATGCGGCTGCAAGTGTTTTATTATAAAATTTATCTACTTTTATATAAAAGCAGAAGTAAAGCTGATGTAAAAGGAGAAGTAAAGCTGATGTAATTTTACATACGTGTCAATCAACCAGATATGCCATGTGCAAGTGTTTTAGACATATGTAAAAGGAAATTTGAACTGCTTGGGGGAGTGATATGTGACGTGTGCGCGACTACACATATTTTTATAATGAAATTACACACGATTCGGTTTTAAATTTATAAAAGTGATTATTACTTTAACATCAAAACACACACGAAAGAGGCAAGTGTACCCCGTCATATATGTAGTAAAGTATCGGTAAGAACCAAGTATCGATCCAAGGAAATGGGCGGAGGAATAATACTAGACCTTTGTCACTAAACTACCGGTAAAAACATAAGTTGTTTGATTTTTAAATAAACTAAAGTAAGCATAAACAACTACTTATAAAAACATGATAGATATCAAATATGAAAATAGATAAATAGCCTTGCTTAATACACAACCAAAGCATGTCAACTAAGTCGGTTTTGGCACTAGAAGCATTCGGTCAATTTTCCATTTTAAGACAATTAGTATCCCTTTCGAGAATCCTAACATGACAATCATTCGGAAAGTTAAAACGATAAACACACTTTAACCACCTAAAATTGTTCTTTAACGTGCAATTGATAAATGTCTATGAAAATCTCTTAAAAATAAGTCAGTCATCCGTTAGGAGTTTTCTAACCTCACTTAAACATGGAAAGCGACACCGATAAACACAATGCAACCACCGAGACAAGCATAAACTAGATTAAATCACAACCGAGTTCATTTTACAAATCTTGCACATAAATTCACCAAGATAGCAATTTTGGCCTAAACTACTAACTAAGCTAACAAATCATGGCAAGAATTTATAACAACACCATTTAACCCGTTAAGGTCCTTACGTGACGGCAAGCTTTCTTGATTAACAATAATTACATTTTATTAAACCACTAACCATTTCTAGTATCATGGTGCCCATATTTTAACCAAGCTAAACTAGTTAACCAAGTTTAAAGTTTACTAATACAAGATTAATTAAGCTTCATTTTTCAACTATCTTAACTAACCAAGTACCAATCATCCAACACAATTACTTATAATCAAGAAATCAATATCAATAACAAGGTTGCAAACTAATCATCAAAGATAATCATAGAAAATACTTCCAAATGTCATTACAAACAAAGATTAACATACTAATGGCTATAATCAAGCAAGGGATTGTTGTGTTTTTGCCCAAAGGCTACAATAATACATAAACACTAATCTAAATGCTTGAAAGATTAACAAAATCATGGAAAGATTAGAAAACCAAACCATAAACAAGCATAAGATTAAGAATCCGGATAGTAATCGAGCTAAACGAGACAATGTGGCTTGAATCCGGGTGAAAGCTAACGCCTCCGGAGCCTGAAAAATCGCCTGAATTGCTCTCCAAAATTCCCGAGTTACGAGCAGAATGTTTCTGCAAGTTTTTTATATAAATTCGGTTTCGCACGGTCGTGCGTCCTGTTGCACGACCGTTCACTTTCTGCATTATTGTAGGTATGGTGCACCATACTGCATGACGTCATCAGATCTTTGACCAGATTCGATATCGCACGACCGTTCTTCAGATGGCACGACCGTGCATTTCCGGGATCATGTTGCACGCCTAGTCGCACTGGTCGTTCAGTTCCGAGGTTTGGCTGGATCATCGGATCCGCACGGGGTGCAAGATATGGAACGCCCGTGCATCACCGGGATGGCCTTGAATGCCTTGCACGCTGAGTCGCACCCTCGTTCATTGCCGGACTGATTTTCATTTGTCAGAGATGCACGGTCGTGCATTAGGTCGCACGACCGTTCCACACGCCCAGGTCGGTTTTCTAACAGAATGTTCGCAGCTTCGTCGTTTTGTCCGGAAAGTCCTCGTTTTCGCTATCATCTTGTCTGGTATGCTGTTTTAGGCCTGTAAACAAAAGTGTAGATGATTAAGCATCCGAATGACGGTTTTACGGCCGAAAACGCATAAAATAGGGGTAAAACGGGGGACTAAAATATGTGTAAATTAGCGAATATCAATATGCGGCTGCAAGTGTTTTAGAGATATGCAGCTGCAAATGAAATTCTATCGCTACAAAATGGCATATCTAGTTGGTTGACACGTATGCAAACTTACATCAGTCTTACTTCTCCTTTTATGAAATTCGGTCACCATAAAATGAGTTGAAATACTCGAGTCTAAAATTCTATACTTGAGTAGTTTGCTGAAACCTGAGATAAAAAGAATAATTACATAAATAACTCCTAATAGCATTACTAATCAAATACAAGACATGAAAAAATAAATAAAATAACAGTACCTCGGTAGCAACATCACGTGCACTTGGTCTAATTGACCAACACCATTGTCAGAATTTTGGCTCAGATTGTGCATAAAGATGACAACACTATGGCTGCAAGAGAGGTTGCATGAACAACTGCCATCCTATAACCTTGCCATGCCATGATGCTATCTTCATTCAATTTTTACTCAGATCTACAAAATCATCATAGCCTCATCTTGTAAGAAAAAGAAAATTACCCTTTGCATTCATTTTTATTCACCATCACAGTCAAGCCTAAATGTGTTATTACTCATGTTCAAGATAACCTCTTTCATGTTCGTGTGAGCAATAAGAGAGGAAGACACAAAGGATGTTATCTTGAACATGAGTAATAACACACATGTCTTCTACCTCCATTGCAAGTAAGGTTCTTTGAATCATCTTCGCTCTTTTCTTAGGTCTTTGAGGGAGTTTACACCCTTTCATTGCCATAAAGTCTTCTTATTTCTCTTTTCTTGATAATGTAGTAAACAATTTGGGCCACAAAACCAAAATATTTCCATTCATAACCGTTGATTCTTTAACATTTATAAATCTCACTCTCTTTCTGTTTCCCCACTGTAACTTATCTATAACACCTAAAGCTTCAATCTTTATCTCTGAAATCAAGAACCATAAAAAAACATCAAGAACCAAGAACAATAATTTGGGTACCTGATTAACTACAAAGATGATGCGTATATGATATTGTAAAATCCCGAAAATACAAATTCTTAAATTTTGCAATTTAGTTGCAAATAAATTAGTAATATAATCTAATTAGTAATGACACTAACCTAGTTAGTTTATCACCTATGAGTAGATAAAGAGTTAAAATAATTAAAGAATGTGTAGGATCGATCTGTGACCCAAACGAGTCGTTTAGAAGAGTTCTTAGGCTATACGAAAGGCGGAAACAAACGTATAGACTCGAAACAGCTTGATTATCACTTTAAACTTCTTGTATATTGAATTAACAGTGATTACAGTCACAAGAAATATCGGCAGCACTTCGGTACAAGTTCCTGATTCCCCACTAAATGACATGATCACTAGCCTATTTATAGAGTTTCTGATTCCCCACGAAAGTGCAATGTTCATTTCGTGGGAAATCAACATTTTGTCATTTCGTGGGAAATCAACATTTTGTCATTTCGTGGGAAATCAACATTTCGTCATTTCGTGGGAAATCAACATTTCGTGGGAAATCAACTCTAAAACTCTATTTTCCCGTACAATGTGCCCTGATCTAACATATCTAGTACTAGACTCGATATAAGACGAAGTCGACAGATGTATGCACTAACAGACTCCCCCTTAGATGTTAACGAGTCTTAAGTGTCGAGTCTTCAACGACTTCAGTCTTTATCAGTCTTCGGGCTTTTCCTGCTCTTGACTCGCTCTATCTTCTCCTGAATATCAGCACCAACAGATAACTTCCCAAACTCTCTCTAACAGACTCCTCCTCAAAACATGCTTGGATCATAGACTGACTTTCAGGATCGCAACCTGGCTTGCTACTCTCAATCAGAATCCAGGCTTTCCTGCAAATCCTCTACCCAAAACATAAGTTTCATAAAAAAAAGATACAACAAATTATGACATTACTAATGACCACTAGTAAACATATCATTCATTTTCAGAACACTTTTCTTTCTATAGACTCCTTTTTTTTTACTTAAAAACTTTTCAATCACATTCTCTCAAACCTGTTCATCATGTTCAGCACTCGGAATTTTGAAAATCAGCTCTTCAATATCAGTTGCCTAAAATCTTTTTGGATTTTTCAAAATTTTTGCTAAAACATACTGAAAATCTTTTTGGAATTTTGTGAAATAACCGAAATGAAATGCAGTAAAGAAATATTTACATACAATATTTTTGTGAGTTTGTGTAAGAGGATCATATCAGTTTCTGAGACAAATCACCAACACCGTTAAGCTTTAAACATTTTAAGCTCTAAACGATTTACTTAGATTGTCAGTATACTGATCCACTTAAATTCTCACACAAAGTTCAACTGTTTCGAGATACGAAATTAATGTTTTAAGCACTTAAACTTATTCGTGTGTCCCACCTCAGAATATACTCCCGTATCCAGATCCCAATATTCAGTCTTACAGGTGAGTATACCACAGATGATATCTGTAAGGGAATAAATTATGAAGAATCGTGAGAGCTCAGGTCAGAACTACCGTTCAGCAGAGAGATCACGACTCGACTTTTGGTATGTCCCCTTTAGAAGATCTTTTTTACAACAGCATTGATTAGCATTTTTATTGTTTCATCAATTTGCTGAGGGCGGCGCTATGTTTCAAGCAAGCAGAAAGTATTATTCGAGGACTAGGTCAGAACTTCCATTCAGCAGAAGTCCCGGAATAATACCCCAGATATCACTAAGCATAAAGACCTAGTATCTCAGAAAGAGGGGTCCTTCAAACAAGATTTCGGGGGTTACCCATATATCCGAGAGATGTTACCCACGAATTAAGCAAGTTTGAAATTTAGGTTTATATCTCGTCACAATCTACTAAATGTGCAAAAACCTACTGACACATCATCAGTGAGACCGTTTATCACATTTTGACTTTCCATTTCTTTAGCATGCTGTGATCGTCCACTGATGTACTATCATTTCCTCTTTTATACAACAAAACTCATTTTGAATTTTATCATGTTTTTTACTTTTTCAAATTTTCAAATTTTTTTGGATTTTCTGAAAATTTTTACTCCCCCTAAAATGCAAACACATTTTAGGAAATTTGAAAACAAATTTTGATACTCTACCTGTACAGTTTGTTTTCTTAAAAAAATTGACAACCGATATCAAATCGCTTCAATTCGCCATCCACTTGGCATAAACAATCAGAACTCCCCCTCACAACAAACTATTTTCCCATTGATTTCAAAACACTTAAGTTTGTTTTAATAAAATGGTTTTTCCGGAAAATTAGTTTTGTTGATTTTTCAAACCACTTGTAGGTTAGGGGTTCATCATATTGTTCTCCAAAATACCACTTTTAAGTATGGTCCAATCAAGTTCAACTTAATGAACTTGATTAACCATTTGAAGATGAAAACCTTCTCCAACCACTTACAGGTTCATTCACCAACTATCCCATTAGTAAATCAAAATATAACAATATAAAGATATCACCTGTAGATTTACCAAACAAACATTTCAAGAATGATGCCGATTCCTGCTCCACTCTTACCAACCTGGGAGCTCCGGCAAGTCAGGTTTTTAGTTTGAAAATGGTGTCACCCAAGCCTGACCAGCCTTGGGAGATTCTGGTACACACCTATCCCACCAACATTTTGATTTATAAAATTCTTTAGCACCTTTTACCTTTCTGTCAACCATCTTACCAAAAATATGCTTGACTTTTCCATTGAAAGCCTTCTCAACATCAAATTCTCCCTTATCAGCGAAGAATTGATTTGAGATCTCTACCTTTCCCACTTTCTTCATCAAATTTTCCTTTGACAATGGAGGAAAATCCTCATCGTTCACCTCTGGAACGGAATTCACAACCTTTTTCTCAACCAAAGACTCCTCTGATTTTATGCAATCAGATTCATTGTCAGAATTACTATCTGTTTTAACAACCCACTTTTGTTTACTCAAATCACCTCTTCTTTTGTAAAACCGTTTTGAACTTTCTCCTTCCTCAAAAGTAGAATTTTCAAATTTTTTAACATTTTTCACAGGTTGTTCTTTCTTATCAACACAAATCTTTCTCAGAACAGAGTTAGAAGAAACTTCCTGTTTTTGGTAGTTGGTCTTGGGACAATTCCAAGCTATATGTCCAACTTCTTGGCATTTGAAACAGGTTCTTCTGTCAACTCTTGAAGCAAACTTTCTTACATTCTTCTTTACTTCAGCAAGAAACTCTTGATTCGACTGCTTCCAGAACGGTTTCTTCTGTTCATCCTCTGAACTTCCTCCTGAAACAAATTTTGTTTTTGGTTTATAAGTTTTCTGATTTTTATAGTTTTCTGAAGAATTGAAACCAAGACCTTTCTTTTTGAGATTACCATTATGGTTTGATTTCTTTTGAAAACCATAACCACAATTATAACCCATTTTCTTGTTTACTCTCTGTTGAATTATTGAAGAAGTGTACTTGTTAGGTTTTCCATCAAGATTTAAATCTTTTATTTCAGAAATATTAATTTCTGTCAGTTTGAAAACCTGTTTGATCATTTCAGTTTTTACACTTCTTATTGGAAATTCTTCATCAGAAAATAATTTGTCCGAATTATTCAAGGTATATGCAACCTTAAACACTTCATCATTCAAATTATTCTTTGATAACAAGAATTTTTTTATCATAAACCCTCTTAACCAGTGAACTCTGACTCTTCTCAGATGAACTCGAACTATCAGACTTAGACTCCGGTTTTGACTCTTCATCCGTATCCAACACCTGATCGACCACTCTTTTTAATAACTCGGACTCATGATCAGTGTCAGTCGCTGTGAATGTAACATCAATATTGTCTGGTAATTCATCAATGATTTCAGACTTTAACTTGATGTTGACTGCCTTTTTTAGACGCTCTTCGTTTGGATTCCTGGGTGAGTAACTTTCATGGATCGGGGGCGGACATCTGTTATAGTTGACACTTGGTTTCTTACCAGTATCAGTATCTTCGGTCTTTTTCTTCGCGAAAGCCTCAAGACCTGCAACAGTAGGATAAACACGATCAATCAAATAATCACAAGTAGTATAACTCAGCAATAATCGTTTAATCCTTTCACTCTCAATCTTCTCAAGTTCCAGCTCCTTCTTCAGCTTAGCACAATCTTCAATATAATCATTGATGACGCTTTGCTTTGTCATTAATGTTGCACTCATTTTATCCATCGCCTTTTCAATCTCTGTATTCGTCTTTTTCAGACTATCCACTGTCCTGTTCAGCACATCGTACGACTCCTTCACATTCTTCACATCAGACAGTAAATCTTCCTTCATTTTCTCTAACTCAGCAATCTTTTTATCTTTTTCTTCACAAGCTTTGCAAGATTTTGAACATTTCTCACAAGGCTTAGTGACCTCAACCACTTTTTCAACTATCTTTTCAACTTCGACAGTCTTTTCAACTTCAATAATCTTTTCAACTTCAACAAGTTTCTCAACTTCAACAATTTTTTTCTATTTCAACAATCTTTTCAACAATTTTCTCAACTTCCACAAGTTTCTCAACTTCAACAATTTTCTCTACCACTTTCTCCACTTCAACAATTTTTTCTATTGCATTTTCAGTCACTGCTTCGACTTTTGTTTCTCCAGCTTCTGTCTTTGCCTTTTCATCAGCGAGTAACTTTGCTGCTTCCAGCTCCCTCTTTAAGCGGGCAATCTTCTTCTGATTCAGCATCTCAACTTTATCTGCATAGAAAAAATTAAAACTGTCAGGATCAATTCTTTTTCTACATTTGTTAAGATATTCTTCCTCATCATCAGTATCAACATCACTTCCAAGATCTGGAAAAATCGGGATTCTTTTCTGACTAGCTTCATCTTCCAGAACTCGAGCAACTAGAGCTGAACCAGGTATGTATTTGACCCAACTAAAACCCTCTGCAACCTTTTCATCATCTTGATGAATGATTAAAGCTTTCTTCTTTCCATTGTCAGTGGCACTAGACGATGATGGTTGTTGCTCAATCTGATGAAAAATCGATTTCTGATAATAATTGTTCTTTTCTTGATTCCCGGTTGCTTCTTGATTTTTACACTCTCGTTTAAAATGACCTTTTCCTTTGCAACGGAAACAGGTAACTTTTGATTTGTCAAATCCTAAAGCAGAATTTGCCAGATCACGAAAACCATCTCTGCCAGTGATTTGTTGAAATTTTTCAGCTCTTCTACAAGCACTAGCCAAACACCACTTCACATCCATCAGTTCAAGTTCCTCTGCATCAATCTGGTCATAATCTTCTTTCGTAAGCATTGGATTACCAATTCTCCCTGCAACTAAGCTTTCATACGACTCTAACATGGCGACAAGAGATGCCATGTGTTGTTTAGCCAATTCAGGAGACAGATTTTGACCATTCTGAATGTTCAAAGTCACATTGCACTGAAGATTTGTAGATTTCTGCTGTTGAGGACTTGATGTTGTGCTGTTTGGATCAAAGCTTGAAAATGAAGAAGTATATCCACCACTTTGAGTCGCTGTACTGACATTTGGGCTGGAAGAACCATCAGCACTAAAAGCAGTACTAGTCTTTGGACTTTGGCTGGGAGTAGCTTCAAACTTGTTTCCTCTGTAATACAAACTGACATCCTGTTTAGCATTTGGATTTGTCATGATAGCTGTCTTCTGGATATCCAACTCTTGCTCTTCAATTTTCTGAATGAACTGTGTCAAGTTCATACTCTCAGACTTCCTCAAGAGTTTCACAACCATCAAATATGTTCCCCACTTATGCTGTGGTAACGCCTCAGCTAGTTTATCAACCCACTCATCGTCCTCTTTCTTGATGTCCCATCTACCCATTTCCAATACCATATGACAATATCTATCAATGGTCTGTTTTGTTGTTTCATAATCGAAGGCTGTAAACATATCGAATGATTTCTTCAATAACGCCTTTTTGTTTTTGATCATATCAGCACTCCCTCTGAATTTCTGAATCAAAGCCTCCCAAATTGATCTAACTGTCCCATTATGTTGAAGCAAAATAAAGATATCTTCTTTAATCGCTTGTTGAAGAATACTTATCATCATTTTCTCACTTGTAAACTGCAATTTGTCACTCTCTGTATAATCACAAAAAGCCTTTTCAATACCCCATTCATTCTTTGGTTTCTCATAATATTTCAACAATGAACACCATGCATCAAATTTGTATGCTTGTACCCAATTCTCGAATCGATTTTTCCCACCCTGAAAATCTTCAATGTACATGAGTTTCGGTGGTTTCTGATGAGTACCCGTCTCATTCTCACTGTACAATGTTTCAGCAGCAGTCACATGAGCAACCGGTGTAGTGAATGCATTGTAGAATTCCTCAGCCATGTTTCAATAATCAAGTGATACTTTGGGAAATACCTGCAAACAACAAACAAACGATCAGTTTAAACGGAACGAATACGTAAAAGTGTGTGTTGATGAAAACAATCTAAGACTCGTGTCGAAGATTTGTGGACTCGTTTCAATGTTGTTGAAGTGAGATCTCTGAATGAATGGGCCTAGAATGATTTAGACCAAGAATCTTGTAACAATGAATGTGACCAACAACTCTCAAATGTTAAACAACTATGATTGGGCTGTCAATGATGGTGAACCTTGGGCCGATAACAAATGAAGTCACATGGGCTGCCTGTATGGATCTTATCAATTCAAAAACAAATCTAGCCGACAACAATATTGTCTCAACAAAACTGATTGGACCTAACAACTCACTAAACCGAAATATGATTGGGCCGTTTGTTTGTTAAGTAAGTCATTGAGTTAATGGCCGACAACCTTACATCAAGTCACATGTAGACATGTTTGATATTCAACAATCATATGATTGGGCCGCACTTGAGATTATTGTAATATACTCACATGCAATTGCTAAACATGAGCCGACAACTAAGATACCAATTGATTGCTGATTGAACCGATGAGCTGACAAGACACATTAATTGGGTTGATTTGTTTTTTTTTTTTAAATGCTACATATGCATTGGACCATAACTACTGTTGACTGACATGTTCAAACAAAACGACGACATTGTTCAAGCGAAATCAGTCAATAAGTTCTAGTGGAATCAACAGTAAGTCTCAAGCGGAATCCCAAAGTAATTTGGAGCGGAATCACAATCTCAGTTGAAGCGGAATCAACAGAAATTTGGAGCGGAATCACAATCTCAGTTGAAGCGGAATCAACAGGAAACTTTCAAGCGGAAACAGCCAGATAATGTCAATCTCAAGCGGAATAAGACACCCTCGAGCGGAATCAGAATGTGTATTTTCGAGCGGAATCACTTCTCGAGTCCATTTTTGTCATTTTTAGGTTGAATTTTGCTGTGAAACTTTCAAGGGTTTGTTAATATTGAATCTTGTATAATCTGTGAAAAATTCAGGACCTTTTGACCGTTTAATCTTGTGCAACTGAAGAAAGAAGGTGTAGAAGTGGAAAACACAATGAAATCCAGCTGTAAACTGCAGAACTCCTCCTCCTGAGCTCTGATACCACTTGTAGGATCGACCTGTGACCCAAACGAGTCATTCAGAAGAGTTCTTAGGCTATACGAAAGGCGGAAACAGACGTATAGACTCGAAACAGCTTGATTATCACTTTAAACTTCTTGTATATTGAATTAACAGCGATTACAGTCACAAGAAATACCGGCAGCACTTCGGTACAAGTTCCTGATTCCCCACCAAATGACATGATCACTAGCCTATTTATAGAGTTTCTGATTCCCCACGAAAGTGCAATGTTCATTTCGTGGGAAATCAACATTTTGTCATTTCGTGGGAAATCAACATTTCGTCATTTCGTGGGAAATCAACATTTCGTGGGAAATCAACTCTAAAACTCTATTTTCCCGTACAATGTGCCCTGATCTAACATATCTAGTACTAGACTCGATACAAGACGAAGTCGACAGATGTATGCACTAACAGAATGAAAGTTGGAGGGCCAAAAGTGTTAAAATTGAAACTAATTATATTAAAACAAAAAAATTAAAAACTCAAACACACTGGTGTGTGTTGAGGTCGAACCAGACAAAGGGAAAGGGGCGACCAGGCTCTTCAAAACCCTAAATCACACAAAACTCCTAAATTGAAGGTTCAAAACTGATCCAAAATGAAATCCGTACAGAGATTAGTGATCCTCACTGCAAGGGGGTTGTAAGGTATATAAAATTTGATGTTAATTCTCTGTTTGAAATTCTCATGAATTTGGGAAATCCCAAATTAGAGGTTGCATGTTTGTTATTTGGATAGAATAGGGATGATATAGTGTCTAGGAATAAAACCTAGACAATAACATGTGAAATCATGTCTAAATTCAGGAAATTTCATGAACTCATTGAAGGTGATTCATGGGTTTTGTAAGATAATGATGAACACTAGGGTTTTGAGCATTTTTCTAGTGTAATGTGGTTCATAGGAAGAGATTATTGAAATCTGAATGTTTAACCTTATATATGAAAGCTTGATTGATGGAAATTTAGGGCTATATGACAAGTTATGAACTTGATAATATATAGTGTAAATTTCTGCCCTTAAAGTGTTTGCATAAATGCCTCAAAGAAGGCTTAAATCTGAAAATTTGAGTTAAACCGCATGATTGTGATGTTTCGGAAAAATATGCGAACTATGAATTGAAAAGAGTTCTAAACATGTCTTGGTTGAACTCTATAGGAAAGGATACAGGAGCTCCAAGCGGACAAGCCGGTGGCGACTTGCGTTTGAAGGGCGTGCACTAAAGGTATGTAACTTGATTCGTTACATTGGGTAAACTTTGATAATTTGCATAAGTATAGTGAATTGTGGAATAAAGGTTGTCTTAATTTGAAGCGATAATGTTCGCTATATTGATTTATAAAACCAGGATTGGTTACAACTTGTTGGTAGTCATCATAATGGAGGATTCCGTAGATGAGCCAAACGGGTCGAATAATCGATTAATGCGTGGCGAATGCTTTGTGATATAGTAAATTGGTCTTTTGTTAGTGTTGATAAACGACATATTAGAAGATGAGAATTTAACATGTTGGTTTGTAAGATTGAGAAATCCGAGAGTTGGTTTGGGCTTTATAATCAAATCAGTCAAAACATAAACTTGTAGTGACTACCGTAAGTTACGGTATCCACCGTAACTTACGGTAGAGATCAGAAGCTTTAAGATGGATCACTACTGATTTACGGTAGACCAGAAACATCAAATGACTGCCGTAACTTACGGTAGATACCGTAAGTTACGGTAGAGCCCTGAAATTTTTGTAAATTTTTGCATATTATAGCTAATCGAATCCGTTTTGATCGTAGTTTCGATTATGTAATATTTCTAAGAACTCTAATGCTAGTTTTTATGTAAACATTTCAGTTTCTAGGTATTGCAAGAATACGGATGGCGGTCAAGCAAGTTTTTGAAGAACCGAAAACAACTTTTGAAGCTTTCGCGATTTCATAACCTTGTTAAACAATGTTTCTATTTCTTTTGAATGTAAACAATTTGCTAATCAGGTCATGAATATTTTAACTAGTCGTTTATTGACTAGTTTTAATTACTTGGAACTTTTTTTGGTAATTATGTTATAATTTAGACACCTTTTATATAAATCGTATTTAAATTTCATTAAATTCAAGTAATAATAAGACGGGTGTTACAAGTTGGTAATCAGAGCTTAAGGTTGTCAACAAAGTGTTCGGTTCAAGCTTGACTGATCGTCCGGTAAGAATTAACTTATTATTTTAATAGATTATATCTTATGTAAGAAACGAGAAGTGAATTGACGTGCATGGGAAGAGTGTGTTAATTCACTCAAACCCGGAAAGTGCACCAAATGTGAACGGTTAAAGCAAGTTAGGAACTTGGCTAAACCGAAACAAATGAAGCAATGTTATAAATGAAATGTTTAATGTTTAATGTAAACATTTCAGTTTCAAGATGTCGGAAAGAAACGATGATGATCCGGTGCAGACAAGCACCGAACAAATGAAAAAGATAATTGCCGAAGAAGTGGGGAAGGCAATTGAAAGTAGTCTATCAGGGTTTATAGACAAAATTCAAAACACGGTGTTGTCACTTGTTGAAGAACGAGTCAAAAGGTTGGAGGATAGTGTCAACCTTATGAAGGAGAAATCGGGAGAACGTAAAGGGTGTTCATACAAAGAATTTATGGCGTGTAAACCGCCAATCTACAATGGGGAGGTTGACCCGATAATTTGCCAAAGATGGTTGGGCGACATTGAAGGGGTGTTTGAAAGGACCCATTGCGACGAAAGTGACTTTGTTGCTTATGGAACGGGTCAGTTGAGAGGACAAGCCAAAGATTGGTGGGATAATAAAAAGAATAAAATAGGGGCCGAAGCGGCGAGAGCCATGACATGGGAGGAGTTTAAGACACCGTTTCTTAAACATCATAGTCCCAAGGCGGTCATTAATAAGATCAAAGAAGAATTCATGCAACTTAGGCACAAGGGCGAGACCATAGACAAGATCACAGCCACATTTATGGATAAGATGAAGTTTTGCAATGAATTGGTGATGAATGAAGAGCAGAAAATATACTATTACTATAACATGCTGAGCGCCGAGTATAGGGAGTTTATGACTCCTTCAAAATACGAGACCCTTATTGATGTGTGTAAAATGCAACATATAAATTACATCAAATGAGGCATAAAACTAACCCTTTTTTAGTACTAATATTGGAAAAAGAGTGTTTTTGTCTTCCTTTTGTATTTTCAGGATTAAATGAGCTCAAAAACGCAAAAGAAGCAAAAAGACAGCTAAATCCAACATAAATACAAGAAAAGGAACATTAGTGGATTGCCCGAACCCTCAACGGCACCTTCCAAAGCAAAATAGAGAAAACAGAAGGCTGAACACGCCCCGTGCTCAGCCAGCACGGGGACGTGCCCAAGAAGCAGCAGAAAAGACAAACCTATAGAAGCTTCTATTGCCCACCACGGGCCGTGCTCAGCGGACACGGGGGCGTGTCGAAAGTACAGCAGGCGCATTTATTGTAATTGCGAATTACAATTAATGAGGAGAGAGAGTGTCAGACGGGCACGGGGCCGTGTCCAGCGGACACGGGGCCGTGTCCAGCTCTCTGTTCAGCCTATAAATAAGAGTGCTTGGATTCATTTCATCTGATCCCTTGGCACACCACCTCTCTCACACTTCATCCACCACCCACCACCATCACAACACCATCATCCACCACCATCATCCATTGTCCATCATAGAGTGTGTGAGTCGTCTCGGGATCCAAGATTGATCGTAAGAGTTCTTGACAATCAAGGCCATGTTTGCCTAAGTCTCTTACATCACTTGGTGAAGACAAAGTGTCTAGTATAATACTTTTTATTTCTAATCTTTTGCACTTTTTATTTGGTTTTGTATTAATGACTTTAATAACTAGTTACTTATGTTGAAGGTGATCTTTCCTTATCGTTTGTCCGTGGTGTCTTGGCATTATTTTACTGTCTATATAAAATAAAGGATTTTCACCATTCATATCTCCACGGTCTATATGGTGGTATGTTGGCTACCTGGTAGGGGGTTAAGGGAACGGTTTGGTAAAGGTCTTGCCATTGTTCAGCGTTTAGAGGTCCTGCAATGGACCTGGGTCAAATTTAGTAGGACCTCCTTCAATACTTCACGGTATTGGATGGCGGGGGTCCAAACTCTTTGATCCCCTCATAAGTTAACTACTATTAATACTATAACCCGGCTATTTAGGACTGTATCCCTGCTGACTCAGACTACTTAGTCGAGGGTAACGTCACCGCCAAAAGCGGGGCCTACCACAATACTGCATTAATAACTTAATTCATTATCTTCCAATAATCCACCCCTTTAGAATTGTATCCCTGCTGACTCAAACTACTGGGGTGAGGGTAACGTCACCTTCAAAAGAGGGGCCTACTACAATAACTAAGATAATCTCTTAATTATGTGCAAAAGTGCGGAAATAATCAAAGGTTATACTAGATACGAGTCGGAACCAAGTGATTCATCTTGTCTATCTGTTTTTTTTATTTTTATTTTCAGCATTTTAGTTAGTTTTTATTTTTCTTAGTTTAAAACATTTTTCTAAACTTTTATTTTGGTTAGACGTTGAGGATAAACCGGTATTAAAAGCTCTTGTGTCCTTGGACGACCTCGGTATCTTACCAACGCTATACTACACTCAACGATGGGTGCACTTGCCCATATGTGTGTTTAGTGTTAGTGAAATATCGTGTTTTATAAATTTAAAACTTGGCTAAAATAAGTGTTAAAAAGGGCTTAAAATATACACCTAAAATATACGACACTTCGCACGCATCAAGTTTTTGGCGCCGCTGCCGGGGACACAAGGATTTTAAGAAAGTTAGGAATCAACGGCCTAATCATCTTTTTTTTTTTTTTTATTTTTTTTTTTTAGTTTTTCAGTTCTGCAGCGCTCAGCACGGGCCGTGCCCGGTCAGACACGGGCCGTGCCCAGCAACCATCACTGGCAATTTTTGTTTTCTGAGTTACAGAGAGCTGAACACGGGGTCGTGTCGGTGCAACACGGGGTCGTGTCCAACTCCCAGTAACAGGGATCCAGAAATCAATTACTGCAACTCTGAACACGGGCCGTGTTCATTGAGCACGGGGCCGTGGTGAACATTCTGACCAGCGTTCTTTTCTGTTTTTATTGCAGGATTTGGAACCCAGGCGCCACATTTGAACCTCCTACGTAGTGCATGAGCTCCAGTTCTAGTAAAGACATAAAAGAACCCCTAGAAGAACCCGAGCGCTTTCTCAGAAAAAGGCTAAAAGCTAAAAATCAAGAGAAAGTTTCGGGGGACCCACTTCCAATGGCGGACCAACGCACCCTCATGGATTACCTACGGCCTACCGTAGGCAATCTTGGCGCCGCTATCAATGCCCCGAATGTCGAGGCCAACAACTTCGAACTTCGGCCGCATTTGATACAAATGCTCCAAAACTCCGCAACCTTCCACGGGCTTGCGGACGAGGATCCCCATCTACATATTACTAACTTCTTAGAAATATGTGATACCTACAGGATCAATGGAGCATCAAATGACGCCATCCGCCTTCGAATGTTTCCTTTTTCATTAAAAGACCGAGCTAAGGCTTGGCTTAATACCCTCCCAGCTGGGTCGGTAACCACCTGGGATGAACTCGCCCAAAAGTTTTTATATAAGTATTTCCCTCCTGCTAAAACGGCTAAATTAATGACAGAAATTAATACATACTCACAATAGGATGGGGAATCCTTATATGAAACTTGGGAAAGGTTCAAGGAGCTTCTAAGAAAGTGTCCTCACCATGGTCTAGCAATATGGCAACAAGTATCCACTTTCTATAATGGATTGTTGCCACACACAAGACAAACACTTGATTCAAGCTCCGGGGGACTCTTAGGTAATCGTCGCCCAAATGAAATATATAACCAAATTGAGGAAATTGCCCAAACCAATTTTCAATGGCACACTCCCCGAGGTAATAAATCTATTGCCCCGGGCGCCCATAAGGTTGATGAAAGCACCTCTTTACAAGCCCAAATCGAGGCCCTCTCTTCAAAAATCAAAAGGCTAGAAATGACAAAAACGGCCTCGGTTATGGCTTGTGAAGGGTGTGGTGGGTCACATGAAAATTGGAGTTGTATGAAAGATTTAGATGAACAAACTGAAATGGTAAACTACATGGATAATAGACCTAGGCCGTCGGGTCCTCCAACGGGTACCTACAACCAAGGATGGCGTAACCACCCAAATCTTGGTTGGAGAGATCCCGGAAATAGTAGTAACCAACAAAACCAACGAACTAATTTTCAACAACCACAAAATTTTCCTCAACAACAAGGTGGAAGAGAAAGGCTTGAAGATACCATATCTCGCCTCATCTCTGACACTGAAAAGAAGAACTCGGATCGATTTCAACAAATGGAATCGAATTTCAGAAACCAACAAGCTAGTATTCAAAACGTTGAAAAACAATTAAATCAACTAGCTCAAAATTTCTCCGAGAGACCACAAGGCGCATTACCCAGTAATACCGAACCAAACCCAAAGGCACAAGTCCATCTCATCACATTACGAAATCGAACCGTGGGTCCCGAGGATGCTCCATTGCCGCCAAATGAAAGAAGTCATTCTGGCCAGCCTGTGACTCCTCCTGCGCCAGAAAAGGCTTCTACACCGAATCAAGAGCCCACCAAGAATCCTCCAATCCCATACCCTGGTAGGTTAAATCGTCAAAAGACCGATGAGCAATTCGCAAAGTTCGAAAGTTTACTAAAACAATTGCATGTTAATATTCCTTTTATTGAGGTCCTAACCCAAATGCCTAAATATGCAAAATTCATGAGGGATTTCCTCACTCACAAAAAGAAAATTGAATCGTTGCAATTAGTTAACCTAGGCGAAGAATGCTCAGCTCTAGTACTCAACAAACTTCCACAAAAGAAAATCGACCCCGGGAGCTTCACAATCCCTTGTTCGATTGGGAAGTCCCCCGTCCGAAATGCTTTAGCCGATCTTGGGGCTAGCATCAACCTCATGCCCACCTCAATGTTCAAGCGACTCGGCCTAGGAGCAACAAGCCCTACAAAGATGAGCATACAACTCGCCGACAGGTCCGTCAAGTTCCCACATGGGGTCGTCGAAAATTTGCTAGTCAAGGTCGACAAATTCGTTTTTCCAACCGACTTTGTTATCCTAGACATGGAGGAAGACACCGAGGTCCCCCTCATCCTCGGGAGACCATTCTTAGCCACCGCTCAAGCAGTGGTGGATATGAATGACGGAACTCTAACATTGAAGTTTGGGGATGAGGAAGTGAAATTTGAATGTGGAAAGAGAGTAGAGGAAGAAGATCCGGTCAACTACATGAAGGTCATAGACTCAAGCTTGGATGACGCTCTCCGACGGTGTAACATGGGATGCAACACATCCCACTTGGGTAACATATGACCAGGCATTGGGTCTAGCCAAGGACCCTTATAAACGTGGCGCACCATGGAGGCATTCCACGGAACTATCCTTAGTTTAATTTAGATTAGTTTTTATGTTTTCTAGTTAGTTTAATTTTCAGGAATAAAACACACTCATGGTGGTAAAGGATGAAAAAGGGGAACGAGAAAAATGATCCCATGCACAAGAACGAGGCAACCCGACAATTTTCTCCCTTTCAGAAGGTTCAACACGGGCCGTGCCCAACCAACACGGCCCCGTGTCGAACCACCTGCAGAAAACGCCCAGTACAGGTAACTGGACACGGGCCGTGTTCACCCAACACGCCCCCATGTCCAGACTTCTGTTTCTCTTATTTCAATTTTGTTACTGGCACTTGAACACGGGGCCGTGCCCGGATAACACGGGGCCGTGTTCAGTGCCCAGTAACACAATTTTTTGCTTTTTAAACACTATTTTACACATCTAATCAACCTAAAAATTTATTTTTGGGACACATTGAGGACAATGTGTAATTTAAGTGTGGGGGGGATGCTAAAACCTTGAATTTTGCAAGTCCTAAATACAAGCCTTACACAAAACTCTATTGGAACCGCTAATCACCCCAAATTTTTTCAAAAATTTCAATTTTTTTTACTTGTCTAGGTTTAACTCGGGAAATTCAAGCTCTCAAAAAGGTTATATTTTTACAAATTTACAACCGATAGCGTAGTGATAAAAAGAACCAACATAAGAAAATTATGAAAAGGCATGACAAACTTATTTAAAATTTGATTATATATACTTGATCACATAAAAACCCATTCCCACAAAAGTGAGTTTTGAGCCTTTATTGAGCACACAATTCCATATCATTTGACTAAATGCTCATTTTTCGTTTCTTGTGTGAATAGCCGCTTGGTTCTTACGACTCTAGAACTTGCCATAACAATACATTCCCGGTCCTTATCAACTTAAACCCGAGTAAGTAAATGATGGAGGCATTAGGACTAACATTTTTTTCTACACCATTATTTTTCTTTTTCTTTTACCACCTACCCAAAAATCCCCCTAGTTAGCCCCTTTGAGCCTAAACCTTTTCGTTTCATCACCCAAAACAAAAACCCTTTCACCCACCAAAACCTTTTTCATTTTTTTTACCCTTTATTTTAGTAACAAGTTCGGTTCTTCGTAAAAAAAAAAAAAAAAAATTAATGAAGCAAAAAGAAAATAAACAAACAAAGTAATCAAAAATAACTTTGTTTGAATAAAAGCTTCATTAAAAAATATATATATATATATATATATATATATATATATATACGAAAACCGACACTTGTTACGCTTTTTTTTTTTTTTACTAACCACTAACCCAATCACCTACCTTTAACCCTAGCCAACCCTTAACCCACAAAGTCCTCTTGATATCTACAAAGGTATAAAAGTTAAAAAGGAGGAGGATTGATTTTTTTGGCAAGCCTATGGTAGGAATAAGTTCCAGGACCGCTCTCGAGTGATTCACTAAAAATACACCTTTGGCCGAGTGTGAGTGATTTCCCCGCGAGGTATGTGAACTTGTATATAAATAGAATTTTAAAAAAATATGTTATGCCCAATTAAGTAATTTCTTTTATGAACAGTTCTAAATAAATCATTACGAATAGGAGTGTAAATAAATAAAAATAAAACCCCAAAAAGATCTTGGAAATCCCGACACTCTATGACAAGCCCAAAACCTTCTCTTCTACCTATTCCATTTGGGAGTGTAAGCCAAATATTAAAGAGTTTTGCTTGAGGACAAGCAAAAGTTCAAGTGTGGGGGTATTTGATGTGTGTAAAATGCAACATATAAATTACATCAAATGAGGCATAAAACTAACCCTTTTTAGTACTAATATTGGAAAAAGAGTGTTTTTGTCTTCCTTTTGTATTTTCAGGATTAAATGAGCTCAAAAACGCAAAAGAAGCAAAAAGACAGCTAAATCCAACATAAATACAAGAAAAGGAACATTAGTGGATTGCCCGAACCCTCAACGGCACCTTCCAAAGCAAAATAGAGAAAACAGAAGGCTGAACACGCCCCGTGCTCAGCCAGCACGAGGCCGTGCCCAAGAAGCAGCAGAAAAGACAAACCTATAGAAGCTTCTATTGCCCACCACGGGCCGTGCTCAGCGGACACGGGGGCGTGTCGAAAGTACAGCAGGCGCATTTATTGTAATTGCGAATTACAATTAATGAGGAGAGAGAGTGTCAGACGGGCACGGGGCCGTGTCCAGCGGACACGGGGCCGTGTCCAGCTCTCTGTTCAGCCTATAAATAGGAGTGCTTGGATTCATTTCATCTGATCCCTTGGCACACCACCTCTCTCACACTTCATCCACCACCCACCACCATCACAACACCATCATCCACCACCATCATCCATTGTCCATCATAGAGTGTGTGAGTCGTCTCGGGATCCAAGATTGATCGTAAGAGTTCTTGACAATCAAGGCCATGTTTTCCTAAGTCTCTTACATCACTTGGTGAAGACAAAGTGTCTAGTATAATACTTTTTATTTCTAATCTTTTGCACTTTTTATTTGGTTTTGTATTAATGACTTTAATAACTAGTTACTTATGTTGAAGGTGATCTTTCCTTATCGTTTGTCCGTGGTGTCTTGGCATTATTTTACTGTCTATATAAAATAAAGGATTTTCACCATTCATATCTCCACGGTCTATATGGAGGTATGTTGGCTACCTGGTAGGGGGTTAAGGGAACGGTTTGGTAAAGGTATTGCCATTGTTCAGCGTTTAGAGGTCCTGCAATGGACCTGGGTCAAATTTAGTAGGACCTCCTTCAATACTTCACGGTATTGGATGGCGGGGGTCCAAACTCTTTGATCCCCTCATAAGTTAACTACTATTAATACTATAACCCGGCTATTTAGGACTGTATCCCTGCTGACTCAGACTACTTAGTCGAGGGTAACGTCACCGCCAAAAGCGGGGCCTACCACAATACTGCATTAATAACTTAATTCATTATCTTCCAATAATCCACCCCTTTAGGATTGTATCCCTGCTGACTCAAACTACTGGGGTGAGGGTAACGTCACCTTCAAAAGAGGGGCCTACTACAATAACTAAGATAATCTCTTAATTATGTGCAAAAGTGCGGAAATAATCAAAGGTTATACTAGATACGAGTCGGAACCAAGTGATTCATTATTTTCAGCATTTTAGTTAGTTTTTATTTTTCTTAGTTTAAAACATTTTTCTAAACTTTTATTTTGGTTAGACGTTGAGGATAAACCGGTATTAAAAGCTCTTGTGTCCTTGGACGACCTCGGTATCTTACCAACGCTATACTACACTCAACGATGGGTGCACTTGCCCATATGTGTGTTTAGTGTTAGTGAAATATCGTGTTTTATAAATTTAAAACTTGGCTAAAATAAGTGTTAAAAAGGGCTTAAAATATACACCTAAAATATACGACACTTCGCACGCATCACTTATCGAGATCATAAACGTTGCTCGGGAACGGGAAATCGAGCTGAAGAAACAAGTTGAAAGGGGTGAGCGAAGGGCACAGGATGTGAATCCAAGCCCTACAAAGAAAGCTCGAACTGGAGAATCGGGAAAGAAGGTTGATGCTAAAGGTGGGTCGCCAAGTTGCAAGGTGTGTGGAAAGGGGCACAAAGGTGAGTGCCGCTTCAAAGACAAACCGTGTCCGGTGTGTGGGAAGACGGGACACACCTCGTCGTTATGTCCCGGAAAGGTTTCCGTTTGCTATAAATGTTATCAGCCCGACCACAGAAAGTCTGAATGCCCAGAATTGGTTGGAAAGAGAGACACTAAAGAATCTCCAAAGGAAGCTCCAAAGGCGAAAGCTAGGTCCTTCCAACTTACAGCAGTTGAAGCAAAGATAGAACACGATGTGGTCTCAGGTATATTCGCAATAAACTCGATTCCCGCCCGTGTATTATTTGATACGGGTGCGAATAAATCCTTTATTTCACATGGATTTATTCGACATCCTTCATTTGTATTGACGAAATTAGCTGTGCCCTTAGAAGTTGAAATAGGGGACAGCAAGAGTTTTATAGTTTGTGATATTTGTCGAGGCTGCAAATTAAGCATCGATGATGAAGAATACTTGATAGACCTAATCCCGATGTCAATGGGAGAATTTCAAGTAGTCGTTGGGATGGATTGGCTATCTCAGCACCACGCAAAGGTCGTGTGTTTTCGTAAGGAGATAAAGCTAACATCTCCGAGCGGAAAACACGTCACTATCTATGGCGAAAAAGGAGGTAACCCCATAATATGCTCGACGTTGAAAGCTCACAAGCTTATGAAGCAAGGATGCAAGGCGTTTATGATATACGCGAATGAGCTCGAGAAGGAATCACTGAAGATTGAAGATGTACCAGTAGTACGGAACTACGAAGATGTGTTTCCGGAAGATTTACCGGGGATATCGCCCGAACGGGAAATAGAGTTCGGAATCGAATTGATTCCAGGTGCAAAACCTGTAGCTAGGGAACCGTACCGACTCGCACCGTCGGAATTACAAGAGTTGATGTCCCAGATTCAAGACCTGCTTGACAAGGGATTTATAAGGCCGAGTGTGTCTCCTTGGGGCGCACCGGTACTGTTCGTGAAAAAGAAAGACGGAAGCATGCGCATGTATATCGATTACCGGGAGTTAAACAAACTCACGATAAAGAACCGATACCCGCTTCCGAGGATAGATGATTTATTCGACCAATTACAAGGTGCGGACTGGTTTTCAAAGATTGACCTTAGATCGGGGTATCACCAACTAAAGGTCAAGGAGGAAGATGTGCCGAAGACGGCTTTCCGCATGTGATACGGACATTACGAGTTCCTCGTGATGTCATTTGGGCTAACAAATGCACCCGCGGCTTTCATGGACCTCATGAACCGGGTTTGCAAGCCAATGCTAGATAAATCGGTCATCGTGTTTATCGATGATATTTTGGTGTATTCGAAAAGTGAAGCTGAGCATGCGCACCACTTACGAGAGGTGTTAGAGACACTTAGACGAGAAAGGTTGTATGCGAAATTCTCTAAGTGCGCCTTTTGGTTACGAGAGGTGCAATTCCTCGGCCACATCATAAGTGCCGAAGGAATATTGGTAGATCCGTCAAAGATCGAGACTGTGTCGAAATGGAATCCCTCGAAGAACCCTTCGGAGATTAGAAGCTTCTTAGGGCTTGCGGGGTACTATAGGAGATTTATTCAAGATTTCTCCAAGATTGCGTCGCCGCTAACCAAATTCACCCGGAAGGAGGAGAAGTTCAGTTGGGGTGTTGAACAAGAAAGGGCGTTTCAAACGCTAAAAGAGAAGCTAACTCTAGCTCCGGTATTAACATTGCCGGACGGAGTCGAAGACTTAGTGGTTTACTCGGATGCCTCATTATCGGGGCTCGGATGCGTTTTGATGCAACGGGGCAAAGTCATAGCTTATGCCTCGAGGCAATTGAAAATACATGAAAAGAAATATCCAACGCATGATCTCGAATTAGCTGCGGTGGTGTTTGCATTAAAAATTTGGAGGCACTATTTGTATGGGGGTAAAGTGCACCATATTCACCGATCACAAGAGCCTAAAATACTTCTTCGATCAGAAGGAGTTAAACATGCGACAGAGGCGATGGTTAGAAACGGTGAAGGATTTCGACTGTGAAATACACTACCATCCTGGAAAAGCAAATGTGGTGGCGGATGCTCTGAGCAGAAAAGCGGACTATGTCCTAATACGAGTAAGATCGATGCAGCTCGTGGTGACCTCGGGTATACTTGAACGTATCCGAGAAGCACAAGTAGAAGCAGTGAAATAGGAGAACTGGAAGAAGGAAAGAATAATCGGCCAGTTAAAAGATTTGTCGGATGGAAAGAACGGGTTGAAGACTCGATCCGGAAGAATATGGGTTCCAAATACTTGTGGGGTGAAGATGCTTCTACTTAATGAAGCTCATAAATCCCGATATTCTATTCATCCGAGTGCGACCAAGATGTACAATGATCTGAAACAAAACTATTGGTGGCCCGGAATGAAGAGGGATGTGGTGAAATATGTGGAGAAGTGCTTGACTTGCTTACAAGTCAAGGCGGAACACCAGAAACCTTATGGGAAACTGCAACCCCTGGAGATCCCGGTTTGGAAATGGGAACATATCACTATGGTCCTATTGACCAAACTACCTAAAACGATTCGGGGATTTGACGCCATATGGGTGATTGTGGATAGATTGACGAAGAGTGCACACTTTATTCCTATACGCGAAACATATACTTCGGAAAAGATGTCTGAGGTGTATACAAACGAAATAGTGGCACGTCATGGAGTACCGGTATCTATTGTGTCGGATAGAGATACACGGTTTACTTCCAATTTTTGGCGAGATTTCCAAGAACAGATGGGAACGAAACTCTTCATTAGCATCGCCTACCATCCTCAGACGGATGGGCAGAGTGAAAGAACAATACAGACGCTAGAGGATATGTTACGGGCATGTATCATCGACTTTGGTGGAAGTTGGGATGTTTATCTACCTTTGGCCGAATTCTCGTATAACAATAGTTATCATTCGAGTATCGGCATGGCACCTTACGAAATGCTATATGGTAGAAAATGCAGAACCCCGGTGTGTTGGGGTGAAGTGGGCCCACTTGAATTGGCACATAAAGACGTAGTTCAAGCCACTAATGAGAAAATTGAAGTGGTGCGAGCCCATTTGAAAGCAGCCCAAGATAGGCAAAAGTCTTATGCCGACAAAAGATGAAAACCGATCGAATTTCAGGTAGGCGACATAGTTATGTTAAAGGTTTCCCCATGGAAGGGTGTAATCAGATTCAGAAAAAGGGGGAAACTAAGCCCGAGGTTTATCGGGCCATTTAAAATCATCGAACGGGTTGGCAAGGTGGCTTATCGCCTCGAACTACCGGAAGAGTTGAATGAAATTCATGGCACGTTTCACGTGTCGTAGTTGCGGAAATGTCGAGCGGAGGAAACAGCTTATATCCATTACGACGACATCGAGGTGGATAATAGCCTGAATTATGCGGTGAGACCAGTGGAGATTTTAGATCGAAAGGTCAAGCTCTTGCGAAACAAACAAATCGATCAAGTCAAGATCAAGTGGGAGCATAGGAAAGGTTCGGACACTACGTTGGAGCCCAAAGAGGAGATGCGACGTCTCTACCCTACTTTATTTGGTACGTACTCTGGTTTCGGGGACGAAACCCTTTTTAAGGGGGGTGGACTTGTAACATCCCGAAAATACAAATTCTTAAATTTTGCAATTTAGTTGCAAATAAATTAGTAATATAATCTAATTAGTAATGACACTAACCTAGTTAGTTTATCACCTATGAGTAGATAAAGAGTTAAAACAATTAAAGAATGAAAGTTGGAGGGCCAAAATTGTTAAAATTGAAACTAATTATATTAAAACAAAAAAATTAAAAACTCAAACTCACTGGTGTGTGTTGAGGTCGAACCAGACAAAGGGAAAGGGGCGACCAGGCTCTTCAAAACCCTAAATCACACAAAACTCCTAAATTGAAGGTTCAAAACTGATCCAAAACGAAATCCGTACAGAGATTAGTGATCCTCACTGCAAGGGGGTTGTAAGGTATGTAAAATTTGATGTTAATTCTCTGTTTGAAATTCTCATGAATTTGGGAAATCCCAAATTAGAGGTTGCATGTTTGTTATTTGTATAGAATAGGGATGATATAGTGACTAGGAATAAAACCTAGACAATAACATGCGAAATCATGTCTAAATTCAGGAAATTTCATGAACTCATTGAAGGTGGTTCATGGGTTTTGTAAGATAATGATGAACACTAGGGTTTTGAGCATTTTTCTAGTGTAATGTGGTTCATAGGAAGAGATTATTGAAATCTGAATGTTTAACCTTATATATGAAAGCTTGATTGATGGAAATTTAGGGCTATATGACAAGTTATGAACTTGATAATATATTGTGTAAATTTCTGCCCTTAAAGTGTTTGCATAAATGCCTCAAAGAAGGCTTAAATCCAAAAATTTGAGTTAAACCGAATGATTGTGATGTTTCGGCAAAATATGCGAACTATGAATTGAAAAGAGTTGTAAACATGTCTTGGTTGAACTCTATAGGAAAGGATACCGGAGCTCCAAACGGACAAGCCGGTGGCGACTTGCGTTTGAAGGGCGTGCACTAAAGGTATGTAACTTGATTCGTTACATTGGGTAAACTTTGATAATTTGCATAAGTATAGTGAATTGTGGAATAAAGGTTGTCTTAATTTGAAGCGATAATGTTCGCTATATTGATTTATAAAACCAGGATTGGTTATAACTTGTTGGTAGTCATCATAATGGAAGATTCCGTAGATGAGCCAAACGGGTCGAATAATCGATTAATGCGTGGCAAATGCTTCGTGATATAGTAAATTGGTCTTTTGTTATTGTTGATAAACGACATATTAGAAGATGAGAATTTAACATGTTGGTTTATAAGATTGAGAAATCCGAGAGTTGGTTTGGGCTTTATAATCAAATCAGTCAAAACATAAACTTGCAGTGACTAACGTAAGTTACGGTATCCACCGTAACTTACGGTAGAGATCAGAAGCTTTACGATGGATCACTACTGATTTACGGTAGACCAGAAACATCAAATGACTACCGTAACTTACGGTATCTACCGTAAGTTACGGTAGAGCCCTGAAATTTTTGTAAATTTTTGCATATTATAGCTAATCGAATCCGTTTTGATCGTAGTTTCGATTATGTAATATTTCTAAGAACTCTAACGCTAGTTTTTATGTAAACATTTCAGTTTCTAGGTATTGCAAGAATACGGATGGCGGTCAAGCAAGTTTTTTAAGAACCGAACACAACTTTTGAAGCTTCCGCGATTTCATAACCTTGTTAAACAATGTTTCTATTTCTTTTGAATGTAAACAATTTGCTAATCAGGTCATGAATATTTTAACTAGTCGTTTATTGACTAGTTTTAATTACTTGGAACTTTGTTTTGGTAATTATGTTTTAATTTAGACACCTTTTATATAAATCGTATTGAAATTTCATTAAATTCAAGTAATAATAAGACGGGTGTTACAGATATGCAAAAAAAGCCTGACTGAAACATCAATAAAAGAAATCAGATAAAGGAATGAACATACAAAAGCGATTGAAGAGGACTCAAGGAGCCAGTGCTCATAAGCGATTGAAGAAATCCAGAATTTTCGTCATGTAATCAAATTGCAAATTCAAACATTAAACAACCCTAAATTATGGTTTACTAAACTAATACTTATCATCAATTTGCAGTTCTCAGATACACATATATACAATCACATTCCACTTAAATAACAGTCCAATCAAACCTTAAAACAATTATCGGATCAAGGATGAGACATACAATCCAGATATCCAAAAGAAAATAGATAAAATTTGACAAATGATTGCAAAATGTCAGACCTGGCGTATATTCGGAGCGACGTTTGCTTCATCGAAAACGCATCTAAGTTACCGGAAACTGCCTGGAACCCTAGCTTCCTACCAAAACACTCTGGGAGCACCGTCAACCCTAGATTTGTCGAAAAACACCATAATTTTAGTCTCAGGTGAGAAGCATCTCATCAACATCATTGACTGAACATGGATTACAGCCAACACTACCTAGGACAGCCGCGAACGGCAGCCGGCAACGATGGTTTATATGTTGCAACAAAAGGTATAAGACATGAAGCTTTGTTTTTGCTTTGGCTTATACCTTGAAAAAAGATTGGAGCTACACTTTTCCATGTTCGACAACCGATTTCCTTTTCCACTCACTGGATAAATATAAACCTAGTGGACATGGACCAAACAAATTGTCAAACAATTTATCGTCTAGCAAGACTTCTATTTATATTATATTTTGATAGGCAACAGGGCATCTTAATCATTTATCAAAGAATTTCAAGTAGAAGTGAAACTAACCGAACTATATATACGTTTAACTTGAAACAATAAATTGGTTATTAGATACATGAGCAGAAGTTGCAATTTGATCAACAAATCATGGGCACTTTTAACAAAACAATTATATATAGCTTAAGTGTCTAATAAATGCTACTAAACACAAACTCCACTCAATGTATAATTATTCTAAGAAGCATGGCAGAATAAAGAACATTAATGATAAATTACAAACCATCATCTTGTTTGGCTCTTTTTTCTCCTTTTCAATCAATTTTTAATGTATTTCTTTATGGTTTATGGGTACCCATTATCTTAAAATTTTGAACTTGAACTTTCTGGCCCATCATACAATTTCTTGGCAATGGCCTTAAACTACAAACTTGTGCAGTTCGGTTTCATAACCCCATATTAAATAGCCCGAAACTTAAATCACATACCTAAATGTCACTAAGTCTATAGCTTTTTAGATTTCAAGTTACGATTTTGTATGAGCTTCACCTTCTGACATAGCATCTCAAAATAGGTAACACAATGAAGGGGCTTCTTACCAACTTCCTTGATGTAGAGGATCTACAAACAGTTGATCTCAGAGTTGATCAGGCTTCTTTAAGTTTCCAATAACCTACAAATTATAAGAGCAATCATAAAGGTAAAAATAGACAACTCATTCAACCCACTTTTTCTACTCACCGTATTCTTTCTTCCTCCTTGGCCCTTGCCAAACCGATCTTAGTCAATTACAACAGATAATAAATTCCTATCACACAAATCAAAATCCTTTGAATAACAGTGAAGACTCAAATACACATACATGGGAGCTAAATTCAAAAGGCTGGTGATTCAGGAATTGTAGCGGCAAGAGAACGCGAAACACTGATTTAGGGTTTAGGGTTAGTTCATGTCGAAGAAAATAAATACAAAAGAACCATCGAAAATGGAATACCTTCACTAGGTAGTTGTCATGTCTGAAGATCTCACAATACCGTTGATCTTCAACTAGTCCGGCATGAGATCTTGGTCTCTATTGCTTCTTCCGATCTATCTCTCATTTATGAAAACTCGCAAAGAAGAGACCAGCTTGAAGAAACCTTAAACTCATTATTTTGAAACTTGGTGAAGGATTTTGAAAGTGATGAAGGATCTTGAAAAGAAAAAAAAGAGATTAAAGAAGAATAAGAAGAAGAAGAGAATCAGGGTTGTGTGTGTTAGAGATTAGGGTTAATGTGAGATATATGACATTTGAGAAGAAGTATGATGATGGTCTTCAGAGACAATAAATGCAAATAACACTTCCCCAAGCAGTTCAAATCCCCCCCCCCCCCCCCACAATATCTCTAAACACACTAATATATATGTTATATATTATTTGATTAGAAAAATAATTAATACAATATATTAACATTTTAATTGTTATTTATGACATCAGCAAAAGTTACATGGCATATCTGGTTTATTGACACATAAGCAAACTTACATCAGCATTACTTCTCCTTTTATATATAAGTAGATATTACCTTTTTTTAAATAGTAAGCACATACCAATTCCAATATATGCCATTTACAAATCATTTTTTATGGTTTAGAATTTAGTCCACTTGGCACCAGGTTTATTGAGCCCAATATTAATCTGATTTTTTTAAATAGAGTAAACTGCCATTTTGGTCCCTGAGGTTTGGAGAGTTTTGCCACTTTAGTCCAAATCTCAAACATTTTGCATCTGGGTCCCTGTGGTTTCAGTTTTGTTGCCATTTTGGTCCAAAAGTGAAATCAGCTCAAATTCCTCAAATTAAATCCTGATGTTTTGTCCTTTTCCTTAGGGGTAATTTGGTTATTTCTTTTTTATTTTATTTAAACTTTTATTAAAACAATAATCTTAAAAAAAACAATCACCAGATAACATTCCACACAAACAACAACAGCATCAATCTCTACAAACACCACAACAATTTGCACCAAATCAATCCTTAAAAACACAATCAAACCTCCCAAATCCACACAAACAAAACCAAAACGCTAAAAAAAACAATCACCAGATTCAATTCCAAAAACCATACCAAATAAATCTTACTCCCTTCACTCTCCAATCTGAGCAACTACTTAGTAGATTCCAACGCCTCCATCAACGAAACAAGAGATCGGAACGATTCATCGGGAACCGCCTCTTTAACATCGTGAATCTCTTCAAATAATGGATTCATCAGCTCCAACCTTCTAGATAAATTAAAAAACAGCTTCCTTACCTTCAATTAGCCAGAGGTGGTGCGCCGGTGGAGGTTGTGCACTTGTGCTACGGTGATGGCTATGTGACGGTGGAGATGGTGTGACGATGGAGGTGCGACAGTGAAGGTGGAGGAACGATGATAGAGGTGTGACAATGTGTTGTGCAGGGGTTAGATTTAGGGCAAATTGGAGGCAGAGAGAAAGGGGTTAGATTTAGGGTAAATTTGAGTCTCATCTGCACCGCCGACATCATCTTCATCGCTAACCACTACCATCCATCCTTTTTTGCTCACGTGAACTCTAGTGACCACCAAAATCTTTTCCTCCGCAAACATGTCATCGTCCTGCAACTGAACTCATCCTCCATTTCCATCATCGTCACTTCACCATATCTATCATCGCGTTCACTTACAACATCGTCATTCAACACCGTCCAAAGTTATTAACTCGACACAAAACTCACTTCACCGAACTTCTCCGACGTTCATCACCGGTGCAGGTGTGTGGGGGATGATAAGTTGGGTTTGGAGAAGATGATGGTTGGGTTGAGGGATGATAAGTCTGCTGAGTTTCTTTTATAAGATAAAGAATTAATTAATTTAATTATTTTAATTAATAATTTGTTAAAATAATACTTGTAATGACCAAATTACCCATGAGGAAAAGGACAAAACATCAAGATTTAATTTGAGGAATTTGAGTTGATTTCACTTTTGGATCAAAATGGCAACAAAACTGAAACCACAGGGACCCAAATGCAAAAGGTTTGCATGACCCCATAACAACAACAATCATACTAAATATAATCTCACCCGTAGTTGAGCCCTACGATTAAATGTGTTTGAAATAAGATCGTTGATAGAAATAGGTTATATTTCACCACTCGAAGAATTTATGCCAACCATGAGAAACTATTGAGGCATATAATTGATCCAAGTAGTATTTAATTATCTATATCTAATCTAAATATACTAAAGTGGTTAAAAATCGTAAGACACATTTCACTTTAAGCATATGTAGTGAGGATTTATGCTTTTATTGTGCCACATGTCGTTCATGGAGTAGGATCAAATACAAACCACATTTCGTATACAAACTGTAAGAACCATTTAAAAAGTGGCATGTGACATCCAACCAATTATAAAGAAATAGTAAAATGATAACCTAAATAATATCAATTATCTTGAATTCATTATAATTATGCTAACAAGCAATTAATTCTTTATTTGGATCTTTCTTTTGTTTTCAATGTGCTGATAAAGAAAAGTGTTGATATCATTTCACATATGTGCTAAAATAATTATCTTGATTAATTTTGTTGTGATAATATAATTCAAAAGTGCTACTTTTATGTATGTATTGTTTTAGTATGTGCTAATTTAACTTTTTTTAAGTGCTAGGATTTGTTCTTACGGTTTGTAGGATAAATATAGTTTGTACCGGAACCAACCCCTGTCGTTCATAAACATAGTTTTTAGAGTTAATTGCCATTTTCGCCCCTGAGGTTTGGGCACATTTGCCATTTTCGTCCAAAATGAAGGTTTGGTACCATTTTGCCCCCAACGTTTGGCCATTTTTGCCATTTTCATCCAAATCGCTAACTGAGTTTGTTTTTTCTGTTAACTTTTAAATAAAAAAAATAAAAATAAAATAAAAAAACTTATTATAAATCAACCCCACCCACCCCCACCCCATTCTCTCTCTAAACATTCATCAGACTCCCCATTCTCTCTCTAAACATTCATCAGACTCCCCCTCTCTCTCTCCGACGACGATTCTGTCGCCTCCATCACCATCAAATCGCTGCTCACTTGATAACTTGCAACAGATCTGAATCTTGGGTAACGTGATTCTTCAACTGGTGGTCTCTAGATCTGTATCTCTCTCTCTCTAATCTGGGTTGATGGTGGTGCCAATGGTTGTTGTGGCAACAGTGGTGGTTGTTTGGGTAATGGTGGAGGTGATGGTGGTGGTGGGGTGATGGTGGTGCCGATAGTTGTTGTGGCAGCGGTGGTGGCTGTTGGAGCGATGGTAGAGATGGTAGTTGTTGGGGTGATGGTGGAGGTGGGGCGATGGTGGAGGTGGGCAAATGGTGGTGCCGATAGTTGTTGTTGCAGTGGTGGTGGCTGTTGGGGTGATGGTAGAGATGGTGGTTGTTGGGGTGATGGTTGTTGTAAGGTGGCGGAGCTGATGGCGGAGCTGATGGTGGAGGTGGCGGAGCTGATGCAGTAGCAGACGAATTTGGGGGTGTTGCCCTGTTCTTCGTCTGCTGATGATGTTGCTTCGCCGAAGAGAGGTGATTTAGGTGGGAATCGAGGGTTTTGCGAGACGATGATGATGATTATAAATCTGAGTCGATTGGATGATGATCGGGTTTCGATGTTGTTTCTGCGTATATATAAATTTGTAGCGATGATGGTGGCTGGCCACTTGGCATGGTAACTCCGGTTGCAGCCGTGGCTGCATCTGAGCCTCTTTATTTTGCGAGATGATGATGATTATAAATCTGCATCTGAGCCTCTTTTTTTTGTAAATTTGATGATGATGGTTGCTGGGTTTTATAGAAAGATAACCACTGGTTCTATGAAGAAGGAATGTTATAAAAACACTGGTTTTATTTAAAAGTTAACAGAAAAAACAAACTCAGTTAGCGATTTGGATGAAAATGGCAAAAATGGCCAAACGTTGAGGGCAAAATGGTACCAAACCTTCATTTTGGACGAAAATGGCAAATGTGCCCAAACCTCAGGGGCGAAAATGGCAATTAACTCTAGTTTTTAATAAAAACTAAAATCTTTAAAAGCATTACGACCATTAAATTATCTTTCTTTTAATTGAATAAAGAAAGTGTATTAGTTCGTGTAGTAGCACGCGTCACCACTTAAAATAAGTTTCGAGAAAATCCATCAAAACTTCAAGTAAATGACCCATTAATTAATATTGTCACTTTCTGAAAAAATAATTTGAAAAACTTCCCATCATGGGATGCATGTCTTAGGTACACTAAATTGTACCACAAAACATGATTACCATTTCTACTTTTTCATCTTTCATCATCATCCACTTAACCAACCCTAATTTAGTTTTTTGGTTTTGATCTTAGGTAGTCTTTGTTAGTTTTCTGAAATCACTATCAAAATGGGAATGGGTTTGGATATCATGTTAATTCCAATGAAGGGTATAAATGAAGGGTATGGGTTTGGATATAAATGAATGGTATATTTCTTTAAAGATCCTTAAAAGGGTAATACAAACATTTTTTAATCTCCTTATGGATGACAAAATATAAGAAAATATTTCAATGTCTTTTCCACACTTTCATTTTCTCATAGGCATTATTATCTCTTGAAGATAATAACAATTAACAACGTTCCCTATCAAAACCATGGAGTGACGATGATGACTAATTGTAACAACCCTCGGAAAGATCCATAAACAAAATCCGAAATATGCGCGACGAAACTTGAAAACTTGATGGTTAATGAACTAAACCGCACAAAAGTACCTTTAGTAGACTCGTAATTATAAACTGAAGCATTTAGGATCAAGACCCAAACATACGCGATAAGTATTAACATGAAAATCGAGGAAAAATGCGCGATTGGACGAGAAGGGCGGCCAAGGACACGCGTCACGACACTGCAACACATGTCAGACCTACGTGGGACACGTGGCGACCAAAGCCAGGTCGACCATCCCCGCGACACGCGCCAGGGAAAGCCGAACCTGGCGCGACACGTGGGAGGCAACAAAAATTGGCTATAAAGCCTTTGGTTTGGCACTTGATCAGATTGCTCAGTTCGACAATCTAAAACGTCGTCCTACTCTTTGTATCTCTGTTTCTTTCAATCAACGCCCTAAAACCCCGAAACTCTGCTCGTTATCAGGGTAATAACTCTAATCACGGACACGGTACTATATCCGATTGATTGATACTTGGATGTTTAAGTGATGCCTGTATACGGCTATACTTTGTCATTCGTTGTGAGTTTTGATCTCGTGATTATCGTTAAAGTTAAATTGGGTTAATACGCTAATACGAGTTCCATTGTATCTAGCATTAGAACTCATAATCAGGAAGCTGTTAAACTAGAATACTTAGCGATTAAGTAAACTTAGTGGCTAAGAAAACTTAATGATTAAGTAAACTTAGTAGTTAAGAAACCTTAATGATTAAGAAAACTTAATGGTTAAGTAAACTTAGTAATTAAGAAAACTTAATGGTTAAGTAAACTTAATGGTTATATAAAACTTAGTAATTAAGAAAACTTAGCAGTTAAGAAAACTTAGCGGATAAGGAAAACTTAATAGCTAAGGAAACTTAACAGTTAAGCAAACTAAGTAAGTTAATTAATCAGCTAATTAAGTTAATTAATTAATCGGCTAAGTAAATTACTTAATTAAACAGCTAAGTAAGATAATCCGTTAAAAAGCTAAGTAAACCTGATAGCTAAAACAATTAAGTAAACTTAATAGGTAAGTAAACTTAATCAATAAGAAAAACCTAATAAATAAAGGAAACTTAATAATTAAGAAATCTTTCTAGCTAAGAAAGGAATCTGTCTTACCTATAAATAGGAGTCTAGGATTTCATTCTTCCTTGCTCATTTCTTTTCTTCTTCTCTCTATACGTTGGTGTTCTAACAAAAAAATCACTGATGCGATATTCCGTCCGATCGATTCAGGAACCAACTAACGAATGCCAAAGTGCTGTCTAAATAAGACTATACTTTGTGAATTTCGTTAAGGTTCTGATCTCGTGACCATCGTAAGGTTTGATGTGATTTTACACCAATACGTATTCCACTCTGTTAAACTAAATGTTTAACTATCAGAAAACTTTGGTCCATAAACCTACTATCAAACAAGATGTATAACCATCAGAAGACTTAGAATCAAGATGCTTGTTTAATCAAGACTATATGCTAACAAGGTGAGTCATTCTCTTTTTACCAAATTATTTGCAAAACCCTAAATGTTTTCCAGTTATACTTTGCAGTGATTAAGTCTTTGCTAATCTTTAATTACTGGCAGTAAGTGGGGGTTTTGTGCACATTACTACTAATGATTTATCACTTTAGGTGGGCGAGCCTAATTAGTGATATGTCCACAGTCATAGATCCGGTCGAGTGACAACTGAACCAGCTAATTATAATATAGGGGCAAATGTGAAAACTCTTAATGCTGTGAATTATAACAAATGTGTTTTTGTACAAAATGAATGAACTCACCAGTATTTTCTGCTGACCAAATGTTTTTAAAACGCGTTTCAGGTGATCACAGTAGATTGGAATAAGAGTGATGATACGGCACCGAAAGGCTTAAAGAAGTGGCTTATTTTATCAATTAAATTAAATTAAGAAAACGTTGTTTCATATATTCGGGTTTATCCCATATTAAAGCTTCCTTTGTAAAACATGGGTTTATTTCCATCTGTTTAATAAATAAAATCCGGTGTTTTTAAACTCTGGTATTTTCCTAACTCACGGTCCTGATGAAATTTTCCGCTGCAATATTTTCAAAATAATCACCGGTACCACTTAACTGCTCGCGGCTCCCGTCCAGGGTGTGGTCGGGGGTCGTGACACTAATGTTAGAATTTCTATTGTAAATTTGTAATGGGTGAGGATGATGATTGAATTTGTAATGTTAGAATTTCTAATGTTTGTCAATTAAGTTAAAATTTATCTGAACTATAATTGTTAATTCAAAACAACTATAAAACAATATAATATTTGAAAACATTTCTTTTTAGTTTATTTAATGGCATAATTAGATTAATATAATTTATTTTTTGTTGTCCGTGAAGTTCACGGGGAATAACCTAGTTTAGATTATAAATGAATTGCATTCTATCATAGAAATTTGCATTTGTGGTGGATTTGACTTACAAAACAATAATACAAGAATTGGAATTCATCACAACCATCACTTCACCCCCTCCCCTTTCGCAACTTTAGGCGTTGTTGCCACAACCACATAGCAGTCGCCACCTCAATCATCGCCCTCGTTGTGGCTAGTTGCACCACCACCATTGATGGTGACGGTGTGGTGATGACGAGGGACGATGATGTGGCGATGACGAGAGTGACGATGGTGGGATGCTGACAGTGACCGAGGTAGAGACAGTGCCCGGGGTGGCGACATGGTGGTGGTGATGGATGCGACTATGGTGAGTGGTCAACGATTCCATTTACTTCGATAGAATTTCTTCACATCTTGGAATGGATTGTTGAATTCCTTTACATGAAAAGAGTTGAGGGAATTAATTCCATTTTGAATCTAATTCACTTTTCAAACAAACACATGGAATTGAGATTCCACTTATAACAAACTATGCCAACCACACACATTAAGAAATGAATTAGATTTCAGTTTAAATTGAATTTAGGGAGACTAAAATCGCCTAGAGATTTTAGCCTCTAATTTGACAAGAATTTTGAAAATTTAGGATGAGGTATAAATACATCAAACCTAGATCGTTATGAGGATCTTTTTTAATTTGACAAGAATTTTGAAAATTTAGGATGAGGTATAAATACATCAAACCTAGATCGTTATGAGGATCTTTTTTGCATTTCAAACTAAATAGGACTTACAAACTAATTATATACGTTTTTGAAATTGATACTCTTATAAATACTAGTTCCATACGTTTTTGAACATGATACTCACTTATATCATATAAAGTATAAGATATTTTATTTGAATGTATCTTACTTTTATTTCTAAACTACACCCTATGAATTCATTTGTCTAGGATAGAAACTAAGATCTTCACATAAATAATGCTCTTATAGGTTTTCCTCTGCCACTAGGCCATCCCTAATTAAATGATTGATCTGTTAGTTATTTTACTTATCCTTTTGTTTACATTATAGAAGAGAAGAGGTACATTTAGCACAACCCTTTAATTGTATGTTTGAAAACACGTTATATCAGTTATTATATTATGCTATATATTAAAACACGTCGATGCTACAGTGCCAGGGTTATTTTGGGTATTTTTAAGCTCATACAACTACACAAGCCACATATTTGTTTGCGATTTGCCTTCCTGAGTCACCATCCAACTGTTGATTCAATTACGTAAATCTTCATTTGGATCTTAACTACGTAATACATGTTGCTAGTCAAATATTTCAAAAACAAAAGTACATTAGGAGTCAGATTTTCAGAAATTTGAAGTTGTGGGTTAAATTTCCATTCGAAAGAAATAATACTAAAACGAATTAAAACTTAAGTGTTTACAAATAATTTAAAAAAACATTAGTAAAACTTAATTACTATTAATCACATTTTGTCTTTAATAATAAAATAAAATATAAAAGAGACTTGAAGCATTGTCCAAACATTTAGATCCACAAAAAAATATTCCCATGTTAAAGTTAAAGCTGCCCATTATTTATTTTCAAGTCAAAACTTCATTAAGTCTTCTCTAATGGTGGTTAATGGTTTAATGCTCTCAGCTGTATACCTTTTCATTTAAATTTCATTTTGATTTTGACCTTATCCACTTATATAGTCTAACAAACAAAATGTGGGTTAAGTCTCATTTTGGTACATGTTTCAGTCAAAATAAGTTTGTTACAAGCACAAATAACTGAATAAATAAAAGAAAACATTGCATATGAGATAGAATTAGGATTTGTTGCATATAAATAAATAAAGTCTTATTGTTTAATTTTTTTATAAATCTTTTAATTTTTTGAGATTGTGTGCTCCTCTTAAGTTAATATATTTGTTTCTTTTCTCTCTGGTCTAGAATATATTAGGCTATAGGGTGTGAGGGGTATGGTTGGGTCATTAATTACCACGTAAGACCATTAATTAATTGCTACACCACCCCTTGTCTCATCCATCATAATTCCCATGGATTAAACCATGGCAACTATGGGCCTCATTTCCTTATTCAATATTTTCTTTCCTTTTCACAAAAAATAAATTAAAATAAGATATTGGCGGTTTCGCTAACAGGGACACCGCCCCACCGAAGACCCAGAAGACTTTGGCGAGTGCTCTGTTTTGTCGTATCGCTCAGAATATTGGATCAGATTTATGTACGACCCCTCGTCAGAACGCCGTCCTAGAATGCTTGCGGGGCCCCCACGCCCAAGATTTTCTATCGGTCATCCCCATCGAGGGCTTAGGCCAAAAGATGTCAGCCGTTGAATATCGTGCTATCTTAAAATATCGGCTCATGATTCCTATGTTCCCTGATGATGAGCAATGCCCGATTTGCCGGAAAGCTTGCTTAGACCAATTTGGGGAGCATGCTCTGCACTGTAAAGAACTGCCAGGTTTTAAGTATAGGCACGACTGGGTGCGGGATGTCTTGGGGAACATCCTCAAACGGGCGGGGATCTCGGTGAAGAAAGAAGCCCCCGTAAACTTTTTGACAGATCCGAGGGAAGGAAGATCCACATTGCGCCCCGCGGACGTTTTAGTTTTCGGGTGGGATGCAGGTAAACACGCTTGTGTTGATCTTACCGGGGTTTCCCCCCTTGTAGGCTTTCGGGATACAGGTTTTGTCCCTGGTCAGGCGATTGCAAGGGCGGCAGCAAAGAAAATGGACAAACATGCAAAAGCCTGTGAGGATAATCAACATTCCTTTATCCCTTTTGCCTTTGATACCTTTGGCTCGCTAGCCCCAAAAGCCATCAGATTTCTTGAACGGGTCCAACGGGTTGTTCACAGCAACATTTCGTCTCCTAGAGATCGGGGTTTCGTTTTTACTAGGTTAGGTTTCGCTATTCAAAAGGGGGTAGCGGCGCAGCTTGTTGCCCGCTTACCGGCTATCTTGGTGTAATTTGTTTGACCTTATATATAAAAAAAAAATAAAAAAAAAATCACATGTTAAATAAGATAATAGTGGTTTGAATCATGACCACAACCTTAGGGTAGTGGTTTTTGTTGATGGATTAGAAGTAGCTGACATGACGTTAATGTGAAGGGTCATAGTGATCATGAGGTTCATGACCACACCCTATAGCCTTAATTAAAAATAGATGGAATTACAAATGATGTATAAATAAGATATATTTTTATTATAATTTTTTTGAACGTCCAACAGAATCAATTCCGAGCACTCCCGGAGCACCCACTGGACAAACGGAGTACTCCGAGAGTAACCCGAGTCCACCACCAATTCCGGGGAAAACCCAGTAACCCACCCGCCCGTAAACACGACGGTGAAATTATCAGTAAAACCCGTTTGGCTCAAGGATCCAACCCAGATTTCTCTAGGTCTCCTATCATTGCCCACTAGTGTTTCACTCTGCACCAAGTGAGAGTCGAACATGCTTCTCTCAAGAGAAATGCAAGCCTTCCACCACTTGATCTAGAGATAATTGACATTTTGTTATTATAATTAGGACTATTAGATTAGGTTTCCTTTGTAAACTACAAGTGGTTGATTAACAAAACACATTTTGATTGATTAAAAGGTGATAAGGTTAATCTTTTTAAAACGTATAACATCCTTTGACATTATTAAATTTAATATAGGAAAAGATTGAACATAGGTTACATACGTAGCTAATTGCGTAAGTTTATTCTATAATCAAGTGATAAGCACTCAATTGGCTTTAGTTGATTAGGTTAATTAACCAATCGCATAGCATATAATAGCTTTAAGAACTAAGTTTATATCCACTAATAATTTCCTCCTATTTTATTATTTTCTAGAAGGTAATAAGGTGTTTGAGGCCACAAACCTTCCAACTTAAGTATTTCTAAGTGCGTAATGTTTTCTACTTATCGTCATATTTGAATCTTAGGGTGGAGATACAATAGGAAGTTTATTTGGCTAGGAAGGATAGGAAGTGATCTTGACCATCCATTAAGTTAATCAAGGGCTAAGATTAAATCAGGCAAATTGAAATGAAGAAAAGAGGCGCGTGAGTTTGTTCAAGGGCATTCTAGTCAATCCAAGCCAATAGTTTCTCTCTCCTCCAATTCCCTCCCCCCCCCCCCATTTTTTAAACGTTAATAACTCTTTCATACGACATTATTTTTTTATAAAAATTGCACCAAAAAAACGAGCGTTTTTTTATCTTTAAAACGAGTATACTATTGCTATATTTAAAAAAAAATTAAAACCCAGTTGCGTAAAACGCAATAGAAAAACCACCAGTTACGTAAAACGCAATGAAAAAAAAAACATAAAAAATGACATTTTTCTAAAACGCAATGCACAAAAAACACAAAGAAATGACTTATTTGTAAAACGCAATGGCCAGAAAACACATAAAAATGTGTTTTACCTAAAACGCAATGCACCAAAAACACAAAGAAATGACTTATTTGTAAAACGCAATGGCTAGAATACACTTAAAATGTCTGTTTTCTAAAACGCAATGGACTGAAAACACATAAAAAAGTGTTTTACCTAAAACGCAATGCACCAAAAACACAAAGAAATGTCTTATATGTAAAACGCAATGGCCAGAAAACACTTAAAAATGACTCATTCTAAAACGCAATGGACTGAAAACACCTAAAAAATGTGTTTTACCTAAAACACAATGACTAAAAACACTTAAAAATGTGTTTTTTTCTAAAACGCAATAGTTGTCTGTCACTGTGAACTGTCTGTCACTATGAACTGTCTTATTTCTAAAACGCAATGGACACATAAAACTGTCTGTCACTGTGAACTGTCTGAATTGTCTACGATTACTGTCTTCGAAATGAGCCAATTTATGGAAATTTAATTTTTCTGATGCGTTTTTAGTACAGCAATTTAATAGAAAAAAAAACCCCAGCTAGGGGCTCTGCCCCTTGGACCCCGCCAGGGGCTGCCACCCCTGGGACCCCGCTACCGGGGGCTGCCGCCCCCGGACCCCCGCAAAGATCGTAAAACGCAATGACTAAATCAAAAACCCAGATCATGAAAATGAAATTAAAGAATTTCTTACATGGATCGAAGCCGATTTCTTCATCAATTGACGAAATTTGAATGATAGAAACACTTATCAACGCTCGAATCGAATCGAACGAATCGAGTGATTATCTCCAAAATCACCGAAAAAAACGAGATTTTTTTATGAAATTAAACTGGGTTTTCTTCAAAAAAAGCTGAAGAACACGTTGATCGGGTTCTGAATCATTGATTTGTGATGAAAATCGCACTATAATGTAGTGATTATTGAGATAGAAAGTGAAGAAATAGTTGAAGATGGTGGGTTTTGAAAATGATGGGTTTTTGAATTTACTGGGTTTTGAAAAAGGAAGAAGAAGGAGTTGGATTGACTAAAATACCCTTTCTCTTTATTTTAAAATTTGCCACATGTCATAATCCTATGGCTTCCTATCCTTCCTAGCGAAAATTAACTTCCTATTTGATCTTTACCCTTGAATCTTATTCAACAATTAAGTCGTGCGGATTTTGGTGTCATAATCACCCAGAAATTCTTAAATTCCAAGCATAAATAGTGACAAACAACGTGGCGAAATTTAGTATGTTTATAAGCTTAAAATAAATTATAATCGAATCATTTAACTTTACATTAACGATTGATGATAATGTTTGAATTATAGAACGGATACTCATATTGAACAAAAGAAACATTATTGTTTGGTCAAAAATCACACAAGGATAATGTAACAAAATCTGATTTTTGTGAGGTTGAGTACTTGATTATATGAACGAATGCATGAACGAATAGAAAATGAAATCAACGATGGACATCGAGATTTATACGAGGAAAAAGCCCTTGATCAATGAATGATCTCCGGCATAAAAAACATCGGGTGATGGAAACTACCGATCACCAAATGTATTGCAAAAACAGTAATAATGATCCTTGTACAACTTCGGAAGAAAATAAGCCCAATACAATGGATTGCTAGTGTGAGTGTGTGTATTTCGCCAATGAATATCAGAGAGTTATGTGTTTGTGTGTTGAACTCGACTTCTGCCTAAAATGAGCTTATTTTCCCCTTTAAAGATAGAAAATATCAAGTAACTAACTTTCCGAAAAATGTGCAAGTCACCCATGTTCTCCAAAACGGTTATTTTTCATCAAGCACGTGCCTATATGAAGCATATTCTACGAGATTCCGGCAAAGACTAAGTCCATGTCGTCCATTACCTGTGTATAAGCATTAAAAACGTGACAATTGTTAAAAACATAAACAATAGTAAGGATCCTGGATCCTCAGACTCCCTGCATTATCCGTTAAGGATCCGTGATCCATGCCCAAGGATAGATGATCCTTAGCATAAAATCCATGCCCTAACAGTTATGACGCTTCGAACTCGCGGTCTACTTTACCTAAAAGGCTCATGAAGATGATTGACCCGAAAAAGCTAGGTGGGCAAGACCCGAATGTCTAGCATAGAAGAATTAGAGTTCACTAAAGCAATAACGTGTCTTCTTGGAATGATATATCTAGCGCGACGTTTCCTCAAGCAAACATTCGTTGGAAACACACCCGTTTAGAAAGAACTCTTGTCTTGTGCTTCAAGTAGCGTAACTAAAAACAAAGAGAACCTAAACTCAACCCAAAAGAGCAGTTTAGTGGGTGAAAGAACTCATTTGGTATATAAACCCCACATTGGTTGCCAATACAACCGATGTGGGACAACTCACATACCTTCTAATGATTTCAGTCCAATAATTTCATATCTCTTTAAAAAAATAGATTAGCAATATCTAAATAACATGGGTATGTAATTTTCTCTTTATAAAAATAAAAATAAAATAAAATAGATTAGCAATCTCTAAATAGATGGGTGAGACAATGTCTCTCTCAATATGAAAGCAGGTTGGTGAGGTTAGTAGGTCAACATTTTTTTTTTGTTCTTTTTTCGTGAATTTTATAAATATTTAATTCATTAAAAAAAGTACATACCCATGTTATTTAGGTGGTGTTTGTTTTTTTGGCAAAAGCTCTTTTGAGCACTTATGTCTGCGTCGCGCAGACGCGCGCAGACCTTTGGGTCCTGCAGCTTGTTTGTTTTCTTGAAGAGCTTCTCACTAAAAACATCTTCCCCACCTCTTCCCCACGCAGACATCAACCCAAGTCTTCAAACCTCTTCTCCCTCCAGCCGACACCACCTCCTCTGCCACCACCTCCACCTCCACCTCCGACACCACCTCCTCCGCCGCCCACCTCCACTCCGCCACCACCTCCACCTCCGACACCCATCTCCTCTGACACACCACCTCCACCTCCTCCGACACCCATCTCCTCCACCTCCACCCCCACTCTGAACTGACCTGAACCATCTCCCTCCACCTCCGCCGCCGCAATCGTCGAGTGTCGCCACCAAGGAGTTGTGGTCGGCTCTGTTTCTCTCTCCTGCGTCTCTCTCTCTCTCTCATGTGTCTCTCTCTCTCCGACGTCTCCCTCTCTCTGTCGATCTCTTTCTCCGATGGCCTGATTTTGAGAGAGAGCAGAGGTGGGTTCTCAGAGTGGGGGCTAGGGTTTACGGTGGTGCTTGGCTTCACGACAGGTGTTGACGGTGGTTGTTGGTTGTTGTGGTGGCAGGTGGACGGTGGAGGAGGTGGTGGCGGATGGTTGTGGTGGTGGTGGTAGATGAAGGCAGAGAGAGAGAGAGAGAGGTGTTGTGTTGTGTGTGTTGTGAGAAGAGAAGAAGGGTTTTTGTAGAAGTAAAAAAAGCAAACAGTCTTCTCCTTGCAGACTGCAGACCTTTGGTCCACCTCTTCTCATGCAAATGTTTTCAGATGTGGTCCGCAGACTGCGGACCTTTTACCTCTTCAAAAACAAACAGCACCTTAGAGACTGCTAATCTATTTTATTTTTATTTTTATTTTTATAAAGAGAAAATTACATACCCATGTTATGTTATTTAGATATTGCTAATCTATTTTATTTTTATTTTTGTAAAGAGATATGAGATGGTTTAAATACATGTTTAATTTACTTCTGACCCATTTCAAGCCTTCTATTTTTAAGTAAGTTTTTAGAATAAATCACCCGTTACATATTAGATATAACGAGTTGACGCTACCCGAGCGTTACGGCGGGATGTTGATTATGAATATTTATTATTACTATGTCAGATAGAAGCAAAAATTCTTTGATTTTGTTCTTTAAGCAATATGGTATTTGAAGACGCACCGTTTGAAGAAAGTGTTGGTGAATTAATTATCATATACATCATTTGCAAGGGCAATGCTTTGAAGGGGCCGGGAGGGGCGCCCGACCCCCCGAACTTTTCGGCCAGTAGTGTTATATATGTAGTTTTCGTATAGAAATTTTTGGGTATATACGTTTTCGACCCCCCGGTTCTATAGAAATTTTTGGGTATATACGTTTTCGACTCCCCCCCCCCCCTAAAAAATTTCAAGCTTCGCCACTGATCATTTGTTATGCATGTCGGTTGCAAAAAAAATATAACAATAAGTGATGCACTGTTTCGAAAGTGTTGGTAATTTAATTACTATATACATTCTTTCATTCTAAATATGTCGGTTGCAAAAAAGTTATGCACCGTTTGAAGAAAGTATTGTTACATCATTTGTTGTGCATGTCGGTTGAAAAAAAAAATTCGCAACTTTTGATTAAATTGATGCATCAACAAAAATAAGAATGTGGTGTATTAAATTATGTATATGATATACAATTGCAATGTAGTTATAATATTATAATGTATCATATTTAATTAAAATTTAGAGTAAATTACTTGGTGCACGGTAATTTATATATATATAGTCGCTCATTTCATAGGAAATTTTATTGCATTTTTGTGTGTGTGTGTGTGTGTATGATGGGGTGCGACTTTTATAAGGGGCGTGATATATTTAAAAGTAGTTTAAATGTTTGCGACTTTTTGAAAGGATGTGATATATTTAAGAGTTGTGACTTTTTGTAAGAGGTGTGATATATTTAAAACTAATTTGAAGTGTTGTGACTTTTGTAAGGAACGTGATATATTTAAAAGTAGTTTAAAGGGGTGTGCTTTTTGAAAAGATGTGATATATTTAAAAGTAGTTTGAAAGATTGTGACTTTTTTGAAGGGGTATGATAAACCATCATGTCTATATCCAAACCATTGGGTATATGTGTGGTTTTTTAAAAGTTACAACTTTTCATTTTAGAGAGGCAAACCAAGTTACTAAATCCAAACCATTGTGTATATATGTGGTTTTTTAAAAGTTACAACTTTTCATTTTAGAGAGGCAACCCAAGTTACTTTTTATAGGATCATATAATATAATATAATTCAAATTAACATACCACGTATGTCTATGTAGATGGGCCAAAGTCAACATAATTCTCAATAAAGATGAAAATTTGCAAAAAGAATTAAGGCATAGAAACAAAGTAATACACCATGGCAACTTGGTAAATTCAAATATTCAGTGCTAAATATTAACATGCATCAAAAGGCTATAAACAAATACAGAACCCATTGCCGTTGACTTTCTATGTATTGACTGATATATATTTTCAAACATTCAGAATTGATGTAATACAAATATACATGTCCCTCCATTAACAAATCAGACTTTCTTGATGCAATTCATGTCATCCTCCTGCAAATGAAACAATGTAATGAAAAAACTCTCCTTACATTAAATTGAAAAATCAGAAAAAAATGGTAAAATCGGCAATTCCACTGCGATCTTCCTCTAGGCGCGCCTCTCTGGCAAGGCGCTTTTTTAACCATAAAATATATATTTTTTGTTAAATTATATGCCTATTCTTAATATTGTTGTCCTGGGACCGCAATAATTGAGCCCTTTGCGCCTTGTGACTTTGACTACTATGCTCTATGTCATTATGTAACAACTGAAGTTACCTTCTTTCTACAAGAGTCATCAATCAATCTTCGTGTTCATGATCACTATCAGAATCTGCAAAAGTAAAACACAGGAAAACCTTGTTAAACCTGAGGTTGTTTAAACAAGTGAATCAAGAACACGATAAGACAAAATTGGCCGACTGTTTATCTTATATTCTTGAATCTTGACTTATGCATGGAACAAAGAAAACAAAACAAGAAACGGCGAATGAACATTTCTATTAAATTTAAAACTTACGTACTACAAAGAAAAAATAAATTACGTGGCAATATTTATATTGACTCAACCGAACCACCTTTACACTTTCGAGATTAACCTATAGATAACTATAAAACTCTAAAATAATAATAATAATATTAATTACTATTATCATTGATCTCCTCCAAGCCACCCCATGAGACCAAAACCGAACCACCCTTATCCTTTCGAGATTAACCGTTCGGGTCCTTCATATCGGTATTGCACCAAGTTTTACAAACCTCAATGACGAATATATAAAACAACGTAAAATAATATTTACTAGCAGTGATATTGGTCCAAAATATTTATATCATTTTTAGAATTTTAGGGGTTGTTTTAGATATCTAAGTAATTGTCAAAAGCTTCTGTTAGACCAAAATTTCATGAAGCCCTAAACAAGAAATAAGTAAATATTTACCTGAGCGAACGTCCTCACTAATTTTGCCTCTATCTTGAATTTGTTTAACAAGCATTCGGTATATAAGCACCCACCAATATATGTGAAGAACAAGCAAGCAGAAAAGAAGCGTATTGAACAAATAATAGTAGATCGGTCCCAAAGTCTTATACTTTTCTGTATTCAACACCTGAACGAGTTCATAACTGCACCGAGTAATTTGAATCTTGATATTTTTTCACATGTTATGAAAGATTATTAGACATTAAAAAAAATACATAATTCCCATTTTAGCCTGACCTTGTACTATATAGGATCCAGAATGGGTAATAAATAAGCCGAAGGATTATCCACGCAAACACAAATAATATAAATGAAAAACTTGCGAGCTGTTCTGCGCCGCTATATTTAGACATCTTTCCTACTTCAAGAAACACATCACTGGCATCATGAAGAGCTAGAACAACTGAACCGACACGTACGAACCTACAAGAAAAATTAATTAAAAAAAAACTATAATAAGTGTATACACAAGTAATGTTATAAGCCTTAAGTTATGGGATACTAATAATTTTCACCATGGTAAATTCAGAGTTTATTAGGTCCGCTCTAACTTTGGACTTGAGTTGTTACAATTAGCACATACTCATCAAAAATAAATAATTGATGCAATACAATTAAGTTTGCAGCAATACGGTAAAATACCCAAAGCCCACAACAAGTTGACCAAATAAACTCCAAATGCACTTACAATTTAAAACCATGATAAAAGTTATTAGGTCAGTCTTCTGCTTTGGATTTGAGGTGTTACCTGATCCCATTGGTTAGCAGTTTACTGGTGGGGATTGTGAGTTTTCCCTAACGGGTTCTCATGGTCACACAAAAAAAAAAACGGGCGTAAAAATGTCTTTATCTGTTTGATATTATATTATAATTCAACAAATTCTCTACAAGCGATTCAAAAAGAATTAAAGTTGCAAATATACAACAAATTACCTGCAAATATACGACACCGTGATGAGAATCAAAGTTGCAACATGATGGCCCATCGACACTCCAAAGTCAGATCGCCTTGTTTCCCAAAATATCAAAGCAAATATGGAGTATACATAGAATCCACCCGCATACATGTACAGACCTTTTAATTTTAATCTGAAAATCCATTAAACGATGGGTCAACCAACTTCAAAAATCTGAGTTTATGAAAACAAGTAAAGAACCGAAGTGTATAAAGTCACACTAAATCTTACTTTGCTTTCTGGTCGGGCCATTTCTGGGAGCCGGGACCGACCCAAAAGTAGCTAGTTTTAGTGAACCATGGCTCGTTATGAGTTACAGCCAACGCTAGAATTTCAGCTGAAAGAAAATAAACAAATTTCCATGCTGATTCCTTAAATTTTCGTGTCTTTTTCTTTCTTTCTTCTGTTTCCGTGTCTAGCTTTTGCTGCTCGTTTCCAAACATTAACCGCCTTCCGATACCCTAAAAAACGTGATTCAATTATAAACCAAACACGACTGATTCTGAAGATAGTGTGTGGAAGTGGATGGTTTTTTACTCTTTCAAATATGAAAATCACATATTCAGGTAATCAGTTGTTTGAGTGTTTGGCTGATTCTAACCATTCAACAACTTACATGTAAAATGACTCTAAGAATAATCATATAACCAGAATCAGGTTCCCTATGGATTGAAATGCGATAATCATAGACTTACTTTCATACAATTAGGGATAATTATTTGCTAATTAATTAGAGTTACATGTATTCTAATTAGTTCTTGATCTATAAATACATCAATATGACAATATCAAACTAAACAATGTTAAATATGAAAAAAAGATTCAAAATTTAACCCCAAAACGCTAACTTCTAACAAGGGTCAATCTCTATTTCAAACCCAAGGCTTAAAAATCCCAAATTCAAAACCTAATTCCCCACAAAACCCAATCTAATTCTTCATAATTCCTAAAATACATCAAAAACAAGACCCAACCCAATTAAATTAACTAAAAAGGGTAAACAGATCAGCAAAAAGTACCTCAAAAACATATCTGTCGAGCAAATACCGAGCAACTGGAAAGAAGATAGCAAAGAGAGGAAGAAGAGAGAAATCTTGGTAAGTTGGGTAAGATTCATGTTCAAAATCCATGGATAGTAAAGAATCAACCAAACCCATGTCGGAGAAGAGAATTATTTAGTTGTATTGTGGTTGAATTGCATGAATTATTATTGTTCATGGTGATGATTGACTTGGGAGTATATTAATCGACGACTATGCATAGGTGCCAAAGAGGAATACTTAAAATAACAGCAATGTGAAAGCGTGGGAATGCTGGTCCCATATTGAGGTGTCCGTGTTTCTACGTATCTTCGGTTGTGTGATCTTTTCCTTTAATTAATGTACCTATACTATACTACCAATAAATAGTTTATTGCACCGTGCAGTGGCGCTGTGGCGGATCTAGGATTCGCGCCAAGCGGTAACGTTTTATAAATAAGCGGTAACGAAATAGAAAAAACGTCAAATTTTTTCAAAATTTACACTAATTTTACACTACCGCAGGAGCGCCAATGGGTAGCGGGCATTACCCCTTGTTATACTCTAGATCCGCCCCTGCAGAGCCGTCCTCGAAAACTCTTGAAAAAATTTAGGCCTCGGGCAACGAAAAGAATTGGGCCCAAAAGTATGGTTAAGGGTAAATGAATTACAAAAATAAAAACTTAGTGATGGAGATTAGACTCGAACTTGAGACATTTCCATTATTTTGATATGGTTTTTGCCACTATACCACCAACATTTTTTTTTTCATAGTAAACAGATGAATATACTAAATATATAATTTAATAAATATATACAAGCTTATAAAGACTTTTCGTGCCCTTTGAAATTTTAGGCCTCGGGCGTCGGCACAGGTTTGCCGGGCCCAGAGCCGGCCCTGCGCCCCTGACACCGTGGTGGTGTACTGTTGTTATATTATATACACACATAAACTATTGCATCGTATCATTACACTTGGAGTAAAGGCTAATCAGGTCCGACAGGTAGAATCATTGTTATTTTTAAATATGTAGTTTAGCATGATTGCTTCCGTATCGTTTTTTAGTGTACCATTTCTCTCCTACGCATCAGTGTTAATCAGATTTCACAAATTTCATAGTTTTCTTAGAGTGTCTGTGGTGTCTTTTAGCTGAGAGTCCGTGTTGGCAAGTGTTCCACAAGAACACCATCGCAAGTCATGCTAGATGGAGACACGGCTTTAGATGCGGGTTCATGACCCCTTTGCTAGATGAGGGGAAATGGGAGAAAGGTGAACGTTGGGGAGCCGGTTGGAATGCAATGGTTCAAGTGATGGGTGCCCGCCCACTTCCTTTCAAGATGAAAGGGGTTGACCTAGGGTCAGGGGCGGACATAAGGGTAGCCTAAGGTGGGCGGGTGTAACGACTCTCATCAAAAGTCATAATTATTAAATTAATTTGACCAATAGGAAACCCTAATTGAGACACCCAAGTGATTCTAAACAAACCCTAAAATTTTCAGAATTTTCAGAATCAGGATTAGGGCCCCTAAAACTCAAGGGGGGTTAAACCCTATTGACGATTATCCAAATTGTGAGCTGTAGAAAACGAATTTAAGAAATCCGTCAACTCAGCAAGCCTACTCCTACACGTGGCTACCCTATGAAAAATAGGTTGGCAGTCGCGTAGCGCGACGACTAAGGGTGTAGGCAGTCGCGCTACGCTACTGGGTCAAAAATTCAGTATAAATAGAGGAGGTTGGGACTTGAATTTGAGCGCTGGAACGACGAAGAAATTCCAATCCTACTCCGAGTTATGCTCTGTTTACCACAATTAACACACACGGATCACTAATCAACGCCGCAATCAGGGTATTAGCTCAATCGCTGCTACGATTCATTGTCCGACGATCAATATATCCAATGAATGTTTAAGTGCCGCCCATATTAGGGTTATACTTTATCGTTCGTCATTAATTTGACGGATCATCGTTAATTCGATGGATAAAGTATTATACTTTGTCGTTCGTTGTTCATTCGACGGATCATCGTTAATTCGATGGATGAAGTATTGCACTTTGTCGTTCATTGTGATGATTGATCTCGTGAGTTATCGTAAAGGCTGTATTGATTACTGACCCCAAAATTGTGTGCTTGTTATTAAATTAGGATAAAAGGCTAATCAGTAGGCTAGGCTCTGCCCGTATAAATCTGCAATGTGAGTCATTCTCTCTTTTTATCAAATTGCTTTATAAAACTTTTCTCACAGTTTGTGAGTCATTCTCCTTTTCTCACAGTTTGTGAGTCATTTTCTTTTTATCAACTATTTTACAATACCTCAAATTATTTTCAAGGTTATAATTACAGGGACTAAGTCGTGGATATCTTGAATTACTGGTTAGTGGGGTATTGTGCACATTACTAATTTTCTCCCAGTTAGGTTCATTGATCTACTCGGGATAATCACTGTTAGGTTCATTGACCTACAGGGATAATCGTCACTATTTAGGTTCATTGATCTAAATAGTGGTATGACCATCGTCACCATTGTGACAGAATGCCAGATAAAAATAAGATAGAAGCCATTGTAATCGCTCTTATGCTGTAATTAATAACTATGCATCATTATGCAAAATAGAATGATTCACTCAGTATTTCCCGCTGACAAAACCTTTTTCAAACATGTTTCAGGTGACCTGTTTTGAATCAGGAAAAGTGCCATATAGCACTACAAGCTCAAGAAAGTGGCTCAGTATAAAATAAAGAAACATGTTTTGTAAAATAAAAGATTTCTTCGTGAAATCAAACTATTGTAAATTACCGAGTTTTATCCCGAATTGTGAAATAAAATAATCGGGAAAAATTTTAGCTTTAAACGATCCTGTTTCCGCTGTTAAACTCAATTAAACCAATACCGCAGTATTTTCTGCCGGGGCTCCTGAAACGGGTCAAACCGGGTCGGGGGCCGTGACAGAAAAAGGTGGTATCAGAGCCACTGGGTTAAGCTAATTAAGTATTTAGAAATACTTAATTTTTTCTGATTACTATTATATGATTATGTGTTTTATTAACTGGCTATTTGTTAATTTTAATATGGGCATATTTTTTTGTAATATTTGTTGCTCTATCATCGTTAATCGAAAAACATTATATAAATTTATTTGATTAATATATGGAATTACCTAATATAGTATTACTATATTGTGGTAAAGAAATTATATTTTTATGTTTAAAGTATACTCTTATTTAAAATTTTGCTAGTTATTTATTATTAATAATTTTATTATTAATAATAATATATTAATAGTAGTAGTAGTATTAAGATTATTTTTAAATACTATGGTTATTATCAAAGACAGATATTGGATAACCTAGCCTTAGTTAGGCATGGACTGATCACCTATGCTTAAACAAGGCAGCACTAACCAATATCCACCATGATAATGACTAGTTAATATATATAAATTAAGTCATCATACTTAGTTAGTATATAGATTTTTATATGTTAACTACTGTAATAGTAAATATAAATCTTTAAATATTCTGATTTAAAGTTAGTATTTTTATTATCTACAGTCAAGAAAATTTATAAATAAATTACAAATAAAACCTAGTATGTTTTAATTTTCAGTTGGGTTGGTAGTATGAAATACTATTTAAAAAGTTGTTCTATAAAATTTTGTTATGATTTAGTAATTGTGTGTATTTTGTTAAAACAGCATGAGTGATCTGTCAGAAGCCCTTCAGAATTTAAATCTCTATCCAGTAAGAATAGAAGTTTCCAGAGATTTTAATAGGTATATTCCAGACATAGAAGAACCTATAGAATTTAACGCTTTACCTCTCGAGAAACCTAAGCCTAAAAAAATGGAAATTGGGGAAAGCTCTAGGCAAATGGAAGAGTTACCATCTCAAGAAGAACTAGATTTTATAATGGCAACCGATGATACTATTGAGCCTATTAATAAAAAATAATTTTATGAACTTAGAACCATCTATTCCAAACTCTTCGAATCACTGGAATATAGACGAATGGTTAGATAATGAAATACTATTACAAAACCATCCCTATAGGCTTTTTCCTAAGTACAATCCAGAACCTCTATCAAATTTACCAATAAGTAATGAGAATAGGACTGAACTTCATCATTTTGACAAAATGGATGCTGGGAATAGAATCCAAGAAACTTTGGGACAAATCTCCTGGAAATACGATGAGAAGGAACGACGTTACTAGAACATCATCTGACAAAGGATAGGGGATTATGAAACTGTGATTGTGTAATAGTAAAATCAGTATGTGTAAAATAAATAATAAAACGGTTGTATATAAAAGCATGATATAAGGAAATTTTAGAAAGTTACAATTTTGTTTATATATTTGTTTACGTGATTATGTGCAATTAATTGTAACATTGGATTATTTCCTTTATACTAATTATTTATCTATAAATTAGATATCAGATGGAAAACGCTAATAATGAACCAGTTAATGAGGATAATCAATCTGAGCAACAACCGGGGGACCAATATGTGACTAGGCAAGATATAGAAAATATCATTGCTCAAGGGATAGCCAACGCTATTCCAGAGTTAGTTGCTCAAGGGATAGCCAATGCTATTCCAGCAATCATTGCTGCTGTTAAAAATCCAATCGAACCGCAACAAGTTGTTCCTAGTAAACGCATTTCTGAAGATAATTTCAGTAATAGCGTAAATGGAGGTAGTAATCATGTTAATCATGACAATGAACCACGGCAAGCTCCGCTCCCTAAGAAAAGGAAAGTTGCAACACCTGGTTGCACTTACAAAGAATTTCTTGTTTGTAAACCCACTGAGTTTGCAGGCAATGAAGGAGCGACTGCGACACTGCGTTGGTTAGAGAAAACCGAGGCAGTAATTGCCATAAGTAAATGTGCTCAGGATGATCAGGTTATGTATGTATCAAACCTTTTCAAAGAAGCGGCGCTAGAATGGTGGAACACAGTGTTACAGGCAAAAGGAAGAAGGATGGCGTATGCTATGAACTGGGAAGAATTTAAGAGTCTTGTAGAAAGAAAATTCTGTCCTGAATATGAAAAAGATCAAATGGCAAATAAGTTTCTAACCCATCGGATGGTGGATGTAGATTGTCGAGGGTATACTACGACATTCTTCGAATATGCTCGAGTGGTACCAACCCTGGCTTCGCCAGAACCGGTACTTATTTCTCGTTATATTTGGGGATTAATTTCCGAGATCCGTAATATTGTCAAAGCTGCGAAACCTCGTACGATTGATGATGCAGTAGAATTAGCCAATACTATGACTGACGAGCTAGTACGGACAAGAGAAGAAAATAGAAGGAAGGAAGTAGCCCAAAAGATTACCCAAGAATTTAGTTCGGGTAACCATAACCATTTCAAGAAAGGAGGGAATGGGCAATCTTCTACTAGTCCATTTTGCAATTTTTGCAAAAGGAAGCATTTTGGAAGATGCAAAGGATATTGCAATTTTTGCAAGATTCCAGGGCATCAAGAAGAAGATTGTAGGAGGAAGAAATTTTCAGTTTGCTACAACTGTAGAGAAACTGGACATCTTAGGCCAGATTGTCCAAAACTGAATAAATCATTTGACAATCAAGCCAAACCAGCAGAAGGAGCAAAAAGGAATGCGAGAGCCTTTCAGCTGACTACTCATGAAGCCGAAATAATTCCAGATGTGATAGCCGGTATGTTCTTAAGATTACAACGTTTACACAACAGTATTATTTAACTCTGGTACAAACCAAAGTTTTATAAATACTTTACCCTGCCAAACTCTTAACTTACCATTAACCAGCATTAGATAAATTTCTATATTAGAAACGGCAGATGGGAATTCAGTTAAAATAAATAAGGTTATGCAGAACATAGAAATAAGTTATAAGTTTTCTGCAATCCTATTATCTATGAAATTAGTTGAATTTGATGATGTGATTATTATCTGTGATCAGAATTTCTTAGAAATTCAATCAACCATCGGAGAAGTAATTATGATTACAGGAGATAAACCATGTAAGCCTATGAAGTTCATATCAGTAATGGAAATTGCTAATTATGAACGAAAGCAAGGAATAGTATATATGATTTCAGTAATCATTAATACTAAAGATACAGAATTTAAGGAAATTTCTGTAGTTTCAGAATAACCAGATATATTTCCAGAAGATTTACCTGGATTACCACCAGATATAAAGATAGAATTTAAGATTCATCTAATTCCAGGAATTTCACCGATAAGCCAGGGAACCTTATCAGTTAGCACAGTATTGGTTGTTAAGAAAAAGGATGATTCAATAAGAATATGTATTGATTATAGGAAATTGAATAAAGTTATCCATTATCTAGAAATGATGATCTATTTTGATCAATTACAGGGAACTAGATAAATTTTTTTTCAACTTATATTCCAGATATCATCAAGAGAAAGACATACCTAAAACTGTTTTCAGAACTAGGTATGGTCATTACAAGTTTATAGTCATGCCCTTCGGATTAACGAATGCACCTGCAGCATTCATGGACATGATGAATAGGATCTGTAAACCGTATTTGGATAAATTTGTAATTATCTTCATAGATGACATACTTATTTATTCAAAAAGTCAGGACGAACATGGTCAGTATTTGCATATACTCTTAACTTTGTTAAGAAAAAGAAAAGATTTACGCCAAATCTTCGGAAAATGAATTTTGGCTGCTAGAAGTACAATTTTAGGTCATATGGTGAATCATGAAGGTATTCACTTAAATCTTGCTAAGATAGCAGTAATTACCAAATGGAAGATTCTGCAATCCGCAATGGAAATTAGGAATTTTGTAAGGTTTAGTATTATAGACAGTTTATTAAGAATTTTTCCAAAATAGCTATACCATTAATTAAGTTAACATGTAAAGCATTTAAGTTTGATTAAGGACCTAAACAAGAAGAAACCTTTAAGTATCTTGAAACATAAGTTAACCAATACTACAATCCTAGCCTTACCAGAAGGAACATAAGATTTTAAAGTCTATGGTGAAGTTTCAAAGCTAGAATTTGGAAGTATGTTAATGCAATGCAAAAAGGTAATTGAATATGCATCAAGGTAATTGAAAAAGAACGAAGGAACTATACCACTCATGAGTTAGAATTAGGAACCATAATTTTTGCCTTAAGATTTGGAGACATTATCTGTATGGAAGTAAGGGTACTATCTATATGGATTATAAGAATTTAAGGTATATATTTGGGCAGAAAGAATTAAACATGAGGCAAAGGAGATGGATGAAAATCCTAAGTGATTATGACTGTGATATTTAGTCTCACAAAGGAAAAGCTGAAAACGGCAAGAGATAGTCATAAGGATTATGCAGGTAATAGATAAAAGTCGTTGGAGTTCGAGTTGGAGACAAAATATAATTGGAAGTATCTCCTTGGAAAGGAGTAAGAAAGGAAAGTTAAGATAAGTTATTATTTGACCCTAGTACAAGTAAAAGTTTATAAATAAATATATTCTGTCAAGAATTTCATCTATTCAAAACCATAACAGAATTGTTTGGTCTTCACTTTCACTGAATCATTCATTTGGTCACGATCACCTTGTGGTGACGTTTTCACAAAATTTGAAGCTTGTGCTAATCTCGTTGCATACGGGTTTAATTATTTATATTGAATCCATTTTATTGGTTTATTCTATAAAATCAATCTTAACACAATTATGTGCTAAGATAATGATACACAATTTCATTTCATATTTCAGTGTATCTCTTAAAGATTTTTATATCAGCAATCGAGCATTTCGAAATCCTTATTGTTTTATCATCTTTGATCGAAAAACATTATTCAAGTATTTCGATTTCAATCCTACTCGATTTATTTGAAACATTCGGATTTACTTCATTTGATTTAAAGCATGGTGAAACTCGTTTCATTCACCGCTACTATTTTCAATTCCTATGACACCTTGTGGTGGCATTTTCTTTTAATTTGAATCTTGGGATATTCTCATTTTCACTCCTGATGAACGAATTTTAATTTCTGTTAGTTCATCATCTTAAACAGTCTTAATACAATTATGTGTTAAGATAAGTATACACAAATTCATATCATATTCCGGTGTACCTCTTAACGTTTCTTTCATCATTTTTCGAAAATTTTATACTATTCATTTGTTCTTTTCATTTGAAAATCTTATTCGAACTGAATATCCAAAATTACTTCATTAAAGCTTTCAGTTGATTATACGGTGAAATTGTTCAGTCACCGTAATTATTGAATTATTTCAATCCTTACGACACCTTGTGGAGTCGTTATAAACTTGTAGCTTGAGCTAATCATAAGCATACGAATCTTTCAAAATCACGTATGTATTTCGTTTGACTCATCATTTGAAAGTAGTCTTGATGCAATTATGTATTAAGACAATGATACACTAAACTCTATTGTATTCCAGTGTATCCTTGCAAATTCAATAATGGCAACACACTGATTTTTCTCTTGTTATGATTCGATAGTTGACAAAATATTTTCGTGCTTCTATTTCATTTTGAATTTGTTGATTCAGAGTCTTCTTCAGTTGCCAATCAAAGTAAGCTTTATTTTGACAAAAGAATTTTATTGATTCTAAAGGTTCTTCACATTCATTCTAAATATCTATTTGATCAGATATCTTTTGACTTGAACCTAGTCACTTTGGAAATTATATCATTTCATCTCATTCGTTTGACATTGATTTCTTGAACTTATTCAGTTGAACCTTTGAAATCCTACCTATTGTACAACTTATATTCACAAAATTCGATTCTGTGTCATCTACCTTAATATTGTTTTTATTGACTAGAATATGACATAAGTCTAAAAGAAATATCATAACCCAAATACACTTGGAAGCTGGAACCTGAGATGAAGAAAATATATTCCTACTTATTCCAGCAAATCTCGAGGACGAGATTTTTATTAAGGTGGGGAGAATGTAACGACTCTCATCAAAAGTCATAATTATTAAATTAATTTGACCCATAGGAAACCTTAATTAAGACACCCAAGTGATTCTGTGCAAACCCTAGAATTTTCATAATTTTCAGAATCAGGATTAGGGCCCCTAAAACTCAGGGGGGGCATTCCCTAGTTGATGATTATCTAATTTTGCGTGCTCAGGAAGTTGAAATTTATGATATCGTCGACTCAGCAAGACTGGAAACACACGTGGCAAGCATATAGTGAAAATGGAACCCATACGATGCGCAGGGCTTTTATGCATACGGTGCGCAGGGGTACCATACGATGCGTATGGCATCTTTAGCCTACGATGCGCAGGGCTTACTAAATTTCACCTATAAATAGAGGACATTGGCATTCGCTTTCTGGTGTTCAAACGACGAAAGAATTCGTCCAATTCTTCGTGTTATCGTCTGTTTACTTCAATTAACACACACGAATCTTCAATTAAGTATAGCGGGGTGCTGCAGAACAGGGTATTAACTTAATCGCTATTACGATTCATTGTCCGATCGATCCATATATCCAATGAATGTTTAAGTGCCGCCCACATTAGGGTTATACTTTATCGTTCGTCATTAATTTGACGGATTGTCGTTAATTCGATAGGTAAAGTATTATACTTTGTCGTTCGTCGTTAATTCGACGGATCATCGTTAATTCGATGTATGAAGTATTGCACTTTGTCATTTGTTGTGAGAATATGATCTCGTGAGTTATCGTAAAATGCTATATTAAGTTACTTACCTAGTTCATGTGCATTAGGTTAAAAAGGCTAATCAATAGGCTAGGCTCTGCTCAAATTAAATCTGCAATATATCAAGGATTATCTGTAGACTAAGCTTTGCCCGTAGAAATCTGCAATGTGAGTTCATTTCTCTTTTCTCACAGTTTGTGAGTCCATTATATTTTCTCACAGTTTTATCACCTTTTTGTGAAACAATTATATTTACAAAGATTTTACAGAATCCTAAATGATTACCAGTTATACTTACAGTGATTAAGTTTTTATATTAACTACTGGTATGAAAGATTTTATATATTATTTGATTCTCATTATTATTATTTGCCAGAAAGTTAGTTAATATTATCATGATTACAATAACAGTGGAAATTATGCATTTTACTAAGATTATATTTTAGTCTTAGTCACATTAAAATATTAAATAATGATATTACAATTATTTAATTAACATATTTGATAAGTATAGTAATTTGACATAAATTGAGATATGTCATTTTCTGGATTAAATGGTTTTATGCCAAAAGTAATATATTTGATAAAGAAATGTCACGGGACACAATTATGTCCAAGTACACGGGTTGAGAGAATGATCAACAGTGTTATGAATAGAAATTACTAGTTGAGAGAATGATCAACAGTAATATAATCTGAGTTACTAGTTGAAAGAATGATCAACAGTGACATGACCGAAAGCACTAGTTGAAAGAATGATCAACAGTGTTATAGAATCACTAGTTGAAAGAATGATCAACAGTGATATGACCAGAATCATTAATTGAAAGAATAATCAATATTGATATGATTATAGTCACAGGAATCGCCTAGTGACAGATAAATTGAATAATAGTCAAATACATTTATTTGATGAATTCACTATCGGACTAAAGTGAAGTCAATAATTGATATGATTACTGTCACATTGGAACTGTCATTATTTGACAAATACTGAGTGAATTGGGTAAATATAAAAACCTTAATACTGTAAGGTATAACAATATATTTATAAAAATGGAATGAATTCACTCAGTGTTATCGCTGACAAAACCTTTTTCAAACCTTTTTCAGGTAATCACAATAGATTGGAATAAGAGCTGGATACGACACTGAAAAGGCTTCAAGAAGTGGCTTATTTTATTTAAATCAAATTAAGAAATATTGTAAACAAAATTCACTTTATAAAACATGGGTTTATCCCATCTCTTTTAAATAAAAAATCCGGTGTTTTCTAAACTCTGATATTTTTCCTAACTCACGGTCCTGATGAAATTTCCGCTGCAACGTTTTTAAAAACCGGTACCGCTGGACTGTTCATGGCACCCGATTCCGTCCAGGGTGGGTCGGGGGTCGTGACAGAAGGTGGTATCAGAGCCAAACTCAAAGAGCCACTTGTTTAAGCTAATTAGGTGTTCTTTTTAATACCTAAACTTAAACAATAAAGTTAGGAAACTGATACAAATTAACATATGTGTTACATATGAATATATATATGTCAATATGCACATATAATATCCTGGAAGTATTGTTTTGTTTTAACTATTCTGTGATGTTAATATGTGAAAATGTTTGCAATTCAGATGTCGAATGAAGTACCACATAATCCAGAAGTTCATGTTAATAATGAAAATCCTTTGGATAAAAATGCTATAGAAAATCTAATAGCCCAAGGAATAGCTAATGCTTTACCTTCAATAATTAAAGCTGTTAAAAATACCGTAGAACCTACCAAAGTTGTGAGTAGCAAGCATACTCGTGACGATGGTTTTAGCCATAGTGTCAATGGAGGTAATGATGATATTATCAAAACCCCATTTCCTAAGAAAAAGAAGGCGATGACTTTCGGATGTACCTACAAAGAATTTTTAGCCTGTAAACCAACTGAGTTCGCCGGCAGTGAAGGAGCTACAGCTGCTTTGCGATGGTTGGAAAAGACGGAAGCTGTTCTTACAATCAGCAAATGTGCCGAAGAAGATAAGGTGATGTATGCATCTAATCTCTTTAAGGAAGAAGCCTTAGAATGGTGGAATACAATTCTTCAGGAAAAAGGAAGTGGCATGGCTTATGCCATGAACTGGGAAAAATTCAAGGAAATGACAGAAAGGAAATTTTGTCCTCCTTATGAAAAGGAACGAATAGCTAACAAGTTTCTAAATCATAAAATGATAGATGTGAATTGTCGTAAATATACGACTACGTTCTTCGAATATGCAAGAATGGTACCAACTCTGGCTTCGCCAGAACCTGTACTTATTTCTCGTTATATTTGGGGATTAGTTAGCGAAATTCGAGACATAGTCAAGGCCACTAGACCACAGACTATTGAAGAAGCAGTCGAGCTAGCTAACATGCTGACAGATGGACTAATCCGCACAAGAGAAGAAAATAAGAAGAAAGAGTTAGCTCAGAAAATTTCCCAAGAATTCTACAAGAAGACAGGAACTGAACAGTCATTGGAGCAACCTATCTGCAGAAGCTGTAACAAAAAGCATTCAGGAAAATGCCGTTTTAGGAAAACATCCTACTGTAACTTCTGCAAGATGACCGGACATACAGAGGAAGAGTGTAGAAGGAAAACTACTGTTTGTTTCAATTGCGGAGAAACAGGACATATAAAACCATATTGCCCAAAACTAACCAAAGCACCTGACAACAAGGCCAGAACAACAGACGGAGCTAAGAAGAACACGTGAGCTTTCATACTTACTACGCAAGAAGCGGAAATAATTCCAGACGTAGTCGCTGATATGTAGTATTTAAGATAAGTTATTATTTGACCCTAGTACAAGTAAAAGTTTATAAATAAATATATTCTGTCAAGAATTTCATCTATTCAAAACCATAACAGAATTGTTTGGTCTTCACTTTCACTGAATCATTCATTTGGTCACGATCACCTTGTGGTGACGTTTTCACAAAATTTGAAGCTTGTGCTAATCTCGTTGCATACGGGTTTAATTATTTATATTGAATCCATTTTATTGGTTTATTCTATAAAATCAATCTTAACACAATTATGTGCTAAGATAATGATACACAATTTCATTTCATATTTCAGTGTATCTCTTAAAGATTTTTATATCAGCAATCGAGCATTTCGAAATCCTTATTGTTTTATCATCTTTGATCGAAAAACATTATTCAAGTATTTCGATTTCAATCCTACTCGATTTATTTGAAACATTCGGATTTACTTCATTTGATTTAAAGCATGGTGAAACTCGTTTCATTCACCGCTACTATTTTCAATTCCTATGACACCTTGTGGTGGCATTTTCTTTTAATTTGAATCTTGGGATATTCTCATTTTCACTCCTGATGAACGAATTTTAATTTCTGTTAGTTCATCATCTTAAACAGTCTTAATACAATTATGTGTTAAGATAAGTATACACAAATTCATATCATATTCCGGTGTACCTCTTAACGTTTCTTTCATCATTTTTCGAAAATTTTATACTATTCATTTGTTCTTTTCATTTGAAAATCTTATTCGAACTGAATATCCAAAATTACTTCATTAAAGCTTTCAGTTGATTATACGGTGAAATTGTTCAGTCACCGTAATTATTGAATTATTTCAATCCTTACGACACCTTGTGGAGTCGTTATAAACTTGTAGCTTGAGCTAATCATAAGCATACGAATCTTTCAAAATCACGTATGTATTTCGTTTGACTCATCATTTGAAAGTAGTCTTGATGCAATTATGTATTAAGACAATGATACACTAAACTCTATTGTATTCCAGTGTATCCTTGCAAATTCAATAATGGCAACACACTGATTTTTCTCTTGTTATGATTCGATAGTTGACAAAATATTTTCGTGCTTCTATTTCATTTTGAATTTGTTGATTCAGAGTCTTCTTCAGTTGCCAATCAAAGTAAGCTTTATTTTGACAAAAGAATTTTATTGATTCTAAAGGTTCTTCACATTCATTCTAAATATCTATTTGATCAGATATCTTTTGACTTGAACCTAGTCACTTTGGAAATTATATCATTTCATCTCATTCGTTTGACATTGATTTCTTGAACTTATTCAGTTGAACCTTTGAAATCCTACCTATTGTACAACTTATATTCACAAAATTCGATTCTGTGTCATCTACCTTAATATTGTTTTTATTGACTAGAATATGACATAAGTCTAAAAGAAATATCATAACCCAAATACACTTGGAAGCTGGAACCTGAGATGAAGAAAATATATTCCTACTTATTCCAGCAAATCTCGAGGACGAGATTTTTATTAAGGTGGGGAGAATGTAACGACTCTCATCAAAAGTCATAATTATTAAATTAATTTGACCCATAGGAAACCTTAATTAAGACACCCAAGTGATTCTGTGCAAACCCTAGAATTTTCATAATTTTCAGAATCAGGATTAGGGCCCCTAAAACTCAGGGGGGGCATTCCCTAGTTGATGATTATCTAATTTTGCGTGCTCAGGAAGTTGAAATTTATGATATCGTCGACTCAGCAAGACTGGAAACACACGTGGCAAGCATATAGTGAAAATGGAACCCATACGATGCGCAGGGCTTTTATGCATACGGTGCGCAGGGGTACCATACGATGCGTATGGCATCTTTAGCCTACGATGCGCAGGGCTTACTAAATTTCACCTATAAATAGAGGACATTGGCATTCGCTTTCTGGTGTTCAAACGACGAAAGAATTCGTCCAATTCTTCGTGTTATCGTCTGTTTACTTCAATTAACACACACGAATCTTCAATTAAGTATAGCGGGGTGCTGCAGAACAGGGTATTAACTTAATCGCTATTACGATTCATTGTCCGATCGATCCATATATCCAATGAATGTTTAAGTGCCGCCCACATTAGGGTTATACTTTATCGTTCGTCATTAATTTGACGGATTGTCGTTAATTCGATAGGTAAAGTATTATACTTTGTCGTTCGTCGTTAATTCGACGGATCATCGTTAATTCGATGTATGAAGTATTGCACTTTGTCATTTGTTGTGAGAATATGATCTCGTGAGTTATCGTAAAATGCTATATTAAGTTACTTACCTAGTTCATGTGCATTAGGTTAAAAAGGCTAATCAATAGGCTAGGCTCTGCTCAAATTAAATCTGCAATATATCAAGGATTATCTGTAGACTAAGCTTTGCCCGTAGAAATCTGCAATGTGAGTTCATTTCTCTTTTCTCACAGTTTGTGAGTCCATTATATTTTCTCACAGTTTTATCACCTTTTTGTGAAACAATTATATTTACAAAGATTTTACAGAATCCTAAATGATTACCAGTTATACTTACAGTGATTAAGTTTTTATATTAACTACTGGTATGAAAGATTTTATATATTATTTGATTCTCATTATTATTATTTGCCAGAAAGTTAGTTAATATTATCATGATTACAATAACAGTGGAAATTATGCATTTTACTAAGATTATATTTTAGTCTTAGTCACATTAAAATATTAAATAATGATATTACAATTATTTAATTAACATATTTGATAAGTATAGTAATTTGACATAAATTGAGATATGTCATTTTCTGGATTAAATGGTTTTATGCCAAAAGTAATATATTTGATAAAGAAATGTCACGGGACACAATTATGTCCAAGTACACGGGTTGAGAGAATGATCAACAGTGTTATGAATAGAAATTACTAGTTGAGAGAATGATCAACAGTAATATAATCTGAGTTACTAGTTGAAAGAATGATCAACAGTGACATGACCGAAAGCACTAGTTGAAAGAATGATCAACAGTGTTATAGAATCACTAGTTGAAAGAATGATCAACAGTGATATGACCAGAATCATTAATTGAAAGAATAATCAATATTGATATGATTATAGTCACAGGAATCGCCTAGTGACAGATAAATTGAATAATAGTCAAATACATTTATTTGATGAATTCACTATCGGACTAAAGTGAAGTCAATAATTGATATGATTACTGTCACATTGGAACTGTCATTATTTGACAAATACTGAGTGAATTGGGTAAATATAAAAACCTTAATACTGTAAGGTATAACAATATATTTATAAAAATGGAATGAATTCACTCAGTGTTATCGCTGACAAAACCTTTTTCAAACCTTTTTCAGGTAATCACAATAGATTGGAATAAGAGCTGGATACGACACTGAAAAGGCTTCAAGAAGTGGCTTATTTTATTTAAATCAAATTAAGAAATATTGTAAACAAAATTCACTTTATAAAACATGGGTTTATCCCATCTCTTTTAAATAAAAAATCCGGTGTTTTCTAAACTCTGATATTTTTCCTAACTCACGGTCCTGATGAAATTTCCGCTGCAACGTTTTTAAAAACCGGTACCGCTGGACTGTTCATGGCACCCGATTCCGTCCAGGGTGGGTCGGGGGTCGTGACAGAAGGTGGTATCAGAGCCAAACTCAAAGAGCCACTTGTTTAAGCTAATTAGGTGTTCTTTTTAATACCTAAACTTAAACAATAAAGTTAGGAAACTGATACAAATTAACATATGTGTTACATATGAATATATATATGTCAATATGCACATATAATATCCTGGAAGTATTGTTTTGTTTTAACTATTCTGTGATGTTAATATGTGAAAATGTTTGCAATTCAGATGTCGAATGAAGTACCACATAATCCAGAAGTTCATGTTAATAATGAAAATCCTTTGGATAAAAATGCTATAGAAAATCTAATAGCCCAAGGAATAGCTAATGCTTTACCTTCAATAATTAAAGCTGTTAAAAATACCGTAGAACCTACCAAAGTTGTGAGTAGCAAGCATACTCGTGACGATGGTTTTAGCCATAGTGTCAATGGAGGTAATGATGATATTATCAAAACCCCATTTCCTAAGAAAAAGAAGGCGATGACTTTCGGATGTACCTACAAAGAATTTTTAGCCTGTAAACCAACTGAGTTCGCCGGCAGTGAAGGAGCTACAGCTGCTTTGCGATGGTTGGAAAAGACGGAAGCTGTTCTTACAATCAGCAAATGTGCCGAAGAAGATAAGGTGATGTATGCATCTAATCTCTTTAAGGAAGAAGCCTTAGAATGGTGGAATACAATTCTTCAGGAAAAAGGAAGTGGCATGGCTTATGCCATGAACTGGGAAAAATTCAAGGAAATGACAGAAAGGAAATTTTGTCCTCCTTATGAAAAGGAACGAATAGCTAACAAGTTTCTAAATCATAAAATGATAGATGTGAATTGTCGTAAATATACGACTACGTTCTTCGAATATGCAAGAATGGTACCAACTCTGGCTTCGCCAGAACCTGTACTTATTTCTCGTTATATTTGGGGATTAGTTAGCGAAATTCGAGACATAGTCAAGGCCACTAGACCACAGACTATTGAAGAAGCAGTCGAGCTAGCTAACATGCTGACAGATGGACTAATCCGCACAAGAGAAGAAAATAAGAAGAAAGAGTTAGCTCAGAAAATTTCCCAAGAATTCTACAAGAAGACAGGAACTGAACAGTCATTGGAGCAACCTATCTGCAGAAGCTGTAACAAAAAGCATTCAGGAAAATGCCGTTTTAGGAAAACATCCTACTGTAACTTCTGCAAGATGACCGGACATACAGAGGAAGAGTGTAGAAGGAAAACTACTGTTTGTTTCAATTGCGGAGAAACAGGACATATAAAACCATATTGCCCAAAACTAACCAAAGCACCTGACAACAAGGCCAGAACAACAGACGGAGCTAAGAAGAACACGTGAGCTTTCATACTTACTACGCAAGAAGCGGAAATAATTCCAGACGTAGTCGCTGATATGTAGTATTTAAGATAAGTTATTATTTGACCCTAGTACAAGTAAAAGTTTATAAATAAATATATTCTGTCAAGAATTTCATCTATTCAAAACCATAACAGAATTGTTTGGTCTTCACTTTCACTGAATCATTCATTTGGTCACGATCACCTTGTGGTGACGTTTTCACAAAATTTGAAGCTTGTGCTAATCTCGTTGCATACGGGTTTAATTATTTATATTGAATCCATTTTATTGGTTTATTCTATAAAATCAATCTTAACACAATTATGTGCTAAGATAATGATACACAATTTCATTTCATATTTCAGTGTATCTCTTAAAGATTTTTATATCAGCAATCGAGCATTTCGAAATCCTTATTGTTTTATCATCTTTGATCGAAAAACATTATTCAAGTATTTCGATTTCAATCCTACTCGATTTATTTGAAACATTCGGATTTACTTCATTTGATTTAAAGCATGGTGAAACTCGTTTCATTCACCGCTACTATTTTCAATTCCTATGACACCTTGTGGTGGCATTTTCTTTTAATTTGAATCTTGGGATATTCTCATTTTCACTCCTGATGAACGAATTTTAATTTCTGTTAGTTCATCATCTTAAACAGTCTTAATACAATTATGTGTTAAGATAAGTATACACAAATTCATATCATATTCCGGTGTACCTCTTAACGTTTCTTTCATCATTTTTCGAAAATTTTATACTATTCATTTGTTCTTTTCATTTGAAAATCTTATTCGAACTGAATATCCAAAATTACTTCATTAAAGCTTTCAGTTGATTATACGGTGAAATTGTTCAGTCACCGTAATTATTGAATTATTTCAATCCTTACGACACCTTGTGGAGTCGTTATAAACTTGTAGCTTGAGCTAATCATAAGCATACGAATCTTTCAAAATCACGTATGTATTTCGTTTGACTCATCATTTGAAAGTAGTCTTGATGCAATTATGTATTAAGACAATGATACACTAAACTCTATTGTATTCCAGTGTATCCTTGCAAATTCAATAATGGCAACACACTGATTTTTCTCTTGTTATGATTCGATAGTTGACAAAATATTTTCGTGCTTCTATTTCATTTTGAATTTGTTGATTCAGAGTCTTCTTCAGTTGCCAATCAAAGTAAGCTTTATTTTGACAAAAGAATTTTATTGATTCTAAAGGTTCTTCACATTCATTCTAAATATCTATTTGATCAGATATCTTTTGACTTGAACCTAGTCACTTTGGAAATTATATCATTTCATCTCATTCGTTTGACATTGATTTCTTGAACTTATTCAGTTGAACCTTTGAAATCCTACCTATTGTACAACTTATATTCACAAAATTCGATTCTGTGTCATCTACCTTAATATTGTTTTTATTGACTAGAATATGACATAAGTCTAAAAGAAATATCATAACCCAAATACACTTGGAAGCTGGAACCTGAGATGAAGAAAATATATTCCTACTTATTCCAGCAAATCTCGAGGACGAGATTTTTATTAAGGTGGGGAGAATGTAACGACTCTCATCAAAAGTCATAATTATTAAATTAATTTGACCCATAGGAAACCTTAATTAAGACACCCAAGTGATTCTGTGCAAACCCTAGAATTTTCATAATTTTCAGAATCAGGATTAGGGCCCCTAAAACTCAGGGGGGGCATTCCCTAGTTGATGATTATCTAATTTTGCGTGCTCAGGAAGTTGAAATTTATGATATCGTCGACTCAGCAAGACTGGAAACACACGTGGCAAGCATATAGTGAAAATGGAACCCATACGATGCGCAGGGCTTTTATGCATACGGTGCGCAGGGGTACCATACGATGCGTATGGCATCTTTAGCCTACGATGCGCAGGGCTTACTAAATTTCACCTATAAATAGAGGACATTGGCATTCGCTTTCTGGTGTTCAAACGACGAAAGAATTCGTCCAATTCTTCGTGTTATCGTCTGTTTACTTCAATTAACACACACGAATCTTCAATTAAGTATAGCGGGGTGCTGCAGAACAGGGTATTAACTTAATCGCTATTACGATTCATTGTCCGATCGATCCATATATCCAATGAATGTTTAAGTGCCGCCCACATTAGGGTTATACTTTATCGTTCGTCATTAATTTGACGGATTGTCGTTAATTCGATAGGTAAAGTATTATACTTTGTCGTTCGTCGTTAATTCGACGGATCATCGTTAATTCGATGTATGAAGTATTGCACTTTGTCATTTGTTGTGAGAATATGATCTCGTGAGTTATCGTAAAATGCTATATTAAGTTACTTACCTAGTTCATGTGCATTAGGTTAAAAAGGCTAATCAATAGGCTAGGCTCTGCTCAAATTAAATCTGCAATATATCAAGGATTATCTGTAGACTAAGCTTTGCCCGTAGAAATCTGCAATGTGAGTTCATTTCTCTTTTCTCACAGTTTGTGAGTCCATTATATTTTCTCACAGTTTTATCACCTTTTTGTGAAACAATTATATTTACAAAGATTTTACAGAATCCTAAATGATTACCAGTTATACTTACAGTGATTAAGTTTTTATATTAACTACTGGTATGAAAGATTTTATATATTATTTGATTCTCATTATTATTATTTGCCAGAAAGTTAGTTAATATTATCATGATTACAATAACAGTGGAAATTATGCATTTTACTAAGATTATATTTTAGTCTTAGTCACATTAAAATATTAAATAATGATATTACAATTATTTAATTAACATATTTGATAAGTATAGTAATTTGACATAAATTGAGATATGTCATTTTCTGGATTAAATGGTTTTATGCCAAAAGTAATATATTTGATAAAGAAATGTCACGGGACACAATTATGTCCAAGTACACGGGTTGAGAGAATGATCAACAGTGTTATGAATAGAAATTACTAGTTGAGAGAATGATCAACAGTAATATAATCTGAGTTACTAGTTAAAAGAATGATCAACAGTGACATGACCGAAAGCACTAGTTGAAAGAATGATCAACAGTGTTATAGAATCACTAGTTGAAAGAATGATCAACAGTGATATGACCAGAATCATTAATTGAAAGAATAATCAATATTGATATGATTATAGTCACAGGAATCGCCTAGTGACAGATAAATTGAATAATAGTCAAATACATTTATTTGATGAATTCACTATCGGACTAAAGTGAAGTCAATAATTGATATGATTACTGTCACATTGGAACTGTCATTATTTGACAAATACTGAGTGAATTGGGTAAATATAAAAACCTTAATACTGTAAGGTATAACAATATATTTATAAAAATGGAATGAATTCACTCAGTGTTATCGCTGACAAAACCTTTTTCAAACCTTTTTCAGGTAATCACAATAGATTGGAATAAGAGCTGGATACGACACTGAAAAGGCTTCAAGAAGTGGCTTATTTTATTTAAATCAAATTAAGAAATATTGTAAACAAAATTCACTTTATAAAACATGGGTTTATCCCATCTCTTTTAAATAAAAAATCCGGTGTTTTCTAAACTCTGATATTTTTCCTAACTCACGGTCCTGATGAAATTTCCGCTGCAACGTTTTTAAAAACCGGTACCGCTGGACTGTTCATGGCACCCGATTCCGTCCAGGGTGGGTCGGGGGTCGTGACAGTTGGAACAGAGGCATGACCATGTTAAACAAAGGCATGACCATGTTAAAACATAAACATGACCATGTTAAAACAAAGGCACGACCATGTTAAAAGAGAAACATCACCATGTGAAACCCATTACGTTTTAGACCCATTGCATTTTAGAACCTGGATGTTGGAACAAAGGCATGACCATGTTAAAAGAGAAACATCACCATGTGAAACCCATTACGTTTTAGACCTAAAGTGTACGCTTTCAGAATGTGAGTGCAAAGAACATGATCATGCTAAAACATAAACATGACCACGTTAGAATAGAGGCATGACCATGTTAAAACATAAACACGGCCATATGAAACCTGATTGCGTTTTAGAACCTAAGTTATAGTGTGTTGTTCTATCCATTGCATTTTACGCATCTGGGTATTCGAAAAAAAATTCAAAAGTATAGCAATAGTGTGCTCGTTTTAAAGATAAAAAAAACACTCATTTTTATGGTGCAATTTTTATAAAAAAATATTGTCGTATGAAAAGTTATTAACGTTTTAAAAACGATGGGAATTGGATGAGAGAGAAACTATTGATTTGGATGGACTAAAATACCATCAAAATAACTCACGCGTCTATTTATTTGTTCAATCTCACCTATTTAATCTTAGCCATTGATTATTTAATAGATAATCAAGATTACTTCATAACTTTCTTACCCAAATAAACTTTCTAGTATTTCCTGACCCTAGATATAAATCTTAACTATGAAAACTATGAAGAATATATTTGACTCTAAGACTAGAGGTGTACAAATCGGTTTTTTTTTAAAACCGGTTTCGGTTATTAACCGAACCGGTTTTTTCATCCAAAATGAAAACCGGTTTTTTTTTAATAATCGGTTTCGGTTACTAACCGTTTTTTCAAGTCCAAAACAATAACCGGTGTAACCGGTTGGAATCGGTTTTTAACCGGTTTTTGCAAAAAAAAAACCCGGTTTTTAACCGGTTTAATCGGTTTTTTTAAAACCGGTTTCGGTTATTAACCGGTTTTTCATACCAAGAATCCTAACCGGTCTATAACCAGCGGTTCGGTTATAAAACCGGTTCGGTTATAAAAAAACCGGTTTCGGTTTTTTCCCGGTTTCGGTTCTAAAACCGGTTTTTTTGTACACCTCTATCTAAGACCATGTGTAGTGGTGACAACAAATAATGCCCCACCCACGGGCGTTGTCCGCCACGTGTAATCCTAGTCATCAAAGGGGCGTTATTCACAAAGGGGCTTAGTGGTGATAATGCCCAATAATGCCGCGTCAATCATTACACAATTATTAATTTTTTTTAATTAAAACTAAATACATTAGGATCCATCTCTTGTACCGTTTCTATCTCCGGAGACGGTTGCGAACCGCCCATGTTTTGAAAGGTTTGAGGAATTTGAAAGAATGGTTGGGAACCGGTCGACGCTAATATTTGAGCGTACGCGAATACGTTAGGATCCATCTCTTGTAGGTTGAAGCTCGGTTGGGGTTGTGTGATGTTCGGCCGATATGCGTTGGGTTTACCGGGTATCGAAGACACACCGAATGGAGGTCGGAAGGGATTCATGATTGTGGGTGAAAAATGGAGAAGTTTTTAAAAAAAATGGAGAGTATAGGTGAAAGATTTATAAAAAATGAATGAAAAGTGGGATTTATATAGGGTTAAATGTTGAATTAAAAAAAAAAACTAAATTTTAAATGTTGTTACCGTTGAGAAACGGTAAACTTTTGAAATTCGAGCCAGGGCACAAGCGTCGTTTTTAAAACGCCTTTCAAAAAAATCCAAAAAAAACGCCCACGGGGCCGATGATTGGGCGTTGTTGGCGTTTTCGGGCAAAAAAACACCCCATTCCCTGACGACTACGTATGGTCTAATCATCATCATGATACTCAGTAAATTTCACCAATAGCAAAGATAAAGAGAGGGTGGTAAGACGTAGAGAGTGTTACCTTTAACTTCTAGGAATATAGATATTTCCAGTGATACCCGATTGTAGTTTCTTTGTTTAAAATGTTTGGTTATTTCGTATGGAATGATATCTTTTTTAGTTTGTTATTTCGTTGCGTTTTATTACTCTTTTCTTTGTTCCCGTTTGACCCTTTTCCCCCAATTGCTTCCCTCACCCTTGGTCTCCGGAGAACAATCATTAATCATCGATCATAAAGCATCAAAAAGAGGTAAGTTTTCAGATCTCATCAATCTGTTTGATCACTTAAGATCGTAGAGTTTCAATTTTTAGATCTAAAAGTACCAATTTCAGAACTTTCTAGGGTTTTAAACAGCATTTTTTCATAAGTATATTTAGTTGAATTACACTGTTCAATTTGCTATTTTGAGTGTGGATTACTACACCCCACATTGATTATATCATGACCCCTTTTGAATCTTTGATTATTATCCCCATTCTGTTATTAGTTATATCAGATTTGAGTCTGCGATCCAATTTGTAGATTTAGAAAAAAAGTTTGAATTTTTAACTGTAATTCATATGTTGATGATAATTGCTTGTTTCAGGTGTATGAAAGTTGAAAACTTGTGAGAATTTATAGCGAATTCGAATAAGTTTGAATACGGATTGGGTCAAACCGAAGCATGGATCTTGAAAACATAGTAGAAGATCAAGGTGAAACCTTTGATCATCCGCTTAACAATGAGTTTGGCTCGCTGAACGACATTTGTTATGAGCTATCTTCCCTGCAAGATCTTGCGTGTCGTGGCTCGTGGCGGTCGATTATCGACAAAGTAGCTCGAGCGCGAACTCAGTCTCTTCTTTCTAAACCGCACGAGCATCTGATTTATCTCACGTACAATACCATAGCCCTCGCCAAACTCCGTCGTTTTGCAGAAGCAGTCACTGAACTTGACACTCTCGAAAATGGCATAGACGATGCTACTTATCGTTATGAGAATTACCCACAACACTACCCTAGCCGTTACGGATCCATGGCCCCGTTTTCTCTCCGGTGGTTGTATGCGGAACTTCCGTCTAGAACCGGAAACCGTCAAGAAACTCTAGATCGGTTCTATACACTGCTACATTTCGTTAGGGAGAAAATAAAACCGAAAAACGATAAATACTCATCGGGTTTGGCGGATGATATATGGAGAAAACGTGAGGGGTTGGTGATTAACTCGATTATAAGCCATCATTTGAGTCATAAAGAATTCGGGGTTTGTTTGGATTTGATCAAAGATTTGGTTAGCCGTGACTCGAGCCCGGTTGGTAGAGCGGTTTTGATCTCGAAGCTTGGTTATATCCAAATGCAGTTAGGTGATTTAGAAGGCGCGAAAGCAAGTTTTGGTATTGTTGAAGGGATTGTGACCGAAGAAAAAGGAGAAACCGAGTTGAAAAATCTTGTAAACAGGAATAAAGCATTGATGTTTATGGTTGGGAAAGATTATGTTTCTGCTGTACGGGAGTACCAGGAGTGTATCGATCGAGACGATTCAGATGTGGTGGCGATTAATAACAAGGCTCTATGTTTAATGTATCTGCGGGATTTATCGGATTCTATTAAGGTGCTGGAGAGTGCGTTGGAGCGGGTTCCGACGGCTGCTTTAAACGAGACTTTTGTGGTGAATTTGTGTAGTATGTATGAGTTGGCTTATGTTAATCACTCGGATGTCAAGAAAACGCTTAGCAACTGGATTGCTCGTGTGGCTCCGGATGATTTCGATACTTCGTGTACTCGTGTTTGAGGTAGGTTTGTTATGTTCTTTCAAGGACTATTGATGTTTTTGATGTTGAAAAATGTATGTTCATTTTCAGTTTGGTTTTCTTGGAAGTAGGCTGTATAAGGCTGCTGATATAATGCACTAGATTGAAGATAATCACATTCAGATCCTTAACTTTTCATCAGTTTTGCATAGATATAATCTGGTTTGGAAATAACTGTTCTATTTTGTTGGTGATTTAAAATGTGTATCTCTGGACTATAAATCTGTTTTAAATGGTAAAAATGTGGTTTAATCTTTAACCTTTTGACAAGTTTCTTTTCCTTGTGTTCCGGAGTTTAAGAGTAAATTATTGTCCTTTATCTATACACAATTTTTTAAACGGTGTCCTTTAGCGCAAAATTTGACGAGTTATGTACTCAATGTGTTATGTACTCAATGTATCAAAATCTTGCACGATATGTTCTTTGTGCCTAACCCAGGTAATATTTTTGGTTAAATCTGGTCACCCAATGGTATTTTAGTCTTTTTACGCCATTTATTTAATATATAATTTTAAAAAATAAAACAAAAGAATTTAAATTATTATTACTATTATTATTATTAATATATGTATATAACCACCACCACCCTTCATCGCCACCACCGCCACCACCCTTCATCATCTACAACCACTATCACCAATTCACCATCACCCTCCACCACCACTATCTCCAAATCAACTCAGTAACCTAAGAACCCCCAAAAATCTCAACCCCCCCCACCCCCAAAAAAAAAAAAACTAAACTACCAAATGTGAATCCGGCCATCAATGAGTCTCCTGCAACCAGTCAACTACCCCTAACACCATCTCCGCCGCCGCACCTCCACCCATCTCAATACCTCCGCCGCCCCTAACAACCGTAAGAACAAAGCAAGATCTGAAAGTGCTTTTGAAAAAAAGAAAAAGAATGCATAACGGAAGCAGAACACCTAATTCAAAATCATCTTTCCTCCATTGAGAAGAGAGAGAGGGAGTTTAGACAGAGAGAGAAAATGTAGAGAACTTTTTTTTATATAAAGTCTTTTTATTTTTTACATAATAGTGCCTTGATATAATTTGTTTTTGACAAGAGTACCCTAATGTGCAAGTCACATGATTATATTTAACCAAAAATGTTAATTGAGTTAGGCATAAAAGACATATCGTACAAGGTTATTGGTGTGGTTTGGAGTTTTCTTTTTTCTTTTTTTTTTTTTTTAAGTTTTGATGGTTTAATTTTTTTTTAAAACTCTACAGGTTGGTTTTGTTTAGTGTTTAGACTAAAACAAGATGGAGAAACAACAAATCGAACCGGATCTTTGAATTGTGGGATGTGTAATTTTAGGGGTTGTTTGTTTGCATCTGACTGGGTCAGTTAAGAGGTGGGTATCTGATTCGGTCATACCTCAGCCTGTTTGGTTCACATCTGAATGGAGCAAAAATAGACAAAATGAGTCTGACTCAGTCAGACTTCAACACAAATCTGACCGGGTAAGAGGTCCAGTCAGACCTGCTCTGATCGAACCAAACAGCCCCTTAGTTTGTACCTTCCCATGTAGTTGTTTTAAGTTGGGCTCTAGTGCTGTGGCAATGTGTTCATAGTGCATTGTCTTTAACCCTGTTTGTTTAGTACGAGGTAATGGAATGAATGAGGTAAAAAAATGGACGAGGGAATGAAATAGATCATCACCATTTCATGGTCTTGTTTCATTATCATGTAAGAATGAAATGAATCATTACCTTGTGTTGTTTGGTGGGTGGCAGTGGTGGTGATGGTCGAGGGTGGTGGCAGTGGTCGATGATGGCACCGGTGGCGGCGGCGGTGGTCGGCGGCAACGGGTGACGGTGGTGGGTACTATTGGTGATGAACGATGAAAGATGAGATGGAATGAAAAAAAAAGGGATGGATGAAATGAATTTGAGGGGATGAAATGCCCTATGTAATGGGTTATTCTATTACCTTAACTAAACTAAACACATTTTTTTTTTCATTCTCTTGCAATCGCCCATTCCATTTCGCCTCTTTTTCCTTTCCTGCATACTAAACGCTGCTTCAAGTCGAACTTATGAGTCCCAGAAGCAACCAAGCAACACTCCGGTTGTCCTTGCTCACAGACCCAACTTTGACTCACACACATCAACTTGACCCAGACCTAGCTTCGTTTTCTACTAAGAGCACTCACAATAAAACATATTTATAGGGTGTTTTTGGGGTGTCACATGGCACTTGTCCAAAACTTTCTCTCTTTTACCCTCTCACAAACAAAACACCTACAAAAAAATTTATCTTCTTTCTTCTGTGTCCTACATCACACTCACGTACATTTCTTTCTTCTATTTTTTTCTTATTTTTCCTTACATACATCACTACACTCTCTCTCATCCACCTCACACCCTCTCTCTTCCACATCACACCCTCTTTATTGGCTGTATGGATGCTCTAATTCTTCCCTGATACAAATATTTTTTGTTCGATTCATTGCAGTCACACTTCCAGCATTAATTACACTAGATTATTTCGTTTCATTATTACTTTTTGTGTATTTTTTATTCTGTTTTAAATTATAATTATGGAGTCGATCGTATATGTTTTATTCTGTTGATTAACTGTGACAACAATTTATTCTTTTATCACCTTCTAGATAACTAATATAATAAATTTTAATTGAAATACAAATACTCCCTCTCTCTCATTTTCCCGTTTTCTAAACTCACCTTTGAATTTCATCACTACCGTTCCTCTCTCCTCTAACCGTTTTCTCTCTCTAAAACCACCGGCATTCTAACCCTTCTCTCTCACTCAAACAACCGGAAAACTGTTGCATTCGCCGGAAAACCACCGTTTCTCTCTCTTCTAACCGTTTCTCTCTCTCTAAAACAAACGGTCCTCTAACTGTCATGAAATGAACTGAGTTTCTCCCCTGTTTTAACTGATGGAGCGTTAACCCTAGTAACGCCGGAAGAACAAGTTTTCTGAGTGCAAGCTGCATTTACGCATCGGAAAGAAGAAGGTACTTTCAATTTTCAATGTTAGAATATGTTTTATCTGTACAAAATTGTTGATTATGCCTGGTTTAAGATGTTTGCTAGTGAAATGTGATTGTTGTTAGAGTATTTTTAAAACGTTAGGGTTTATGTTCCAGGTGGATACATGATATCAGATGACTATATATTATGTGATTCTTGTTCATCATTATGTATGTCATGTTCATCATTATGTATGAATGTATGTGTGTATGTATGTATGTGTGTGTGTGAGAGAGAGAGAGAGAGATAGAGAGAGATATCAGATGACTATATATTGTGTGATTCTTGTTCATCATTATGAATGTCATGTTTATGTTCATCATTATGTATGTATGTATGTATGTATGTATGTATGTATGTATGTATGTATGTATGTATGTATGTATGTATGTCAGGTTACCATTTTCTTTACTTTATCTATTCATGTTCTTATTGCAATTGAAATTGAATAATCAAATGTTTAGGGTAGAGATTATTGTTGTCCGATTTATTTATCTTAGGGTTGTTAGGGAACTAAATGTTTAAATCTGAAACTAGCGTATGAAATAAGTAATAAGAATGAATGTGTGTGCAGTTTGAATGAATATGTTTATAGATTGGATGATGTTGATACTACAGACTGATAAGTTATTATTTTTAAAACTGAATTAGTTTCATGAACCAGATCATTTGTTACTGTATTTCTTAAAATTGGGTAGCATGTAGAGATGGCAATTAGGGGTGTTTAGATGCTATATGTAACTGAAAGCTGATCCAATTTTAAATTCGAGTTAATCGATTCTTATAAACGTTCTGAATTTTTTATTAATTTTCTACACATGAAGTGTATACAGGAATACACTTCCAATATATAGCACTACACATGTGTGTCATTTTGATGATTAGTATTTATCTGTTTTCTTGCTAGAATAATGGCACTTGAAGCATCCAGGCTTGCAACAGAAGATGTTATTAGCAGCATGCCGGATAACGTGATAACTCATATTCTGGATCGGTTGCCGGTACAAGATGCAGTGAAGACTAGTATCTTGTCGAGAAACTGGAGGTTCAAGTGGACTACACTTAGCCAACTTGTATTTGATGACAACTTCTTGAAGTATCTATCAAAAAACAAATGGCTAAAAAAGAAGTATGGGCTGATTATAAGCAATCTTCTTCTAAACCATAAAGGTAACATAACAAAGTTTTTCCTTTACTTTGAAGAACGTTGCTTCGATGAAGTGGATGAAGGAAATGTTCTCCAATGGATCTTGTTTCTGTCTGGTAAAGGAGTTAAAGATATCACAATCTGGAAGATGTATCTTTCACCGTTTCAATTGCCTACCCACCTCTTCTCTTGTTCAGAGTTGACGCATTTGAAGCTTTTTTATTGTTCTTTCAATCCTCCACCCAATTTTCGTGGTTTTCCCAACTTGTTGAGCTTGGAGTTCAGTTTCGTGGAATTTGACAACAGTAAATTTGGGGAATTCATTACTCAATGTCCTTTACTTGAGATTTTGAACATGCGTAATCAGCGTCACATATTTGAGGCCATGGAGGGGGATATTTTGGACACACTTTCTTATTCTGTAGGCAAAGTGAAACTAGTGGAGATTGCAAAACTTGCAAATCTCAAAAGATTATCTTTGTCATTGTGTGAAACTGAGATTATCCGAGATTCCCGTAATATCTTTGAATTTACGGGTTTCTTTCCAAAACTTCAACAACTGAATTTGGATTTCGTTATGTGCAAGGTAAGGCTGCTAACTTGGCACTTAGAAATTTAGTCTAATGTTTACATAATCTAATTTAGAGTTAATTACACAATTAGTCCCTGTGGTTTATAGCAAGTTTCGCCTTTGGGTACTAACGTTTTTTAACATGTTCAGGTTATATGGTATAGGTTTTGTAACACGTCCAGGTTCTAAGCCTAACGGCTGTTAAAAACAAACGGAAAAGACCCTCACGTGCACACCATGTGAGGGCATTTATGTCATTTTCCCCAGTTATTTAATACGCAATTTAAAACCCAGACCCTTCATTCCCATTTGATCAATTGGCATTTGCTTGTTTAGTTTTGTCTTGAAATGGGTTAGGTCTGCACAGGTTGTAATTTGCATTTGCTTGTTTAGTTTGGTCTTGAAATGGGTCAGGTCTGCAGAGTTTTGAATGTGGGTCAAGCCTGCACAGTTTGATGTTGGCATTTGCTTGTTTAGTTGGTCGTATTTTTGGTCTTGAAATGGGTCAGGTCTGCACAGTTTTGAATATGGATCATAGGATAGGTCTGCACAATTTCGTTGTTGTTTTTGGCTGCACAGTCTGCATATTTAGGCCTATTTTGGTCAGAAGTATGAACACTTCAGTCCATAACATTCTTTCCATATTTTGGTCAACAGCCTTCAAAACAAATTTAACATGAATACTTTAGTCCATTACATACAATTGAATATTAAAGTCAAAATGTGGTCAAAAGACCTATTTTCATTCATAATTAAACATTACAAAATACATTCCTTGATCTAATCTTAGGGTTCCTAATTGCACAAGCAAAAAATCAGTTCATACCAATTTGAAGGGAAAAACATACCGTCTGGTACAACAATAAAATCGTCGTCCTGGATGTTCATCTTGCTGCCACAAGCCCACAAGAACACAACACCATTGTTGTGGATTGAAGAGCTTGTCGAATGAACAGTGTAGGGGAATGTTTGAACAGGGGAACACATTTTGAACAATGGGAGGGAAGGGTCAGGGGTTTTATGATGGTTGTTAAACAATTTGTGGGGAAATGACATAAATGCCCTCACGTGTTGTGCATGTGAGGGTTTTTCTCGTTTGTTTTTAACGGCCGTTAGGCTTAGAACCTAGACGTGTTGCAAAAACAATACCACATAACGTTAACATGTAAAAAAAAGTTAGTACCCAAAGACGAAACTTGCTATAAAACACAAGGACTATCTATCTCTGTAGTTAACAAATAATACTCGCTATTAATCTAAAATGATCGTAGTAAAAGTTTCTCATATTTTATTTGGCGACAACTTTTCTTACAGCTCGCAGAAGACGGTGCTAAAACGAGATGCCCTACTACCTTTCCCTGTCTCAAAGCTTTGGAATTATCAACAATAAATCTAGACGATGGTGTGCTGTTATCATGTGCTCTTGAGTTAATTAGGAGCTGCCCCAATCTGCAGACCCTTGAAATCTCAGCAAATGATTTGGTAGATTTGGTATGTATCATACTGCTTCTCTTATAATCATATATTCATGTAGTTTTGCATTTAAACGCTAGGTACTCTTGCAGGTTGATGACCCGACACCTGCAGTTGGTTCTCCAGAGGTAGACTACAACACCACGATAGAGCTGCTGCAACTTAGAACTGTTGACATTTCAGTTTACAAAGGATCAGAGAATGAAGTATGTTTGATCAAGTATTTACTTGCTTGCTCTCCTTTCCTAAAAAGGTTTGTTGTTCGTGTCCACTCGGACCTATCTTATGATGAAAAGTGCATGTTTGCTACGAAGCTGTCTATGATCCCTGAAGGCTCCGTTGCAATCGATCTCCACTGATTTACTTTTCTTGAACTTGTTTTTTAGTTGCTGAAATCGATCTCCTTACCTGATGACGCTAGAGCCTGTTTAGTTTAGTTTGAACTTGTCTTTTAGTTGCTAAAATTGACTTGGTTTCATGGTCTGTTTTTAAAAAAGTTTTGACTGGTTTCATGGTCTGTTTTTAAGCCATACATGTTGAGCATAAAGAGTTTGGGGTTTGTTTGGATTTGATCAGCCGTGACTCGACCCGGCCGCATAGACATAATATTTGATTTGGAAAACAATTTTGGTCATTTTAAGTGTTCATCTGCCGACTATGAACATGTTAAATGGCAAAGTTGTCGTTTTGTTTTTAAGCATTTGATATCTTTTTTACTTTTAGACCTCACTGAGTGAGGGCGTGGAGAGGAGTGGGTAAAGACCCCCTTTTCAATAGCAAGATTCTAACAGGCGAAGCGTCTCTTTCATCGATTTTTTTTTTCATCTACAATTCGACTTGTAACAAAATGACAAAAGCAATGTTTAAAATTATAGTTATATATCTATTATATACTAATACCAGTAATAATTTTTTATTTTATGACATATAAGGTTTCTCCCTATATCCCACAGGAGAATTTTCACTAGTATTAAATTATTAATATAAATAGGGCTGTAAACGAACTGAACGAATACGAACAAGGCCTTGTTCGTGTTCGTTAAGGAAATAAATGTGTTCACGAACGGTTCATGAATTACTGAACGAGATTTTATGTTCGTGTTCGTTCATTAAGGAAATGAGCGTGTTCGCGAACGGTTCACGAACACAAATAAATTTGGTTAACGCGACGAAGGATAAAGATAGATGGCCCAGAGAGTAGCACTCGAACTTGAATCCCTCATTGTGGAACGGAGGTCGATCATATTCGACGATGTAAATAATGAGAATTGAAAGGGAAATGATGCATGAACAAGGTGAAAGTGGGTTTCCTAGTTTAATTGTTAGGGTAATAAAATAAATAAAAGTTTAATAATATAAAAAGTATAAATAAAATATAAGAAAGTACAAAGATCTTCAATTAAAACACAAACATACGATCATAAACGAACGCAAATCAACGAATGTTCACGAACACCTTATCGAACCCTCCCTTCCGGTCGCCTCAGCTTCTGAATCTTCACGAACACAATCGAACGAACGAGACCTCTGTTCATGTTCGTTCATTTAACTAATCGAACGAAATTTTTTGTTCATAAACGAACGAACATAGACGAACTTTCCGCCGAACGGTTCATGAACTGTTCGCTGAACGTTCGGTTCGTTTACAGCCCTAAATATAAGCACTAAAACATTCTCTAGTGTGTTTGAATAGGTGGTCCATTTGAACTTCTTTGTTTTGGGCTGTTTTTTTATGTATCTATGGCTGCTTAGACGACTTCTTTATAGTACTTGTTTTTTGTATATGATGCAAATTGTGAAAACCAAAACCGAGTTCAAATTGTAACAGTTCAGTATGGTTTGTTTTTAAATATCAACAGTTTGGTGTTAATTTTTTGTGATAAGAAAACTGTTACTACTTGTTTTTGATTGACCTATGAACCAACATGCGATCATAACACAACTCTATATCGCTTATTTATATCTTGCCTTTTATTTTACTCTTCGAGTCTTCGTATGCGTTGAATATGTAAAGAGTAACGACAAAGTATAAAACGTTATGATACCCTACGAGTGATGCTGATTAACGAGGGTCGGTTTCTGGTGGGAATGGTTGCATGCCATGCATCTAAATAACCTATTGTATAGTGAAGCAGTGGCTAGTAAGGACGAGGCGCTGTCTTCACGATGGTGATTCGACTAGAACAAGGAAAGAACATATACCCTGACCATTGTATGATGCGGACGGTTATTGGGTTATTTCGGTTAACCATCAGCTTTAGACGTTAGTGTATTCAAACTAATTTTTAACTAAGAAATCTACATATATCATAGGTCAAATGAAATATCATCAAGTTTTTATTGTTGGGGAAATTTCAGAAACCGGATGATCAGAGAGGCGTGTAATCACTCTCAGATCAAATTATTTCGGTGGTTCACCCGAATAATTCAATCGGATACAGCTCTGATTTTATGAGAAATTGAACCAGGGTATGTTCGTATGTGTGAATTTTCGAACTAGGAAGATGATCAAAACTGTGTGTACGAATTTTGGGGATGTTTTCAGATAACTGCCTCTGGCAGTTATATTTTAATTTAATTTAAATTGCATTAAAAACATGCCTTAATTTTTGTCTGAAAATTAGGACGAATTTTCACAAATTTTATTTTCTAAGGCATTTTCCATAAAGCAATTTAATTAAAATAAAAGAAAGAGTTAATTGCAAAAATCGTCCCTGAGGTTTGAGCACATTTGCCATTTTCGTCCAAAATAACACTTTTTTACCAAATTGCCCCTAACGTTTGTAACTTTTTGCCATTTTCATCCAAACCAATAACTTAGTTTATTTTTTCTGTTAAGTTGAGAATATTTGGATGAAACTGGCAAATATAAAACCACAGGGACGATTTTGGCAATTTACTCAAATCCTCTTTAATTTCTTTTATTTAATTATTTTTGTTACATATATAATAAAAAAGAATATACATGGAGTTTTTAGAAAAAAAAATTAATAGTTTTGTTACGTAATTTTAATAAATTTTTCATCCAAATCACTAACTCGGTTTATTTTTCTGTTAAGGTGAAGGATGTTTTAAATTTTACAAATTAAGACATAAATTAATTTACAGATTCTTTGTATAAATCAGTTTTATAAAGAGAAAACGTCATTGGTTTGCAACACATAACAGTCGATTACAACTTTTAGTATTTATCAGTTGTAGAGATAGAAAAAAATTGTAAAACGTTACATATTTTTTAAATGTGTTGAGCGCCTAGGAAATATGTTGGTAGAAATAAAATATTTATTTAATTAAGATTATGAGGGTAACTAACTAATACTTATTCTGATTGGCTTGAATAAAGAATTTTTTGGTTCATAGCATTATAATTACAATTTGGTGGGTAATTTTAAGGTTTGGTAACGATACGTAATTTGATGGGGGGCACTGGCTTCTGTTTTTCCTTAGGAGCGAATGTAAAAGAGTAGAAGATGAATTACAAACTTGGTACATATGATAAGATTTTTTATTTGACATTTTTTCAATAAGGTCACCAGCATTTTAGTTTTATAAAATTTAGAAATTTAAGTAGATTTTATTTTTATAAAATTGATCTATATAAAAAATTAGAAATTAATTTCTGTCTTAGTTTATAAACATCCTTCGCCCTAATAGAAAAATTAACTTAGTTAGTGGTTGGATGAAAATTTATAAAAATTATGTGACAAAGCTATTATTTTTTTTTTCATATAAAAATTGCATGTATATTCTTTTTTATTATATATGTAAAAAAATTAATTAAATAAAAGAAATTTAAAAGAGTTTGAGTAAATTGCCAAAATCGTCCCTGTGGTTTCATATTTGCCAGTTTCATCCAAATATCCTCAAATTAACAGAAAACATAAACTAAGTTAGTGGTTTGGATGAAAATGGCAAAAAGTTACAAACGTTGGGGGCAATTTGGTACAAAAGTGTCATTTTGGACGAAAACGGCAAACCTGCCCAAACCTCAGGGACGATTTTGGCAATTAACTCTAAAAGAAATAAAACCTCCTAGTTACCGAGAGTGGACATAGGTCAGAGCCGGACCGAACCACTATAAATCTTTGTGTTTTTTGATTGTGAGCTGAGCGTGCGTGTGACTCGTGTTCGTGTGTGTGCTCCGATCCTAACATAAGGTTGTTGTTGTATTGGTTTTAATTTCCTCTAGACGGGAGATATTAAATTATTAACATTGAAGCAAGAGTTATAGGAGAAAACATGGCCTTAATAAGATGAACACAAAACTGAAGCCCAATGATCATTTAACCAAACCGTTTCAATATGTAATATCGAAACCGACCCTATTTGTACGCGGGAGGAAGGTTTTGAAATTGATCGGAAGAAAGTGCCCGTGCATGTTCCATGTTGATAAATATGCTAATTGCTAAACAAAAAAAAAAAAAAAAAAAATTCCTTCGAGGGTGTATAGTTTTGTGACATTTGTTTCTGTCCATCAAAATAGGTTTTATCTATACTATATTATAATACATGAGGGAAGGATTCCCAAAAGTTAAGAACTTCTTCCCCCATTATTTATAGATAAACCCCTAGAATGAGGGTAAAGTGGTCTTTTAAACCATAATTATTTTTTAGTCCCTCAATCTATTACATTTAAATCCTTGACATTTAACATAATCATGGGTAATTAGTTACACTTCCCCCCTCTTTAATTCTTTAATGTATTCCTGCGATATCTTACAACCCGTAATGTTTTAAAAAAATCCGAAGGTACCATGACGATCAACACATTTTTTTAAACGTTTCGATAGTTGTCTTTTTTAGTTTCGCCGTGCGTTCATAAAGTACAAATAGCCGATGCGTAAATGTACAATTGATTAAAGCCAACATTTGTTTTTTACCCAAGCCAGCTTTGACCATTACCTAGCTACCGTGTATTAACATTTGTTTTTTACCCAAGTTTTTTGTTTTGAACGGCATTAATAAACTAAAATATTCCCTAATTTTACTTGTACAGAGTCAGTTTGTTGTGGCATGTTTAATATAGTATAGATAAAACTCACAACAAACTTCCTATTAAACATGCCACAACAAACTAAACAGGATATGTGCATCTTATTTTAAAAACTTAAAACTCACAACAAACTTCCTAAATAAATGGATGACCAATCTAAAACTAAACCCTAATGGACTACTATAAATACTTAGCAAACACTCACAATTCTACATTTCTATTGCTAAACAGATTTAAAATATGGAGCCAGTTCTGAATTCACTTGATGCGAAAAAACAAGCATGTGATATTGAAAAATCTAAGGTCGGTTCTATGATAAGTTTTGTTATATCGCAATAATGAATAATTGTTTTCTTTTATTTACTTTTATGTGAATACTAACTTATTTGATTTTTCAGATTCAACACACCAATTTAAACACCCCAGTTGTCGAACAAGCTTTTGTTAGTTTTTAAGTAATATTTCCGCTTATAATCTTTCATATTAACAAGTTCGTTATGTTATTATTTGGTGTTTTATTGTAGGATGATGGTGATAATAGTGTTGAAATTATTTCTTATGGTGCAATCTTCAGTCCATACAAGTCTAATCTTCAACGTCAATTTAGTAAAGAGGTAATTTTAAAATTTATTTAATCTTTTTTAAATTTTTTTATTCAATATTTGTTCTTTTTATAAAATTTATTTAATCATTTTTTAACTTTTTTATTAAATTTTTGTTTTTTAAGGATCGGAAGTATGAGAATCAAAAGAAAAGATCTAAGAGACTCTTTGAATGGAAATGAGTCGAGGTTATAAATTTAGATGATTCTGAGGACGATGAGAAAGAAGATGAATTAGATGATACTGCTGATTTGAGCACAAACAAGAAAAACGGATCAAAAAAGAAGAGAAATTAGATGAAATATATCAAGTGTTTTTATGTTTTTTTTTCATTTTCAGTTGTTTTTGTTTGATCTAGACTATCCCATGAATAATAAAGTTTATTTTATATTTGAAGTTTATGTTTTGTGTTATTTTATTGCACTTATAATTTACATCTCGATTGAACTAATATACTTTAGTACTTAATCATGTTCGTATTATATAATTTACATGTTCGTACTTGATCATTTCCAAAGAGATAAATTCGATTACCAAGAATGGCCAAAACATGAAAACTACCTCTTGGTTTGGAGTAAATTCAAGATTGTATTTACAAAGCACACTAAACTTATTCAATTTAACAGTCATGTTCCACGAGGATTTCGTATATATCCATTAGTGCCTTCCATAAAAAAAATTGTTGGACGACACGAGATATGAAAAAATAATTATATAATATTATAGATTTTTCGAATAATTTGTATTTCTTAAATAAAAAGATAAAGTTAATAAAGATATAAACTTTTACATCCTATTTTTTTATAAAAATTGTTTTATAAAAATATGATTTTTTAAATATTTATAAAAATGAAATTTAACATTAGTTAAAGGTGTTTAAAACGTACCTACAAGTCACCTACTATTTTTTACTTTTTACTTTTTCAAAAACGAAAATTTTAAAATTAAAGTTTATTGGATGAGTATGATGTGGATATTTAAAAAAGTTATGGACTTTAAATAATAAAATTATAAACTTTATCATTTCACCAACAAAATTAACTTACTTTATAACGATAACAACTTATCTTTTATTTTTTGTCATTTGTTTAGTATTTTTTATTAACAAACGAATCTTTACATGTTTAAAACAGTTTTTCTATACTTTATTTATTATTAATTTTTATAACAAAACAAAACTTTGATATTTAGTAGATAGAAGATAAACTATGTTCCAAAATTTTAAGAATTATTTAATACTAATTTACGATATTAGTAGATAGATAGTAAACTATATCCCAAAATTTTAGGAATTATTTAATACTAATTTACGATATTTAGTAGATAAATAGTAAGCTATGTCCCAAAATTTTAGGAATTATAAGTCAACTAATTAGGTCCTCCAAGTTAATTATATGGGATGAGGCATCGATGGCGAAACGTCAGGCGATAGAGGCAGTTGATCGAACATTGCAAGACATTATAGGTGTTAGGCTCCCATGTGTAACACTTATGACATATATCCACCATAATAATGTTATCATATACAAATAAGAAAACTACCAGCAACGAGTGCCGCAATCCAAAGTGTCGCCCCCGCCGCATCGCGCGGGCACCCTACTAGTTAGAAAAAAAGGAACAAATATCTAAGAAGTTGAGTATGTGCAGATGGTGTATCATGGCTATCTATTCAAATGATTTGTTTTTGTAATTAATATATGTCTTCATATTAGAATTATGGATCTGATTCACGGTACACATTGAGTATTCATTTTTGCACCTGAAGACATTACCAGCAAAACGCCAGATAATGTGATAACTAATATCCTGGATCCATTGCTACGAGATGCAGTGTGGACTATGTTTAGCAAACTCGTATTTGATGAGAAGTTCTTTGAGTATCTATTACAAACAAAAGCCGAAAATGATTAAGGGAGTATTATAAGTAGACTTCTTCTTCATCCCAAAGGGCCATTACAAAGTTTTTGAATGTATACGTATCATGCTGCTCGTCTTAAGATCTCATCTAAATTTGACTTGCTGCCTTGAACTTGTTCTCGGGATGTAGACTACAACACAATGGTGTTTAAATATATTATAAAGAGTAAATTACAAGTTTTGTCATTTATGTTTACACCAAATTGCAGGCGCTGTCCTTTAGCGCAAAAGTTGACGAGTTTTGTCCTTAACATATCAAAATCATGCACGTTATGCCCTTTGAGCCTAACCCAGTTAATTTTTTTGGTTAAGTTTGGTCATGTGCAAGGCACATGAGGGCTTTCTTGTCTTTTCACTTCCCCAAGGACTATTGTGTAACACAACTTATATCAAGGGACTATTGTGTAAGAAATAAAAAGATATTTAAAAAACAAAACTAAGCACTCTCTCTTATCTCTCTCTCACACACCTGCCACCACCTCCCACCCCCACCTGCCGCCGACTACCACCACTCGCCACTCACCTGCTGCCGACCACCACCACTCGCCACCGACCTGCAACCTCCCATAAAACCACCCCTAACGCCACAACCATGAGTTAGCAAAATGTAAATAAATTCACTAATCACCAAAATATAACAAGATACTCCAGACACTAACTAATCAAAATTTTAAACAAGTTCAATAATCCATATGTAACACATCGAAAATTCATGTCCAATAAAGTATTGACACGTGTCATAAACTTTAAACGTGTAAATGATTACCTTAGAAGGACTAGAGTTGACAAACAAGGAAAGTATGTGAATATAAGGGTTCAGAATGTTAACAATGGATAAATATACTTTACAATAACCATACATGATGTTTATACCCTTAAATGAATGCTTCATGGATCATACGAAGCTAATTGTGAAAGAAAGTGAGAGATTACAAACTACAGGGGTTAAATGTGTCAACATGTTTAAAATATACCTCTGAGTGACCTTTTAGCAAACCCAAAGCTTTGTAACGATTAATTATGCTCACTAGAATGCGTGATAAAAATTTCACCAAGTTTCGTTATCGTATGAGAAAGTTATAATAAAATTCGTATATGAGGGGTTAAAAGCGTCAACATTGAAATTTAAGACTTTTCGGTGATCGTATGAACAACCGGGGACTTAACAACGTTGGTTTATGACTTGGAGTCCTTAAAAGTCAAGTTTGGGGGTTACAAGTGCAAGAAACCATGTTAAAAATCAAGTTTGGAAGTTCAGGGGCAAAACTGTCAACTTTTGAAAATTCTGTCATGCTGGCCTGGTCCTTACGGACCGTATGCTGGGACCCTTACGGTCCGTAAGAGACTCCCAGATGCAGAAACTCGGACAGGCGTCTGTTCAGCCATGTAAACGACATATATGGCCCTTTTTCACCACCAAGGGCTGCCTAAACTAGTTCTTAGGTTTAGGGACACTTGTAATTGATCTGGGATCACCTAATAGGCTTGTTTGTCATGATCTTGATGGATCAAAGGCACTATATAAAGGCCTCATTGTTGCAACTTTGATCATTCATCCCCAACTCAACTTCTGCTCATTTCTGGAGCTCAAGGCCTTTCCCTAAACATCTCTGGTCGTGCATTAGACCTTGGTAAGTATCCTTGACCCTCCTTAATTGAGTTTTGCTTAGTTATTAGCTTAAAAGTCAAACCGTTGTAATTAAGGTTTGACTTATCGATTAATCACTAATGGTCCAGTGATTAGTCAAACTTAAGGTAGTTATAAGTTGGTATTTATGTGGGCAATAAACCCTTAAAAGGGCACCCTCTGATTCCCGCTCTAACTAGATCAAATGTCAGGTCAAACTTAGTCCGAAAAAGTCAACAGGGTCCTAATTTTTGAATTAACGCATAATTAGCAATGTAGAAGGCATGTAACCTATTTTATCACTCATATAACTTGGTAATAAGTATAAGAACTGGTCTAAGCTTGTTTGATCCGACAATTTTCTGTTTAGACCCGGTTCGGAACCGAAAGTCGCAAAACTATGACTTTTGCTTTGACTTCAGTTCTGACCCGATTTAGATGGGTTTAGAAATGCCTTAGGGCTTCCTTAGGACCAGGTTACATGTTGGTATAACCCTCTGTGATTGGTTCGTTGATTGTCCGATTCGTTTACACGTTTCCGTTAATTGCTTAATGTTGACCATAATGCCCTTTTGACCATAAAACAAGAATTTTGGAAATGTGAAAGGACAATAATCTTTATTACTGATTTATAAACATGTCCCTAAAATTTCACATCAGTTGGAGGTCTAGATTAGGAGTTATGCTCAATAGCGTAATTTGAAAGCTTTTTGTTAATTAAAAGGCATAATTAGCGTAAAGCCTATCTAAACCCAATTTTTGACACCAAACCTTATACCCACTGATGTAATATAATATTTTGAGATTTTTGAAGATTTTTAATTATTTTTAACCTGATCATAACCTAAGGTTATGGCCTTGATTCGGTAAATACCGATTATACCCTTTTTGTGTATAAAATGAGTGTTACATAGTATTTTGACACCAATCCAATTGCTACTGATTTTATATAATAAATGAAGTATTTTGAACTTTATAACCTGGTCAGAAAACTCTGATTTCCTGTATAACCCGGAAATCGCTTAAAACGGCTTTTTACGCGTATTAAACACCTAGTATGGGTTTAAAACCATTTTGACATATAAGACTTATCACCAACTGATATAACCTATTAAATTAAGTTGTTTTACTGATTATTTCAGACCCGAGTCTCAGAATTAAAATTAATCTCTTTTATAATCTTTTAAATGACCAAAATACCCCTACAGGGCTTAAATTGAGATTAAACTCGTTTAGGGCATAATGGAAGGTATCCTACTGATATCACAACATATTTAAAGCATATTAACTTATGGAACTTGTGTATGACTCATTCGGTTACCCGTTACGCATATACGCTCCAGGTACGGTTTATGTAATTAGTTTACATAAACTAACCGGAACGTGTCGAACCTTATCATTTTCATTTCAAAATCCAGAATGTATTTAGTTTACCCATTTTATACAAGTCTTCATACTTGTTGGGTCTAAATCACATTCTAATCCGGCCTCCGCTTAATCTAGCGTGTCGTACCGTTGTTCTGTTGAAAAACTAGCCGGTCTATGTCTATGACATAATTGAGACCCGTTAGTATTCTAATTGGTTATTTATACCATCATTCCAGACTAGAGCCTTCCGGTAAATTGTACCTACGCTTGCTTAAGTGAATACGACTGAGTTATTATAATTCTTGCTATTTAAGACAAGAGCTAGCTCAGGTAAATACTCTTAACCTATTTTCCCTTATACGAGCTTGGGATACGGTAATATAAATACCGCATGGTCAGGTATGGGATTCAAAGACCAATAAGTCGGGAAATCCAAATAACCTGTTTTAATTCGTATTGCTTGACTGAAACATTGGGGGTTAATGCGACCGTGTCCTGGATATCCTTGACTCATTAATTGCAATGGCCACGACCTAAGCACGGGGTGTAGGCATACACCTGACAGATGCAATATGCTTGTTAATAAATTAATTATACCCAATATGGGATTCCCAATAAGGGAATAAGTGGTGTGTCGGTTAATCTTGAACCGGCATAGAACCGGGCCCCGTATGTAGAGCAAGTTATGTAAAACTGATAACATGAGATATAGTTTGTCCCAAGTATAAAAGATTAATATTGCCTGGTGCATTTTAATCAATGTGTCAAAATATTTTCGTGCCTTGTGCACCTAAACCAATTTTCATAAACATTTTCCAAATGAGTCGGTTGAGTGTATTTACCAGTGAAAACTGACGTATTTTCCAAAGTTTAAGTGACAGGTACAAGTACGTAATAGGCTGGAAGCTGCTCAGGACTTGTTAGTCGAGGACTTTGCAACTCCTTCACATAAGCCATTAGTCTGATAATTTCTTTTGTTGTTTTGATCCGCCTGTGGATTGTTACAAGCTAGTCTGTACGAAATACTTTTATATTATCAGACATTGTGTTTGTAATAATATTTTATATTTCAAGACTTCCGCTGTGCATTTAAATTGTGTTGTTTGACTATGATGATATCAACTACGTCACGATACTCCCCACCTAGCCCACCGGTAATACGTGGAAATATCGGGGTGTGACAGGTTGGTATCAGAGCCAACATTGAGTGAATTAAACACTAGCCTTTTTGTGTTTAATCTCAATGACACATTAGCACATTCCTTGACCTTCTGAGTCTAGACTTAACATAGGAATATTCTCAATCCTAATCTGGAAATTTTTGCTTCCAATTTTTATATATATTGGATACGTCGCCAAGCGAAGAAGCCGTAATAGGAATTCTCCACACCCGGAGCTTTGAAATGCTGAGCTTCGTACCGCGGCCAGGATGAAACGTGCAACCAAGGAGAAAGCATTCGGAAATAAAATGAAGAAGAAACTCCTTTTACTGAAGATCGTTTCCTTAATAGTCCTCATAAGGACATATTTATCTTTCAGTCCCTTCGAGGACAACATTATTCCTTTCAAGTCCCATTTAGGGCAATTCTGTACCTCTTTTAAAATCCTTGGAATGCTTTATCAAAATTTCATCTTATCAATATATATAATAAATGAAAAGTATCATTCCTTTTATAAGATCTACCATTATAATAAAATGGCAAAATCTAAAAAGGACAAGACCTAGCCCATGTGTCAATTTAAGACAGTGCCAAGATGGTAGTTCCTCAATTAGATTCAGATCCTTGTTAACATCTCAAATTTAGAATTATTCTGCGTTAAATATTAAAAAGAATCTTAAGGGTAAGACCTAGCCACATGTCATTTTAGACATGGCCAAGATGGTAAAACCTATTCAAAAGATTCAAATCCCTGTTAACATCTGAAAGCATATTAACATGTTTGACAAAATGTGATTCGATAAAACCACATAAGTCATTCTTAAAAATTGGGTTATTCTAATTTCCCTTATTTATATAATCATCCCTTAAGGATGAAGTGCCTACGGGCTATAATTAACGTCCTTTGAGACTAAAGACAGTAGTGGTCTACAACCCCCTGTTAGAAAGGGCAATGAACTTTGATTCAAGCCTTAATACCTCGATTCTATAAAATCCTGGTTTAAAAATAAAATCTGTCCATGTGACTAGGCTGTTGAGCTATTATTAAATTATAATTAGGGATATAATACTTACGGGCCATATCCATTGTCATATAAGACAAAAGACAGTCGTAGCCTACAACTCCCTGTCAAGGAAAGGCAATGAAAAATGTTCATGCCTAAATACCGTGATCTTACAAAAACATGGTTTATAATTTAAAGTTGCCCATGTGACTTGGCCTTATGTGCCATAGTTATATTTTAATTAAATTTAGGATAATTATAATGAAAATCCTGAATAAAATAAATATCATCCCTTTCCTACTAGTATACATATTAAGAAGAATCTTAAAGGGTATAACCTAGCTTGAATGTCATTAAAGACCTGGCTACGATGGTAAAACCTGTTTAAAAGAGATTCAGATACTTGTTAACATCTAAAAACATGTTAACACTCCTGACAACAGTGATGCGATAAAATCACACTTGTCATCTTAATATTAGGAATCTTCCAAACCCCTTATTTTTAGCGTAAATGATCAAGAGGAATCATGGCTAATAAATGTCAAACTTGATGAACACATCAAAACATCCATTGGGATGTATACCTACGGACAAAGATGTATACATGAAAAGATAGTTTTATTTCATAACTTCTTGTCAAGACAATGAATTTTGAAATTTTCCGATCCAAAGGAATCATTGATTATGTTTTAAAATTTCCCCAGTGACAAGGCCTCTGTGCCATCAAAAAGTCCTTGGGACAAGCCCTTATGCTATATAAAATGTCGGTACGACATTGACAGTCGTGACTTATGTCCTCTGTCTAATAAATATGAAGGATTATATTCCGTTTAAACGCCAAAGATGGTTTATCTAAAAACCTAGGCCAAGCATAATCAAATAAATTTAATACTATCTATTGGTCTATATGGTTGAGTTACACCATGGCTATTTAATCATCAAGTTCGACAATTCGCTATATAATTAAACAAATTATTACTACTTGGTTAGTAGCCTTCAAAGCTTCACCACGGCTGACTCCTCTGAAGCTCACAATCATCCAGTTAGTCAGAATGATGTCCATTGACCAGCCTTTGTGGCAAAATAAATTATCTTCCAAAGAGATGACGGCTGTAGTCTTTGACTCTCTGTCCAAAGGTGAAGAACTATGTTCGAACCTTAAGATCTCTGATCCAATAAGATTACGGCTTATATATTAATGCCTTAAGTGCCATATCTTATATGTCCTTTGTGACAAGGCCTTCGTGCCTATGACTATTAATGTCCTCCGTGACAAGCCTTCCAACTATCTAAAGATTGTCGTTATGACAAGGACAGTTGTGACATTGTGATTCCCTGTCAAAAGGTAATGGACTTGGTCCAAACCTTAAACATAATTGATGGTCCTTTTTGACCTAGGCTAAGTATAATTGACGTACTTTCTAGTAGCATACTATAATGAAGTTAAAAACCTAACAGCCATCAGGGTTTAATAATACCATGGCTTATAAATCATCCATTACGATGATTCCATAATGGTTTGTGGCTAAGCATATGTTATTATTGGTGTTTAGTTCCAAAGCCCCGGAATGGTGGATTCCGACGAAGCACACAGCAGTACTGCAGCTAGAAACAAGGATGCAAATATAAATATAAATGTTAATGGCACTGCTCTTCAGGCCTTGATTGACGCAGCAATTAGTGAAGCTGTGGATAAGATCCTTGAGAACAAAAAGGAACCGAGTGGCACTCACTCAAAGGTCCATACGGAAACACATACATCAGCTCGTAAGGAGAGCTCCGTTCACTCTTCAGATGAAAAGAGCGAACCTCAAAAATTAGTACTCTATGATAAGCCCTGTTCAACTGAAGACGGGTGCACCTACAAATACTTCGTCTCATGCAAACCCAGAGATTTCAATGGCGAAAAAGGAGCAATTGATGCTATGGAATGGCTTGAGGAAATGGAAACTGTTGTGGACATCAGCAATTGTGCTGATAAGGACGTAGTAAAATTTGTTTCACAATCTTTCTAGGGCGAGGCTCTTGCATGGTGGAGGGCCATGATGCAGTCCACGGGGAAAATTCCCCTATACAATATGGGATGGTCCAATTTTGTGGACCTTATCAAAGAAAACTACTGTCCACAACACGAAGTGGAAAAGATGGAGACAGATTTTCTGACTCTCACAATGAAGAACCTAAATTGTCAGCAATATGTTACCGACTTCAACTCCCTATCTAGATTGGTACCCTATTTAATTACCCCTGAACCAAAACGCATTGCGCGTTTCATCGGTGGTTTGGCACCCGAAATAAAAGGGATTGTTAAGGCTTCAAGGCCAATCACCTTCAGATCAGCTGTAGATCTATCCTTGTCTCTCACTCTAGATATAGTGAGACAAAAGTCAATCAAGAATGAAACTAGTGAGAAAAGACAAAGGGAGGAGGATAACTCCCAGAATCCTAAGAAGAGCAAATCCGAGTTCAACAATAACCAACAGGATTCCAACAAAAAGCCTACATGCAAAACCTGCAAAAGAAGACACTGGGGACAGTGTCGATCAAACTAAAAGATAAAGAAATGTGGCATCTGTAAAAGAACTGGCCACCAGTCCCACGAATGTAGGGACATAAAGAATGCAAACTGTTTCAGCTGTGGCGAAAAGGGCCACATCAGTACTAATTGCCCTAAGGCTGCCAAGGAAGGAGTAGCTAAGTCTGGGGAGGATAAGAAAGGAAATGCCTGAACTACCGGTTGAATGCCAGAGACAGTGCATATCAATAATAGCATTAGGTACGTCCTTACCATTTAGCATTGATAGTGTCTGCTAAGTATCTTATGATAATAAACCTTTAGTAAACCATAAGCTTAGCAAACTTTTGATTACATTCATAAGAACTCCAGATATTAAATATAAGGTATAACTTACCAATGGAATCTATAATAACCATCTCTCCCATCCTCGAAGTTAATCCTTTCATAAGAATCTGGAGTACTCTTCCCCAAAAAGAGTACGACAATATATATTACTTTACTTTATTATTTTCTCTTTGTTTTCTATCGCCTGCGAATGCCAAACTATGTTTGATAAAAGTGCCATATGAGGAGAGGCGTATCCTAGTGTGTCCCATAGATTGCTTCCATGCCTGATCACTATGGAGGTTTAATGCATGGAACCCCTGAGATATCCCAATGGTCATATTGTACTAAAGTCGACTAGTAGTATTCAAAGAAGATATCCAATAAAAAAAATGTCCTTATAAGTATCTCTACTTAGGGCATCCTTGCATTTGTAAAGAGAATGTGTCATTTATCTGACACCGACATCGATAGATGAACCAAAGCCTGAGAATACGGACATCTCTGACATCTCTGTGTGTCATAATTATCTCCTTTATAAGAATTACCATGTTTACCTCCTGAGAGGCAAGTGGATGTTAGGACAAACATCTCGCTTGGGGCTGTAGTTATTGTAAAATCCTTATATCTGTTAGTACCAACGAATAGAAAGAACTAAGAGCCAAATCGATAAGTTTTTAGAGAAGGTTTCATAAAGCCAAAATTCAAAGTTCTAAGAACTCTGATTTGTAGTAAATAAGAAAGACGGTTCATCTTGCTTATGCATTGATTACCGCAACCCTATTTAGGCAACAATTAAGAATCGCCATTAGCTGCCCAGGATCGTCGATTTGTTCGACTAACGACAAGGAGTAGCTATTCCTTAAGATTAGTTTTGAGCAAGGGTTGGAATAACCATCTCACCTTAAGATAAGCTTTTCTATAATAGTTGTTATATAAGTATCAAGGTGGCTCCTTTGGAGACCTTGTATAGATGAAATATCAAAACATCCGTTGGATGGACGAGACTTTGGGAAGTCCACTTATCAGGATCTGAAAGTTGCATTGGAAACAACGAATAAGATCATACAAATCCCTAATCATCTGTAAGTTGCCAGTATTCGGCAGAAAATCAAGAATTAATGAAAATAGCAAACCTCCTAAATTCTTGTTAAAGGATAAGGTTCAACAAAAGATATCACCCAGGAAGGGTGTGCCAAATTGTTAAATTATCAGGCTAGTTAAGCTCTAAATATATAGAATCATTCGAAGGAAATCGAATGTATCAAGATCAAGTAGCTTATAAGCTAAAACCTATTTAAGGAGCTTGGCGGAGCTCGCAATACATTGCACACTAGTGACTGAAGGATGTGTTTCGCCAATAAGTCAAGAAGCACTATCACATAATGATATGCAGAGTTATGATGTGATGAGCATACTGTATCGATTGAGGATCGACAGGTTAAGAAGCTCCATAAGGGTACATGCACCTAATATAGGGGTCACTTTGGGAGCTTGGAAAGACTCTAGATATGTTATAGAAGTTAAGTCCATTATGCGACAAAAAGTACTTCCAGCATTTTAGCAAATCTCGAGGTTGAGATTTCTTTTAAGGGGGTGAGGATGTAACACCTCGAAAATTCATGTCCAATAAAGTATTGACACGTGTCATAAACTTTAAACGTGTAAAGGATTACCTTAGAAGGACTAGAGTTGACAAACAAGGAAAGTATGTGAATATAAGGGTTAAGAATGTCAAGAATGGATAAATATACTTTACAATAACCATACATGATGTTTATACCCTTAAATGAATGATTCATGGATCATACGAAGCTAATTGTGAAAGAAAGTGAGAGATTACAAACTACAGGGGTTAAATGTGTCAACATGTTTAAAATATACCTCTGAGTGACCTTTTAGCAAACCCGAAGCTTTGTAACGATTAATTATGCTCACTAGAATGCGTGATAAAAATTTCACCAAGTTTCGTTATCGTATGAGAAAGTTATGATAAAATTCGTATATGAGGGGTTAAAAGCGTCAACATTGAAATTTAAGACTTTTTGGTGATCGTATGAATAACCGGGGACTTAAAAACGTTGGTTTATGACTTGGAGTCCTTAAAGGTCAAGTTTAGGGGTTACAAGTGCAAGAAACCATGTTAAAAATCAAGTTTGGAAGTTCAGGGGCCAAACTGTCAACTTTTGAAAATTCTGTCATGCTGGCCTGGTCCTTACGGACCGTATGCTGGGACCCTTACGGTCCGTAAGAGACTCCCAGATGCAGAAACTCGGACAGGTGTCTGTTCAGCCATGTAAACGACATATATGGCCCTTTTTCACCACCAAGGGCTGCCTAAACTAGTTCTTAGGTTTAGGGACACTTGTAATTGATCTGGGATCACCTAATAGGCTTGTTTGTCATGATCTTGATGGATCAAAGACACTATATAAAGGCCTCATTATTGCAACTTTGATCATTCATCCCCAACTCAACTTCTGCTCATTTCTGGAGCTCAAGGCCTTTCCCTAAACATCTCTGGTCGTGCATTAGACCTTGGTAAGTATCCTTGACCCTCCTTAATTGAGTTTTGCTTAGTTATTAGCTTAAAAGTTAAACCGTCGTAATTAAGGTTTGACTTATCGATTAATCACTAATGGTCCAGTGATTAGTCAAACTTAAGGTAGTTATAAGTTGGTATTTATGTGGGCAATAAACCCTTAAAAGGGCACCCTCTGATTCCCGCTCTAACTAGATCAAATGTCGGGTCAAACTTAGTCCGAAAAAGTCAACAGGATCCTAATTTTTGAATTAACGCATAATTAGCAATGTAGAAGGCATGTAACCTATTTTATCACTCATATAACTTGGTAATAAGTATAAGAACTGGTCTAAGCTTGTTTGATCCGACAATTTTCTGTTTAGACCCGGTTCGAAACCGAAAGTCGCAAAACTTTGACTTTTGCTTTGACTTCAGTTCTGACCCAATTTAGATGGGTTTAGAAATGACTTAGGGCTTCCTTAGGACCAGGTTACATGTTGGTATAACCCTCTGTGATTGGTTCGTTGATTGTCCGATTCGTTTACACGTTTCCGTTAATTGCTTAATGTTGACCATAATGCCCTTTTGACCATAAAACGAGAAATTTGGAAATGTGAAAGGACAATAATCTTTATTACTGATTTATAAACATGTCCCTAAAATTTCACATCAGTTGGAGGTCCAGATTAGGAGTTATGCTCAATAGCGTAATTTGAAAGCTTTTTGTTAATTAAAAGGCATAATTAGCGTAAAGCCTATCTAAACCCAATTTTTGCCACCAAACCTTTTACCCACTGATGTAATATAATATTTTGAGATTTTTGAAGATTTTTAATTATTTTTAACCTGATCATAACCTAAGGTTATGGCCTTGATTCGGTAAATACCGATTATACCCTTTTTGTGTATAAAATGAGTGTTACATAGTATTTTGACACCAATCCAATTGCTACCGATTTTATATAATAAATGAAGTATTTTGAACTTTATAACCTGGTCAGAAAACTCAGATTTCCTGTATAACCCGGAAATCGCTTAAAACGACTTTTTACGCGTATTAAACACCTAGTATGGGTTTAAAACCATTTTGGCATATAAGACTTATCACCAACTGATATAACCTATTAAATTAAGTTGTTTTACTGATTATTTCAGACCCGAGTCTCAGAATTAAAATTAATCTCTTTTATAATCTTTTAAATGACCAAAATACCCCTACGGGGCTTAAATTGAGATTAAACTCGTTTTGGGCATAATGGAAGGTATCCTACTGATATCACAACATATTTAAAGCATATTAACTTATGGAACTTGTGTATGACTCATTCGGTTACCCGTTACGCATATACGCTCCCGGTACGGTTTATGTAACTAGTTTACATAAACTAACCGGAACGGGTCGAACCTTATCATTTTCATTTCAAAATCCAGAATGTATTTAGTTTACCCATTTTATACAAGTCTTCATACTTGTTGGGTCTAAATCACATTCTAATCCGGCCTCCGCTTAATCTAGCGTGTCGTACCGTTGTTCTGTTGAAAAACTAGCCGGTCTATGTCTATGACATAATTGAGACCCGTTAGTATTCTAATTGGTTATTTATACCATCATTCCAGACTAGAGCCTTCCGGTAAATTGTACCTACGCTTACTTAAGTGAATACGGCTGAGTTATTATAATTCTTGCTATTTAAGACAGGAGCTAGCTCAGGTAAATACTCTTAACCTATTTTCCCTTATACGGGCTAGGGATACGGTAATATAAATACCGCATGGTCAGGTATGGGTTTCAAAGACCAATAAGTCGGGAAATCCAAATAACCTGTTTTAATTCGTATTGCTTGACTGAAACATTGGGGGTTAATGCGACCGTGTCCTGGATATCCTTGACTCATTAATTGCAATGGCCACGACCTAAGCACGGGGTGTAGGCATACACCTGACAGATGCAATATGCTTGTTAATAAATTAATTATACCCAATATGGGATTCCCAATAAGGGAATAAGTGGTGTGTCGGTTAATCTTGAACCGGCATAGAACCGGGCCCCGTATGTAGAGCAAGTTATGTAAAACTGATAACATGAGATATAGTTTGTCCCAAGTATAAAAGATTAATATTGCCTGGTGCATTTTAATCAATGTGTCAAAATATTTTCGTGCCTTGTGCACCTAAACCAATTTTCATAAACATTTTCCAAATGAGTCGGTTGAGTGTATTTACCAGTGAAAACTGACGTATTTTCCAAAGTTTAAGTGACAGGTACAAGTACGTAATAGGCTGGAAGCTGCTCAGGACTTGTTAGTCGAGGACTTTGCAACTCCTTCACATAAGCCATTAGTCTGATAATTTCTTTTGTTGTTTTGATCCGCCTGTGGATTGTTACAAGCTAGTCTGTACGAAATACTTTTATATTATCAGACATTGTGTTTGTAATAATATTTTATATTTCAAGACTTCCGCTGTGCATTTAAATTGTGTTGTTTGACTATGATGATATCAACTACGTCACGATACTCCCCACCTAGCCCACCGGTAATACGTGGAAATATCGGGGTGTGACACCATAAAAATCATAATTTTGAGCTAGGGGGAAAACATAATTTTATTTTTAACTGTGGGAAAAAACGTAATTTTGAGCTGAGGGCAGAATCGTAATTTTGAGCTAGAGGAAAAAACAACATTTTATTTTTTACTGGGGGCAAAATCGTAATTTTAAACTGAGTACGAAACCGTAATTTTAAACTGAGAACAAAATTAAAAAGAAGTTTTTGAACCGAGGGCAAAAGCGTATTTTGAGCTAGGGCAAAAGTATAATTTTATTTTGAGCTGGGGGCAAAAACGTAATTTTAAATGAAGGACGAAAGCGTAATTTTAAACTGTGAATAAAATTAAAAAAAATGAGTTGGTCCAATAGGGAAGTGACAGGGAGCTAATAATTTTGAGCTAGGGGGAAAACATAATTTTATTTTGAACTAGAGGCAAAAACGTAATTTTGAGCTGAGGGCAGAATCGTAATTTTGAGCTAGAGGGAAAAACAACATTTTATTTTGAACTGGGGCAAAAACGTAATTTTTAACGGAGGGCGATACCGTAATTTTAAACTGGGAACAAAATTAAAAATGTGTTTTTGAATTGAGGGCAAAAGCGTAATTTTGAGCTAAGGACAAAATTATAATTTTATTTTGAGCTGGGGCGAAAACGTAATTTTACCTAAGGGCAAAATTATAATTTTATTTTTTAGGTGGGGGCAAAAACGTAATTTTAAACGAAGGACGAAAGCGTAATTTTAAACTGGGAATAAAATTAAATTAAAAAGGGTTGGTCCAATAGGAAAGTGCCAGGCAAGCTGCCTGGCACTATTCCTTTTTCACTTATAAATGTATATGTAGGCAATTAGTCCCTTGAATATCAAGTTATTTACTTAATAGTCTAAATAGTCTTTAGGGATGTAAAATGATAATAATGCCCTTATATGCAAGGCTCATAACAAGATTTAACCAAAAAATCTAACTAGGTTTGGCCTAAAGGATATAACGTGCATGATTTTGATACGTTAAGGACAAAATTCGTCAACTTTTGCGCTAAAGGACAGCGCCTGCAATTTGGTGTAAACATAAAGGACAAAACTTGTAATCTACTCTATTATAAAACTTCCGATGATGAAGTATGTTTGATAAAGTATTTAATCGTGTGTTCCCCATTCTTAATGGCATGTTTGGCTAATCGTTTTAAAATAACTTATTGGCTTTTTCAAAGGGGTGTGATAAATAGACCCATCATATGGATTACCAAGTTAGTCAAACTTGGTAATGATTAAGGGTGGAGGGTACGATTCAAACACTTTAGGGTGTTTGAGTTTTCTCTACCCAATGGTTTCATGCTATGTCAACTCTCCCCCTTCACTCCCCATTTTCTACTCAAACACTAGGAATGATTCAAACACATGGAGAGTGAGGGTGATCACTAGTGATAAAATTCCATCATTCACAAACATCCAATCAAGTTCCGCCATGTCATCAACCAATATTCTATCACTCACAGGCCTTTTTTAGTGGCGGTGGTCATCACTAGTGATCGAATTCCATCACTCGCAACTTCTTTTTTTTTTTTAAATTAGAAATTGACAATAAAACACTAAATTATAAATTTCATTAATATTAAAAAATAAATTACATAGCAAAATAAAAAACAACTAAACATTGGGAAAAAAAAACTTAAATTAAACGGGTGGCATCTCCCAACCCCACCTTTCGCAAATCTCGGGCTTTTGTTGAATTACAACCGACTTAAACGGTTCGTCGAGATGGGCGTGCGGCTCACACAAGATTTTTAAATCATTTTGTCTTTCTATCGTTTTCAAGTGTCCCATGTACGCGTCGCGTTCAACTTTTACGGACATATTTTTTTCTTTTCTTTGTTTGGCCTCGTTGTATTGCGCCAATTTCGCCTCTTCGATTTTGAAGATCGACTCCGCCACCGCTTCCTTTCCTTTGCTTGATGATTCACCACTTCTCTTGCGGCGTGACCTTGTAGGTGTATCTTCTTCAACGGGGTCGTCAACGGGTTGATCGGGTTCGTCAAGGGGGTCGTCGTTTAAATTCATTTGGGGCAAGTTATCCGACACGGAAGTCGTGTAGTTCCCCGAATCGGAGGTCTTTGATCTTTTCGGACCTCCTCTTTTTTTTGGAGCCGTAGGCCCAACCACGTCGACCAAATCAACAGGGACCCATTTCGGGTGACGCCTCGTAACCTCCTATGCCGCCACGTGTAGAAAACTCCTCTTTTTTGTAGAGTTGGCAATACTCTTCGGTGGCTTGTTGCATGATTGTCGCCTCGCTCGCTCCACTTTGTGGATTTCGGTTCTACAAAAAATATAAAAAGTTATATATTTTTTTTAAAAAAAAATTATGTTTTCTGTTTTTATAAAAAAATACTGTTATCTGTTTTTTTAACAAAAACAGTTTCTGTTTTTTATAAAAAATAACTTTTTTATGTTTTCTTAACAAAAAACTGTTTTCTATTTTTTTTAAACTGTTTCTGTTTTTTAAAAATAAAACAGTTTCTGTTTAAAAAAAACAGTTTCTGTTTTAAAAAAAAATAACAGTTTCTGTTTAAAAAAAATAACAGTTTTCTGATTTTTTTAAAAAACTGTTTTCTGTTTTTTTTTTATAAAAAATAACGGTTTCTGTTTATAATAAAAATAACTATTTTCTGTATTTTTTTTAAATAATAGTTTTTTTAAAAAGATTTAAACTTTATAAAAAACATACCTTTTGAATGAAACAACCGTTGAACTTACTAATTTTCCCGTTCAAATCCGTCCATTTCGACGTCATTTGGTCCATATTTCGTTCATTTGCACCGGGAAGTTGGCTAAAATGATTAATGACCCGCCTCCAAAACATATCATTTCTTTGCTCGGTGGAATGTTTCTTGTTCTCGGAGATGTGCAAGTACGCCTTTACCAAGGCCACCTCCTCCTCGCTCGTCCAATGTTTTCGAACGGTTGACGGAACAATTTCTTGAACGTCATCATTTTCTTCTTCTTCTTCCTCTTCCTCTTCTTCTTTTTCTTGAACGTAATCATCATCTTCATCGTCTTCGAGACTTGGTTGTGGTTCACGATACGCATTTGCAAATTGACGGATGAGGGTGTTATCTTCTAGTAGTGGGTCGAGTTGGTGGGGTTAGGTTTGAAAGTGTGGAAACAATTGGGGTTGAAATTGGTAAGGTTGAAATGGTGGAACGAACGGTTGGTTTTGATACGTTTGAGACTGAAAGGGTGGATATTGTTGGGTTTGAAAGGGTGGATATTGTTGGGTTTGAATATGTGGGACTTGGTCGGGTTCGTCTTGCAACCTAAAGCGCGTCGGCTCGCCAAGATTAGCTCGAACCTTGGGTCTTACGGGATTTTTCTTCGTACTTGAACCTCTTTTTTTCGAACCCCCACCTCTCTTGCTTGAACCTTCCATGTTTGTTGTAAAATTTTTGAGTTGAATTGGAGAATTTTTGAGTTGAATTGGAGAGTTTTTGAGTTTTTTGATTGAGTGGGGAAATGATTTGGATTTTAATATATAAAAAAATCTCAAAAATTTAAACCCAAACGGTAACAAATTCTCTCCCAATGGTCATTTTCCAAACGGTAAACTTCATTTGCAACGCGTGATAGGTTCCACGCGTTTTATTTTTCACGCGTGGAACTATATAGTGGCGGCAGTGTTCTAGTCCCTATAACGCGTGAAGGATGGCCCATCACAGACCACCCCACTCCCCTGATAAAGAATTTAAAAAAAATTGTGATTGGTTGAAAGAGGCTGTGACACACCATTAAACCCCCTCTCTCCTCCTTCCCTCCTGTTCCCGCGTCGGTGAGTAGTCACCGAAATCACCCCTCCCTACTCACCGATCCACCGGCAATCATTCACCGTGCGGTGAAACCACTCCCCGCTAGAACTCCCTGACTTCATACCGTCCGGCCTAAGTACTTTAATACATTATTTTGTTCTAAATTCAAAAGTAATAATTATGTTTTTTATGTTATTTTATTTTATAATACTTTTGTTACTTTTTTATATTATGTTATACTATTATTAGTATCATGGTTGTAAAACAAGGTTTCCAAGGCCGAGTACTCCCCGAGTAGTCGCTACAAGGCTGGCTGCCGAGACGACTTTCTTTGACTCCGCCTAATTACTCGGAGTCGGTCAAACGCGGTCAACCTCGGCCAGAATTGGATCTAGTAGGTCAACTCGGGCCTAGTTTGACTTAAATAATAATATAACATAATTTTTATGCCTATCAAATTAAAGAATGAATATCATTTTCACGTATTTTGTTATAAATATTAGTAAATTTGTGTTATTTGACATATATTTAATCTCCAAAAAGTAATTTCTTTATAATTTAACATGTCCGAGTACTCCCCGAGTACTCTCCGCGTACACCGAGTACTCTCAACTCCCCGGTCGACCGACTAGGGAGCGCCTAGCGACTTTTACAACCATGATTAGTATTATATCAATATTAATAAATAAATAATCAAGACACTTTATTATGAACACGAAAGTGAAAAAGTTCCTTATAAATAAACAACCAACCCTATACACAAAACCACAAGGTTTTTTATTCGGCCTTCTTTTGATGACAACAACACCGAGTGGGTATGCCAACTTTTTTTGATAAGTCAAGGTCCTTTTCCACCTTAACCAAGGTCCTTTTCCTTTAAAGACTAAACATCCTAGATTAATACAAATTCTATTTCTTGTCTATCTCAACACTAAACATTCTAGATTAATACAAATTCTATTTCTTCTCTATCTCAAATACTAAACAATACTTGTCTAAACAAATAATAATAAAACTAATACTAATAGATAATTCAAATAATAATTAAATATACTTTAATTATAAGTTTACTCGTTTAGTCCTTTGACTTAAGATCTCTACCAAACCACCCCTTTGAGATAAACCAAACCTCCCTGTTGATGTTGTAATTTTATCACTCCCTCTCAACATCAACTTTCAATTTGCCGCACCATCTTCGGTGAACACATGACATCCATTGACATCTTCTGTAGACACACTACCATTATCGTCATTGGTTACACCATCATTACCGGTACTAATATTAATTCTCCCGGTAGTCACAACACCACTTTATCCTCAACCTGAAGAGCATGAGCGACACACGCTTCGACTTGGGAAAAAAACTGCATTTTCATCGATCTGGATTCAATTGGTAGTCACAAACTATGTGTCCCTTTTGACAGGACTTCAAGAGGCCTTCGAACGCCTTTCAATTAGCCGTTGAACCATCCTTCAAACTCACTTCAATCGAACTCTGAACTCAAACTCACTTCAATTGATCTCTGAGCTTGACCAATAACTGAACTCGATCAACCAGAAGAAGGGATAACTTGCCAACTTCAAATGGAATTGAATCAAAGGGTTCACCAAGACTTGATCGAGATCTTTTACCATTGCCTTTGAACACATTTTATTATTTTGGTAAGCCTACTAAATCAACCTGATACGCTGAGATTTAACCATCCCGACACACAGTGATGGCACATCATCATTGAAACCTTTAAGTTAATGAACATGAAACTAAGTTGATACACAACCTAGATGCAACCCTTTGCTTATCAACCACTAAAAAATACGACAACCACATATTGATTCGTCTTTAAGTCGCCAAACGAATTCCTTAGCTTCCTGCTCTTTCATTTCTTATGTGACATGCCCGTTGGTTTTTCTATCAGAAATCGAACTCTTGGCTGCGATTTTCCTCCTTGGCGAGAAATAGTCTCCGATAAAAATAAAACATAATCAAGCCTGAGTTATATTTCCCCACCAAATAAAACTCGGTCACCACAAAACCGAAACGAATTGATCACTGGTCACCACTGCCGTCCCAAACGGTCACGTCTCATTATACCAGCTGGTCCAAACAACTATTCGCCATCGTACAACACCCGTCGACAACCCTTACCGTCATTAGTTCGTTATTGAACCGTTCTGAATCAACTTGGTAATCCACTGCCCGTACCACGGTTTGCCACTGTATAACATCTCATTATTTGGACCTCTCTACCCTTCTAAAATAAGCTCTTTTATCACAAAGCAAAACCCTCCATTAGATCGAAACATTGCATGTGCCATATCCCTATGTGTAGAAACCATCAATTATCAAAGTTTTATTTCTTCATCCCATTGCATATCAAGTACTTCACACCTTGACTTGATTTATATTTTACCGATTAAATAGCCTGCTTTAGTTGTTTTGAATCTCTAAAAATAAACAAAACAATCACCTACTTGCTTTCTATTGTATTAGGGTGGAGGGAGTGGTCAATCACTCCCCATTTTCACTACCCAATAATCTCATGCCATGTCAAGTCCCCACTCCACTTCCCATTTTCCACTCAAACACTAGCATTAATGGTCAAACACCCACTCAAACAATCACATTCCTCAAACAATCACTCAAACAACTTGGTGAGCACACACCGCCAAACCAAGTCCCCGATCACCGATAACACCCCGACAACACATCACCCCTCGGTAAACTACCCTCCCCGCCTCACTCACCGCTACCATACCGTCCACCCTTATTATTATTTCTTCTTGGTTGTAAATCAAAACATGTGTGTAACACGCTTCGCCACATGAGACGAGATGCTATTAGTTTAAGAGAATGATTTTCTAGAATCATGCTAATATCATAATGGTGATTGAGCAATGATTGAGGTAATTTACATCAATTATAATATAACTATAAGAGCCACTGTTATGGGGTGCGAAGAGGGCATTTTTTTGGGCTATAACGCCCCATAACGTCTAGCACACCATGACGGGCGGCGTTATGGGGCAAAAAAAGGGGCAGCGCTATAGGTTTCGCGGCGCCATGGGGTTTGATTTTCAAACTTTAACCAATCAAAATAAAGCAAGGTTTGTTAAAATTAATTAATAAAATTGAAAATTAATAATTAGTTAATGATGGGTAGGGGCTTTATGACTACGGGCTCTAGTGATATAACGCCCCATAAAGCCCCCCGTGTGACGTGGCACGACACGTGTCGCATAACGCCCCACAAGGGGCCTTATGACTGCGGATGGCCTAAATACTAATACTAGGTTCACGGATGTTAAGACTAAGGAAATCATCGAAAAGCACTTGGGTAGTCATTTAGTAAACACATCGGCTATTTGATATCGTGAAGATAGGTGGAGAACACGTACTTGACCTTTGGCGACTTTTTCTCGAACAAAGTGGATGTCCATTTAGATATGTTTTGTTCTTTGGTGCCGAACGTGATTACAGGCCAGATAAATAGCACTTACGTTATCGCAATAGACAAAGGTCGCGTGTTTGATGAAACTCAAGGAGGAGGTTTCGTAGCCATATAAACGCAATACCCCGACGTTGAGCTGTGGGTTTCCGGACAACCTCCCAAATCCACATCTGTATAGGCAATGAGAGAGGCAGTTGGAGAGTATAAATGGAGACCATAGGTGATGGTTCCTTGAATGTATCTCAGAATACGTTTCAAAGCATGCATGTGAGCAGTTGTTGGAACGTGCATATAAAGACATATTTGTTGAACGACGTATGAGATGTCAAGACGTGTGAATGTAAGATACTGCAAGGCACTCGCGAGGCTTCGGAATTCAGTGATGTTCTCTAAAGATGTTCCCGAGTTACCACCCAACTTTTGTTGTGTGTCTACCGGTGTGGTAGCTGGATGACAATTCTTTCAAGGATTTCTTTAGCATATTTCTCTTGTGATAAAAATAAAGAGTTCTTTTGTTTTGTCACAGAAATACCAGGGAAATAGCTAAGGGGACCGAGATCCTTCATGGCGAACTGGTTAGAGAGCATAATCATAAACCGTCCGCGTACAGAATGTCATCCACATAAATTATTAGAAGATAAATATGAAAGAAATGCGGGAAAACCAAAAAATAGGTGCCTAATGACACGTGTCACACATTGATTTACTTTATTATATAGTATACTAGCTTACAAACCCGTGTATTACACGGGTTGAATGATAAAAAAAATGTAAACTATAAACTTATATATAATCCTTATTAATGAAATAACTTATAGATAAAATAGTAAAACAAAAGAACAGTTATATTTTGAGCTATTCAAAATAATTTCTAAGTTTTTACTTCTCTCTTGAGATACTACAATCCATCTTATTATATGACTTAAAAGAAGTAACATTAAAAAAATAAAAAATAATGATCATAAAATTGTAAGTATTTTTAAAAATAATTATAAGTTATGAGGTTATGGTAAATGAATTGAAATTAAATTCTACAATGTATATTAATGATATAATAAATATTTTGATATAAATACTATTTTTGGATATATAGATCATGAGACGAGATACGAATATCATCATAGTATAGAAAATATTGCATATTAAAATAAAATCATACTACAAATAAAGTATACGTTTAGAAAAATAGGACTAAAGCTTTTTAAACTATTATTTTGAGCGTCTACAACAACCTCTTTAATTAGTAGTCGACATTTAAATATTCAAATTAAAAGTCGCATGAAAAGTCGGAGTTCTCTAAGTTCTCACAACTCAATGGGGTAATAAAGTATATGTTTAAAAACAGGACTAAAGTTTTGTAAACTATAATTTGAGTGTCTACAACAACCTCTTTAATTAGTAGTCGACATTTAAATATTCAAACTATCGCATGAAAAGTCGGAGTTCACTGACAACTCAAGAGGGTTTTCTCTTAATCCAAATATATATATGTCCAAGCATTGTGTTAAATATGGACTTTATTCAAATTTGTGCATATCAAACATGTAGTTATCAAATTTTATAACTATATTATGCATAAGTGACATAACCATATCCGATTGATGTAAAATATAAAAAAAACCATGAAAAATGCATTTAATCATATCCGAAATATGAAAAGTTATTTGATACATTTATATTAGTTATAGATTTTGATACATTTATATTAGTTAAATTTGAATTTATACGTTTATCTCTAACTATATATTAATTAATCTTTTGTAATATTATTATTAAAAGTGAGGATTAAATTTGAATTTATATGTTTATTTCTAACTATATTAATTAATCTTATGTAATATTATTATTAAAACTGAGGAAGTACCAGAGAGTGACACGTGTACAAAAAGATTTTTGTCACACCCCGATATTTCCACGCATTACCGGTGGGCCCGGTGGGGAGTATCGTGACGTAGTTGATATCATCATAGTCAAACAACACAATATATAAATGCACAGCGGAAGCAAAAGATAAATATATTACAATCCGAATATAAAGTAATATCAAAGTATTACAACGGAGAGTAAAGGATCCACAGGCGGATCTTAAAACATAAACATTGTTCAACAGACTTTAGACGCCTAGAACTTGCAAGATTCCTTATTAACGCCCTGAGCTTCCAGCCAATTACGTTCAGTACCTGTCACTTAACCCTTTTGGAAAATACGTCAGTTTTCACTGGTAAATACACTCAACCGACTCATTTTTGAAAAGGTTTAATAAAAATTGATTTGAATGCACGTGGCACAAACTCTTTATAACTTGGGACAATTATATTTATAATCTTGTATACAGATTTACATGTTCGTTGTACGTTCAGGGCCCGATGTAGAAATCGAGTCAGATTAACAGACACACCACAAGTATAGGCCCACAAGAGAGTGAGATACCGTTTTCCCTTAAGAAACTGCCAGGTGTATGCCTACACCCCGTGCTTAAGACGTGGCCATTTTATAATACAATGATGTCAAGGATATCCGGGACATGGTCATTAACCCCTAAAGGCTTTTATTTCAAACAATACAGATTAAAGCGGGTTACCTCAATAATTTAATCACAATACGACTAAACATTCAATACCCGACCAAGCGGTATTATTATAATACCGTATCCCAAGCCCGTATAGGGAAAATAAGTTAAGAGTATTTACCTGAGCTAGTAATGCAATTTATACTCAGCCGTATTTTCTAATCAGCAAGCACAAGTACTTTTACTGGGGCTCTTAATCTAGAACGAAGGTTTTATAATAACCTATTAGAATCCTAACGGATCTTTAATTTAGCCTTGACTTAGACCGGTTAGTTTTCAAAAGGAAGATACGGTTCAAACGCATGATAAAGCGAAGACCGGATTAGAATGTGGTTTTGACCCGACAAGCTTGTATGCTTGTTTAATATGGGTAAATTAAACACATTCTGGATTTTGAGACAAAAATGATATGGTTTGACCCGTTTCGGCTAATATATGCAAACTAGTTACATAAGCCGATCCGAACGCGAAAAGTGCGTAACGAGTAACCAAATAAATCATATACAGGTTTCCTAAGTTAATATGCCTTTAATATGTTGTGATATCAGTAGGATACCTTCCATTATGCCCAAAACGAGTTTAATCTCAAAATAAGCCCCGTAGGGGTATTTTGGTCATTTAAAAGGTTATAAAAGAGTTTAAATGAAGTTCTGAGATTCGGGTCCGAATACATCAGTAAAATAACTTATTTTAATAGGTCATATCAGTTGTTAATAAGTCTTATGTGATAAAATGGTTTTAAACCCAAACTATGCGTTTTATACGCTTTAAAAGCCATTTTAAGCGATTTCCGGGTTATACAGGAAATCTGAGTTTTCTGATCAGGTTATAAAGTTCAAACTACTTTATTTATTATATAAAATCAGTAGCAATTGGATTGGTGTCAAAATGCTATGTAAAACTCATTTTATGACCGAAAAGGGTATATTCGGTATTTACCGAATTAATGCCAGAACCTTAGGTTATGAGCAGGTTAAAAATAATTAAAAATCTTTAAAAATCCCAAAATATTATATTACATCAGTGGGTAAAAGGTTTGGTGCCAAAAATTTGGGTTTAGATAGGCTTTATGCTAATTGCGCCTTTTAATTACTAAAAGGTGTTATAATTACGCTAATGAGCATAACTCCTAATCTAGACCTCGTACTGATGTAAAATTTTAGGGACATGTTTATAAATCAGTAACAAAGGTTATTGTCTTTTCACATATCCAAAATTCTCGTTTTATGGTCAAAAGGGCATATTGGTCAACATTTAAGCAATTAACGGAAACATGTAAACGAATCGGATAATCAATGAACCAACCACAGAGGGTTATGCTAACATGTAGCCTGGTCCTAAGGAAGCTCTTAGGCATTTCCAAATCATACTAAATCGGGCCAGAACTGAAGTCAAAGCAAAAGTCAAAGTTTTGCGACTTTCGGTTCCGAACCGGGTCTAAACAGAAAATTGTCGGATCGAACAAGCTTAGACTAGTTCTTATACTTATTAACAAGTTATATGAGTGATAAAATAGGTTTCATGCCTTCTACATTGCTAATTACATGTTAATTTGCAAATTAAGCTTCTGTTGACTTTTTCTAAACAACTTTGACCCGACATTTGATCTAGTTAGAGTGGGAATCATGTAACACCTCGAAAATTCACGTCCTATAAGGTATTGACACGTGTCATAAGCTTGAACGTGAGAAAGTATACTTTAGAGGGACTAAAGTTGACAAACATAGAAAGTATGTGAAAATAAGGGTTCAAAATGTCAACAATGGATAAATATACTTTACAATAACCCTACATGATGTTTATACCCTTAGACGGATAAATCATGGATCATACGAAGCTAAAAGTGAGAGATTTCAAACGACAGGGGTTAAATGTGTCAACATGTTTAAGTTATGCCACTGAGTGACCTTTTGACTAACCCAAAGCTTTGTAACGATTAATTATTCTCACTAGAATGCACGATTAAAATTTCATAAAGTTTCGTTATCGTATGAGAAAGTTATGATCAAATTCGTGTACGAGGGGTTAAAACGTCAATGTTGAAAATTATGACTTTTCGGGTGATAACAAAGTGATCAAGGACTAAATAAAGTGGGTACAAGTCCTAAAGCCCTTGTGGGTAAATAAGAAGGGGTCAAATTGCAAGAAATAAGCTTAGTTGACCTTTCGAAGAACCAAGAGCCAGGGATGCAAACTGAAAAAGTGATTTTTTGCCCTGATGACAGCCTTGAGGACCTCAACCTTGGGGACCTTGAGGTCCGTAAGGTAGCTGCCAGATGCAGAAACTCGTAAAAAATTGGTTGTTCAGCCTTGGAACTGATTTTTAATCATTTGTTTCACTTCATGGGCGACCCCTAGACACCCCTATGCACTAGGAACATGTGTTGATCAGTTGTGGTGGGTTGTAGACTCATGTGTCAACTTCTTATGGTGATTGAATTCACTATATAAGGCCATGAGTTGCAACAATTGATCATACCATTTCTTTCTGCAATTGAGGAGCCTTCTGGAGCTTCAAAGCAGACCCAAGTCCTTCCTAATCAAGCTTAGGACTTCAGTAAGTTTTCTAATCTTTCCTTAGTTTAAGTTTTAGCTTAGTTTAGCTTAAAAGTCAACCGTCGTAATTAAAGGTTGACTTAACGATTAATCACTAATGGTCCAGTGATTAGTCGAATCAAAGGTAGTTATAAGTTGGTAATTATGTGGGCTTTAAACCCTTAAAAGGGCATCCACTGATTCCCATCTTAACTAGGTCATTTGTCGAGTCAAAGATGATTAGAAAAAGTCAACAGAAATGAAATCTTTCGTTTAACGCATAATTAACAATGTAAAAGGCGTGTAATCTATTTTATCATTCATATAACTTGATAATAAGCATAAGAACTTGTCTAAGCTTGTTTGATTCGACAATTTTCCGTTTTGAACCGATTCGGAACCGAAAGTCGCAAAGCTTTGACTTTTGCTTTGACTTCAGTTCTGACCCGCTTTAGTATGATTTGGAAATGCCTTAGAGCTTCCTTAGGACCAGGCTACATGTTAGCATGACCCTCTGTGGTTGGTTCATTGATTGACCCATTCGTTTACGCGTTTCCGTTAATAGCTCATATGTTGACCATTATGCCCTTATTACCTTAAAACGTGATTTTTGGAAATGTAAAAGAGTAGAAACTTAAATTACTAATATATAAACTTGTATGCAAAGTTTGACATCAGTTTGACTTGTAGATTAAGAGTTATGCTCATTATCGCAAAATGAAAGCTTTATGTTAATAAAAAGGCGTAATTAGCGTATAGCCTAGTTAAGCCTACTTTTTGGTATCAAACTTAATACCCACTGATGTAATATATTATTTTGGAATTTTTGAAGATTTTTAATTAATTTTAGGCCGAGCATAACTAGTAGTCGTAGGCTTAATCCGGTAATTGTCGGTTTTGCCCTTACGGGCCATAAAATGAGTTTTACATATCTAAACGACTCCAAACCTTTTTCTACTGATTAGATATGTTAAATAAATTATTTTAAGCCTTCTGGAATAATAAAAATATCAGCTTTCAGTATAGAACCCGTAATCGGCTTCTAATCGCCTTTTTAAGCGTTTTTAACGCATAGTAGGTACTAAAACTATTTTAAACATACACGGGTTGATACCTTTTGATATTTTAGGCAACTTAGAATGTTTTAACAATAAACAAAGGTTGATTAATTCAGACTTCGGTTTTGAGCTTTTCGGCTTATGTGAAATTACCAAAATGCCCCTTCGGTGCATAGTTTGGTTATAATGGGTAAATTCACATATATACTTTACCCTACTGATTACAACTTATTAAATTGAGTATTTTTACTGATTACATCAGACCTGTAACTCAGATAAATACTTAAACTCTTTTATAACCTTTTAAAAGACCAAACTACCCCTACGAGGCCTAGTTTGTCTTTAAAAACGTTCCGGGCATAATGAAAGACATCTTACTGATGTCACAACATATTTGAGGCATAATTAACTTAGGAAACCTGTTTAGGACCCATATGGTTACCCGTTACGCCTCTGGCGCGTTCGGTTCGGTTTATGTAACTAGTTTGCATAAATTAGCCGAAACGGGTCAAACCTTATCCTTTTTATCTCAAAATCCAGAATGTGTTTAGTTTACCCATATTATACAAGTCTTCAAACTTGTCGGGTCTAAATCACATTCTATTCCGGTCTTCGCTTAATCATGCGTTTGAACCGTAAAACTTCCTTAAAACTAACCGGTCTAAGTTACGACTTAAATAAGACCCGTTAGGAATCTAATAGGTTAATAAAACCTTCGTTCCAGATTGAGAGCCCCAGTAGAAGTACTTGTACTTGCTGATTAGAATATACGGCTGAGTATAAATTGCATTGCTAGCTCAGGTAAATACTTTTAACTTATTTTCCCTTATACGGGCTTGGGATACGGTATTATAAAAATACCGCTTGGTCGGGTGTAGAAACCTTTTAATCAACGTGTCAAGATATTTTGTGCCGTTTGCACTCGAATCACTTTTCAAACTCTTTTTCCAAAATGAGTCGGTTAATTGTATTTACCAGTGTAAACTGACGTATTTTTCCAAAAAGGTTAAGTGACAGGTACTGAACGAATTTTGCTGGAAGCTCAGGGCGTTAATAAGGAATCTTAAAAGTTCTAGATGCCTGAAGTCTGTTGAACAGTTTTCTTTTCTTTTATTGATCCGCCTGTGGATCCTTTACTTTCCGTTGTAATATTTTGATATTACTTTATATTCGGAATGTAATATATTTATCTTTTGCTTCCGCTGTGCATTTATATATTGTGTTGTTTGACCATGATGTTACCAACTACGTCACGATACTCCCCACCGGGCCCACCGGTGACACGTGGAAAGTCGGGGTGTGACAAATCAGAGGGAGCCCTTTTAAGGGTTTAATGCCCACATAATTACCAACTTATAACTACCTTCAATTCGACTAATCACTGGACCATTAATGATTAATCGCTAAGTCAACTGTTAATTACGACGGTTTGACCTTTAAGCTAAAACTAAGTAAAAACTCAACTAAGAAAGGTTAAGCATACTTACACAAGCCTAATGCACGATTAGGGATGACTAGAGACTGATCATAAGCTCCAGAGAGTCCCACAAATGCAGGTGGAATGAGTGATCACAAAGTTGCAATATCAAGGGCCTTTTATAGTGAATTTGATCCATTTAGATCATGACAAATCATGCTACCAATGATCCTTGATGATTAACAAGTGTCCCTAAGGCCTAAGGATTAGTTTAGGCGACTCTTGGAAGTGTTTAAGGGCCTTATAAGTCGTTACATGGACTGAACAGGCGTTTTTCCGAGTTGCTGCATCTGGGACCTGCTTACGGACCGTAAGGGTCCAGCCTTACGGTCCGTAAGGACCTGGCCAGAAATCTGAAACTTTCACATTTTGACAGATTTAGCCCCTGCACTTCTAAATGCCATTTCTGACGCATCCAAGTCCCGTTAAACCATTTTTAAGGCTCTACAATGATGCCTAAGTATGGGGAACATGAAACATGCTCAAAAATATGCCGGATGTCGGTTCGTTTGGTCGTACGGTCACGTCGTTCGGTTAATTACGACGAAACACGGACGGACGCGAAAAACGAACCAAATGACGCGACGAATGGAATTTTATCAAGCCAAACACTAAAATAACATATTTTAGTGCTTACATAAATTTTTTGGTGTCCGGGAATATTCAGAATGTAAGGTATGCGCGTAAACGCAAACTTGTGCACTTTTTGACACTTTTAGTCCCTGCATGACTTAAAAGTTTATATTTGCGCACCAAACACCTCTAAGCCTATATCTAAGCTATGTAAAGGATAAATAGGGTATGATTAACTTATGATCATATTCTGGAAGGTCCGATACATATGAATCGACATACTTTTGCAGTTTGACGCTTTAGGTCCCTCCATTGCGCAATCTTGAACATCTCATCATTTAATAGCATTGAAGTTTTATCTAAACCATATTAGGCATTCTTGAAAGTATTATTAAACATGATAATGCTTCGGGCTCGATAAAAGGTCATTCAGAGGTATAATTAAACATATTGACACTTTTAGTCCCTTATACTTGCAAAGTTGCGCGTAACTTCACTTTTGGGCATAAAAGCCTTGGGTGGCCAATGGTTGGTAATCCAGAGAGTATAATCAAATATCATGAGGCTCTCGGTTTGTTAAAAGGTCACTCAGAGGTAAGAATTAACATGTTGACGCTTTTAACCCTTTTCTGCGTAAATTTTCAATTAATTACATAAACGGCTACACTTGATTAACAAGTGGCTCATTTGTGAATATAAAACCGTAAAAGGTTATTTAGAAGCTTATTTTAGGTATGATAATACTTCCAGTTCTTTCATAATCAAAGTTTTTGATTTTTCGAAAAATTAGTCCCTTAAATTCAACGTTTGACTTCATTAGGGTTTATTACACGTGTCAATACTTCATTGGACGTGATTTTTCGAGGTGTTACATCCTCACCCCCTTAAAAGAAATCTCGACCTCGAGATTTGCTTAAAGTAAAGGAAGTACTTTCTATCATATCATGGATTTAACTTCCATAGTATATTTGGGCCTCCAAGGGTATCCCAGTTGACCTATACAATAGGTGCATACTTTCTTTTGGAGCTCCTTAACCTGTCGATTCTCAATCAACATAGGTTGCTCATACTATCATAGATCTGCATATCATTATGTGATAGTGCTTTTCGACTTATTGGTGACACGTCGCTAAATCATTAGTGTGGGTCACATTGCGCGTTCCACCAAGCTCCTAAATTAGGTCTTAGCTCGTAAGCTATTTAGTCTTGATACATTCGAATCCTTCGAATGACTTTATATATTCCGAGCTTAACTAACCTGAAAATTACAACTCGGCACACCCTTCTAGGGTGTTATCTTTTGTTGAACCTTATCTTTTAACCAGAACTTAGGAGGGTTGCTATTTTCATAAATCCTTGATTTCCGGCCGTATACTGGCAACTTACAATCGATTATGGATTTGTATGATCTTTTTTTGTTGTTTCCTAGGCAACTTTCAGATCCTGATAATTGGACTTACCAATTCTCTATCTAACAATAGATGTTTAACATTCCATCTATACAAGGTCTCCAAAGGAGCAGCCTTAATACTTACATATCAATTATTATAGAAAAGCTTATCTTAAGGTGGGATGGTTATCCCAACCATTGCTTAAAACTAATCTTAAGGAGTAGCTAATCCTTATAGCTAGTTGAATAACTCAACGATCCTGTGTAGTTGATGGCGATTTTTAATCGTTGTTAAAATAGGGTTGCGGTAATGAATGCATAAGCAAAATGAACCGTCTTTCTTATCAAACTATCGGAATATCGAGTTAGGCTATATGAATCTCTTATCTTAAAGTTTACTTAATCAGGGTTTCGATTATTCCATGATCAACACGGAGTTCTTACAACACTCCAACCCAAAGCGGGATGTTAATATTAACTCTACTTGTCTCTCAGGAGGTAAACATGGTAGTCTTAGGAGAAGATAATCAAGATACAAGGAGGTTACAGAGATTTTCCAAATCTCAGGCTCCAGTTCATCCATCCTTGCTGGTGTCAAATGAGTGACACATTTATTTTACGAGTCCACGGATTTCTTAATCAGAGACACTTACTTAGACAATTCCATTCTGGATATCATCTTTGAATACCATTAGTTGACTTTAATACCGTATGACCATTGGAATATCTTTGTGGTTCCATGCATTAAACCTCCATACTGATCAGGCATGGAAGCAGTCTATGGAACATATTAGGATACACCAATCCTCATATGGCGCTTTTGTCATACCATCTGGTATTCGTAATCGATGGAGATCAAAGAGATATCAATTACATGCGAATGTACCTTATCCGACGAGGGGGTACATTAGAATTTTATGACTGAAGATTTCTGACAGTAACAGAAGAAATGGTTCCTAACACCAATAAAACAATTTCCTAGTTGCAATCCAACAACTGCTATTCCTCATCCTGATGGCCTTAATATATACTAACCATGGTATCAATAACCCATACAGGCTAATATAGCACTAACATTCTTAATGAACGTTATTTAAAATATATATTAATATTACTTAGCCTAGGTCGCAAAAGACCATCAATGTCATTTAAGGTTTGGACCTAGTCCTTCACTTTTCTGACAGAGGATCAAAACGTCACATCTGTCTTTATTATATTGAAGAATTTAGGTAGCTTGAAAGCTTGCCATAGGAATATCAGAAAAGAGTGATTCCTAATAGATATAAAATATCCATCTAAGGTTTGTTGGAGTATTTTCTATAGTGTCATCGGCCAATTTCTACCTCGCATTAAATGACCGGAGTCCTAATCAGGCGGAGACAATAGTTCTCAACATTTATAGTTCATTATAGAATCATATGTGCCAGCATCAAATAAATTTTTGCATAAACTGTTTGATAAGGAAAGGTACCTGCTATGTAATTATCATTCTGCACCATCTCCTGGGCGTTCATCATGCGTTTGTTTTCTTGGCCTCTTCGGGCTTCTTCTGATTCCTAGGGCAGTTGGTCTTGATATGCCCCTTCTCGTTGCAACCATAACAGGTTGCGTCTTTCAATTTCTTGCAATCCAAGGTTTTATGTTCCTTAGACTTGCAAATCCCACAAGGTAGGGGCTGAGATTCAAATCTGCATTTCCCGAGGTGGTATTTTTGACAGGTTTCACACCTGGTCTTCCCACCCGACTGCTGGCTGTCTTTCTTAAACCCGGAACTCTTCTTATCCTCAGAGTTCCTCTTCCTATCGGAGTGATGAGGATTCTCATCCTCCCTTTTACGCTTTCCATCTTCAGAGGCTTTGGCAGCCTTGTTTCTGACCACATCGAGTGTGAGAGATAGCGACAGATCTGCCGCTAACCTGAATGTAGTAGGTCTTGAAGCCTTAACACTGGCTTTGATTTTTGGGGCTAAACCCCCAATGAAGCGAGCAATTCTCTTGGGTTCTGGTGTTACTAGGTAAGGAACCGGTCTGGACAGGGTATTGAAACTGGTGAGGTAAGCTTGACAATCTAAGTTTGTCATAACCAATGATAAGAAATATGACTCAATCCTCTCAACCTCATGTTGAGGGCAGTAGTTCTCCATAATGAGAGCAACAAACTGTTCCCATGACATGTTGTAAAGTGGGATCTTCCCAGCAGCTTGAATGAGAGCCTTCCACCATGGTAGTGCCTCTCCCTTGAACGATTGGGATACATACTTCACTACATCCCTCTCAGCACAACCGCTGATATCGAAAACTGTGTCCATTTCATCCAACCAGGTCATACAATCGATTGCCCCTTTCTCCCCAGTGAAATCCTGGGGTTTGCAGGAAACAAAGTATTTATAGGTACAGGACTTGGTACGTGGTTCATTATCGAACACTATCCTCTTGGATGGAACACTGTGTTGAATAGATGAATGTCGATCATCATCCTTCTTTGACTCATCTTTCTTTGAGGGTGGCTTGCTATGAGCCTCAGAATGAGTCTTGGGGACAGACTTAGAGTGGGGTACAGATGAGGCTTTACTATGAGTCCCACTATACTCCCTGAATTGCTCCTCTACAACTTTAGATACAGCTGTATCAATCAGTGTACGAAGTTATCCTCTGGTTATATTAATCCTATCATTCTCATTATTCTCCAGGGGATGACTGTTGATTTCGTCAGAGTCAGCCATGTAGTCTTAATTACTACAAAAAGACAAATAAGGGCAAGGTTTATTTAGAAGCCTATACAGTACTATCGTTCTTGACGATTTATTAACCATGTTTTTAATACACATTTTAGTTAATTTGTTAAATATATAATTGTTCAGGATCTTTATCATAATCCTAAATTATAAGTTAATAATAGCACAAAAGGCCTAGTCACGTAGACAAGTTTAATTTTATAACCCATGATTTCAGAGAATCGAGGCATTAAGGTTTGAATCAAAGTTCATTACCTTTTCTTGACAGGGAGTTGTAGGCTACCACTGTCTTTAGTCTCAGAGGACATTAACTATAGCCCGTAGGCACTTCCCTTCTAAGGGATATTTATAATATGATCCTCTTATAGGATGATATAAGCCATGATTTCAGAGAATCGAGGCATTAAGGTTTGAACATATTTCATTACCTTTTCTTGACAGAGAGTCAAAGACTACTACTGTCTTTAGTCTCAGAGGACGCTAATTATAGCCCGTAGGCACTTTATCCTTAAAGATGGCCTGTGTGACTTTAATGATTCACAGTTTGCCAAAAATGTTAACATACTTACAGATGTTAACAGGGATTGGAATCTTTTGGATAGGTTTTACCGTCTTGGCCATGTGTCAAATATAAGACCGGGCCAAAATGGTAAGACCTGTTTAAAAGATTCAAATCCCTGTTAACATCTTAAAACATGTTAACACTCCTGGCAGAAGTGATTCGTTAAAATCACATGTCATTCTTATATGTATAAGGATTCTTTAGAAGATTCCAAACCCAATTATATGATCTCTGAATCATGGGTTAAGATCATCAATAAAGATAATCATATTTTACCATACGTGGTAATATGATGCCTACGGGCCCAGCTCACTTCCATATGAGCCAAAAGACAGTGGTAGCTATGACTCCCTGTCTGATAAGGGTAATGAATTAGGTTCAAACCTTAAAAGTCTTGATTCTCTGAAATCATAGCTTATAAAATTGTCCATGTGACTAAGCCTTATGTGCTAATATATATTGTTATTGTTTATAATTAGGATAAATTTTAATTGAAATCCTAAATTAATACGATAATAAGTTAACCGAATATGGTCTCTGTTTACCATGGTTAACGAGTTACCCTAAGGGGTAATTCGATAATAAACTCCTAAATAAAATATTGTCCTTGTTTTCTGCAACAGTTCAATTCAAATGGCTAGCTCAAATGAAATAAATAGCCATCCAGTGGAGCAAAATGAGAACGCCCAGATTACGTTAACGGGTGCTGAATTAAAAGCGATCATAGACGGCGCTGTTACACAAGCTTTGGAAAGGCAGTATGAAGAATACAGTGGTACTCGAAGTAGGACCCACTCTGCATCACATTCAAAGCCCAGGACACATTCAGAGGCTCATAGCAAGCCTCCTCCCAAAAAGGTTATACCCAAGAAAGATGGTGATGACCGTCAGTCCACCAACCATCAAAGTGTCCCATCTCAGGCACTAGTACTGCATCAAGAACCCCGTAACAAGGGTTGCTCCTATAAGTACTTCGTGTCTTGTAAGCCCAGGGATTTTACTGGGGAAAAAGGAGCTGTCGACTGTATGACTTGGCTGGACGAGATGGACACGGTGGTAGATATCAGCGGGTGCGCTGAAAGGGATGTAGTTAAGTTTGTGTCACAGTCCTTCAAGGGTGAAGCATTAGCGTGGTGGAGATCTCTGATGGAGGCCTCCGGGAAGATCCCATTGTATAATATGACGTGGGATCAATTCATTGCCCTAATCAAGGAAAATTTCTGCCCTCAACATGAGGTAGAAAAGATAGAATCTGACTTTCTATCGTTGGTGATGACGAACCTCGACTGCCAAGCTTATCTGACAAGCTTCAATACGCTTTCCCGGTTGGTTCCTTACTTGGTAACCCCGGAGCCAAAAAGAATCGCTCCCTTTATTGGTGGTTTAGCTCCGGAAATCAAGGCCAGTGTAAAAGCTTCTCGGCCAGTTACCTTCAGGTCTGTAACTGACCTTTCCTTATCCCTCACTCTGGATGCGGTCAGGCAGAGATCGCTGAGGAATAAGGAGGCCGAGAAGAGGAAGCGTGAAGATGATGGTTCACGAAAGTCGAACAAGAAACACCGTGGGAACGGTGATAACAAGAAGGGATCTGAGTCGAGGAAGGATGGGCATAAGTCTGATGAGAAGCCCAAGTGTAAAATTTGCAAGAAGCAGCACTATGGAAAGTGCAGACTGGAGTCGAACTCTCAGACTCAGTCCAAATCCTTTGCTTGTGGTATTTGCAAGTCCACGGATCACAAAACCCTGGATTGCAAGAAGATGAAAGACGCAACGTGCTACCGTTGCAATGAAAAGGGGCACATCAAGACCAACTGCCCAAAGTACAACAAGAAGCCTGAGGAGGCTAAGAAGACTAATGCCAGAGTCTTCAGAATGGACGCGAAAGAAGCTGTGCAAGACGATAATGTCATAACAGGTACATTCCTTGTAAATGATGTCTTTGCAAGAGTACTTTTTGATTCAGGCGCAGATAAGTCTTTCGTAGATCATAAGTTTTGTAAATTGTTGAATTTACCTGTCAAAACTTTAAACGCAAACTATGAGGTAGAGTTAGCAGATGGTACCCTAGAAACCGTCTCTACTGTGTTAGATGGATGTGTTATGTCCATTAAGAACCATTCTTTTCCTCTGTCTCTACTTCCCTTTAAGTTGGCTGGTTTTGACATAGTTCTGGGTATGGACTGGTTATCTCATAACCAGGCCCAAATTGTCTGTAACCAGAAACAAGTGGTAATAAAGACTCCGTCTGGTGAATCACTTACTATTCGGGGAGATACCCAGTATGGGCTGCCTGAGCAGGTGACTATGCTCAAGGCTTCCAAGTGTTTGAAGAAGGGGTGTGTCATCTACATGGCGCAAGTGATTATTGATGAGCCTAAACCGAAGATAGAAGACATCCCTGTCATTTCTGAATTCCCAGAAGTGTTTCCTGAAGATCTACCTGGCCTACCACCAGATAGACAAGTCGAATTCAGAATCGATATCATCCCCGGAGCAGCACCTGTTGCTAGAGCACCATACAGATTGGCACCCACGGAAATGAAGGAGTTACGGACGCAGCTGGATGAACTGCTGGCTAAAGGTTTCATTAGACCTAGTTCATCTCCTTGGGGAGCGCCAATCTTGTTTGTCAAGAATAAGGATGGGTCGATGCGTCTGTGCATCGACTATCGCGAGCTTAATAAAGTCACGATCAAGAATAGGTATCCTCTGCCCAGAATCGACGATTTGTTCGATCAGCTTCAAGGGGCAAGTTACTTCTCGAAGATTGATTTGAGGTCGGGCTACCATCAATTGAAGGTCAAAGATGAAGACGTGCACAAGACTGCATTTAGGACTCGTTACGGTCACTACGAGTTCCTGGTGATGCCTTTTGGGCTCACTAATGCACCAGCCGCGTTCATGGATCTCATGAATCGCGTCTGCAAGCCTTACTTAGATAAATTTGTTATCGTCTTCATCGATGACATCCTTATTTATTCTAAGAATCAAGCTGACCACGAGAAACACCTTCGATGTATTCTCAAACTTTTACACCAAGAGAAGCTCTATGCCAAATTCTCTAAATGTGAATTTTGGCTTCGAGAGGTCCAATTTCTTGGACATGTGGTCAGTGAGCGTGGTATCCAAGTGGATCCCGCCAAAGTTGAAGCTGTTATGAATTGGCAAGAGCCAAAGACGCCTACGGAGATTCGTAGCTTCCTGGGATTGGCAGGATATTACAGGCGTTTCATCGAAAATTTTTCAAGGATTGCTGCGCCCCTAACCTCCTTAACTAAGAAGAAGGTTAAGTTTGTTTGGGGCCCTAAGCAGCAAGAATCCTTCGACATCTTGAAGCAAAAGTTGAGCAACGCCCCAGTACTGACATTGCCAGATGGAATAGAAGAATTTGTGGTTTATTGTGATGCTTCGCACACTGGCATGGGGTGTGTGCTTATGCAGAAAGGCAAAGTTATTTCCTACGCTTCAAGACAATTGAAAGTGCATGAAAAGAATTACACCACCCATGACTTGGAGCTGGGTGCCGTTGTATTCGCACTGAAGCTTTGGAGGCACTATCTTTATGGTATCAAATGTGTGATCTATTCTGATCACAAAAGCCTCCAACATCTGTTTAATCAGAAGGAACTAAACATGAGGCAACGCCGCTGGATGGAGACTTTAAATGATTATGATTGTGAAATCAAATACCATCCCGGCAAGCCGAATGTAGTCGCCGATGCATTGAGTCGGAAGGAAAGGGTTAAACCCATCCGAATTAACGCCAAGCGTATGGAGATAAAGAATAATTTGATGGAAAGGTTGTTAGCTGCACAGAAAGAAGCTGTGTTGGAAGCTAACTATCCTAATGAAAAGTTAGGAGTAACTGAGGAGAAGTTAACTCTTAGCAAGGACGGAATTTTACGATTAAACGGACGAATATGGGTTCCAATTTATGGAGGACTTCGAGATGTCATCCTCCAGGAAGCCCATAGTTCCAAATACTCCGTTCATTCTGGAGCTGATAAGATGTACCAGGATTTGAAGGCAAATTATTGGTGGATAGGCTTGAAAAAGTCTGTAGCCGCCCATGTAGCAAAATGCTTGACATGTGCGCAAGTCAAAGCCGAGCATCAGAAACCGTCAGGTTTGCTACAACAGCCTGAACTTCCTACGTGGAAGTGGGAAATGGTAACCATGGATTTTATCACCAAGTTACCCAAGACAAGGAAAGGCAATGATACAATATGGGTTATAGTTGACAGACTGACTAAGTCAGCTCATTTTCTTCCCATCAAGGAGACTTATAGCTCCGACATGTTAGCCCAGTTATACGTTGATAAGATTGTAGCCCTACATGGCATACCTGTAGCTATTATCTCTGACCGGGATACTAGGTACACGTCACATTTTTGGAAGAGTTTCCAACAATCTTTGGGCACACGTTTGAATTTTAGTACGGCTTATCATCCTCAGACTGACGGTCAGAGCGAGCGTACTATTCAAACGTTGGAAGACATGCTACGTGCATGTGCGATCGATTTGGGAGGTAGTTGGGATAAGAACCTACCATTGATCGAATTCTCCTACAACAATAGCTACCATACCAGCATTAAGGCTGCGCCTTTTGAGGCATTATACGGTAGAAAGTGTAGATCCCCAGTTTGTTGGGCGGAAGTCGGAGAAGTCCAGCTGTCAGGACCAGAAATTGTGTTCGAAACGACGGACAAGATTGTCCAGATTCGTGACAATCTCAAAGCTGCCCGAGATAGGCAGAAGAGCTACGCTGATCCAAATCGCAAGGATTTTCACTTTGAAGTAGGTGACAAAGTCCTACTTAAAGTCTCTCCCTGGAAGGGAGTAATGCGATTTGGTAAGAAAGGCAAGCTAAGCCCGAGATACATAGGACCTTTCGAGGTTATTGAACGTGTCGGGTCAGTTGCCTATAAGTTGAACTTACCGGAAGAGCTCAGTGGAATTCACAATGTGTTCCACATCTGCAATCTGAAGAAGTGTTTCGCTGACGAATCACTGGTTATACCACATACAGATGTGCATATAGACGCGAGCTTAAAATTTGTTGAAAAACCTTTGTCGATTGAGGATCGACAGGTAAGGAAGCTTCGAAGGAAGCATATACCTTTTGTAAAGGTCAAATGGGATGCCCGTAGAGGTCCCGAATACACGTGGGAGGTTGAATCCACGATGAAAGAAAAGTACCCTTACTTATTTCAGTAAATCTTGGGTCGAGATTTATTTTAAGGGGGTGAGGATGTAACACCTCGGAAATTCACGTCCTATAATATGTTGACACGTGTCATAAAGTTTAAACGTGTGAAAGAAATATTATGGAAGGACTAAAGTTGACAAACATGGAAAGTATGTGAATATACGTATTCTAAGTGTCAACTGTGAATAAATATAATGTACATTAACCCTACACGACGCTCATACCTTCAAACGAATAAATCATGGATCATACGAAGCTAAAAGTGAGAGATTTCAAACTACAGGGGTTAAATGTGTCAACATGTTAAAGATATACCTCTGAGTGACCTTTTGACAAACCCGAAGCTTTGTAAATATAAATTATGCTCACTTGAATGCACGATTAAAATTTCATAAAGTTTCGATATCGTATGAGAAAGTTATGATCAAATTCGTGTGCGAGGGGTTAAAGTGTTAACGTTGAAAGTTAAGGCTTTTCGGGTTAACCGGAAGTGTTCAGGGACTTGGCAAAGTGGGTATAAGTCCTAAAGTCTATGAGGGTATGGTATAAGGGGTCAAAATTCAAGATAAAAGCCTAAATACCCTTTCATATTCACCAAAGGTCAACTTGCAAAACAATAAAAAATCAAAAATCAGATCTCGCAGGCCAATGCGGCCCGCATTGGGTTCGGCCAAACATGAAGCGGGCCGCGTCCGATGCCCAGTTCCGCAAAATGTTGCTGCTTGTCTGCCATGGCTGTTATGCGTGACCTTTACCCGTTTTTCCACTTCTCCTGGCCCCTAAAACACCCCCTAAGCCTCTAGGACACCTGTTGATCGATTGTGGTGGGTACTAGACCTTGTTGTCAAAGATTCATGGTGAGAATTTTGCTATAAAAGGGCATTAGTTGCAACACAACTCCTCACACCTTCCTCCTGCATTTGTGGATCATTTCTGGAGCTATCAAGCAGCCTCAAGTGATCAATCTCGTGCATAGGACTCTTGTAAGTCTGCTAGTTCTTGTTTGTTTGAGTTTAGCTTAGTTAATTAGCTAAAAGTCAAACCGTCGTAATTACGGTTTGACTTCGAGATTAGTCAATAATGGCTCAGTCATATCTCGAAGTAAAAGTAGTTATGAGTTGGTATTTATGTGGGTAATAAAACCTCAAAAGGGTTTCCCCTGATCACCACTCTAACCAGGTCTAATGTCGGGTCAAACGTTTAATTAAAAAGTCAACATAATGCTTAAAATGTCATTTATGCATAATTAGCTATCTAGAACATATATAACCTGTTTGATCATTGTTATAACTTAGTAATTAGTGTAAGAACATGTCCAAACATGTTCAACCCGACTATTTCCTGATTAGACCCGGTTCGGAACCGAAAGTCACATAGTTTGACTTTCACTTTGACTTTCAGTTCTGACCCGTTTAGGCATGTTTTAGAAATGCCTCAGAGCTTTAATTGGATTAGGATACATGTTAGAACAACCCTCTGTGATTATACACCTCGGTTCATTAGTTATCCAATTAATATGCATGTTTCCGTTAATTGCTCATATGTTGACCGTTATGCCCTTATTACCTTAAAACGTGTTTTATGAAAATGTAAAAGTGTAGAAACCTTTGTTACTGATATATAGACTTGTATGCAAAGTTTGACATCAGTTTGACTTGTAGATTAAGAGTTATGCTCATTATCGCAAAATTAATGCTTTATGTTAATAAAATGGCGTAATTAGCGTATAGCCTAGTTAAACATACTTTTTGGTATCAAATATTTTACCCACTGATGTAATATATTATTTTGGGATTTTTTAAAGATTTTAATTGATTTTAGGCTGAGCATAACTCATAGTCGTAGGCTTAATTCGGTAATTGTCGGTTTTGCCCTTACGGGCCATAAAATGAGTTTTACACATCTAAACGACTCCAAACCTTTTGCTACTGATTAGTTATGTTAAATAAATTATTTTAAGCCTTCTGGAAATATAAAAATATCAGATTTAAGTATCAAACCCGGTAATGGCCTTTAATCGCCTTAATTAGCGTTTTTAACGCATAGTATGTTTTAAAATCATATTGGACATACCCGGGTTGATACCTACTGATATAAGAGGCAAATTATAATATTTTAACAGTAAGCAAAGGTTGATAAACTCAGACTTCAGTTTTGAGCTTTTCGGCTTATGTGAAATTACCAAAATACCCCTACGGGGCCTAGTTTGGTTAAAAATGATAAGTTTCACATACATGCTTTAACATACTGATATAACTTAGAAAATTGAGTATATTTGCTGATTACATCAGACCTGTAACTCAGGTTGTCACTTAAACTCTTTTATAAACTCTTAAATGACCAAACTACCCCTACGGGGCCTAGTTTGTGTTTAAACACGTTTCGGGCATAACGAAAGACACCTTACTGATGTCACAACATATTTGAGACATAATTAACTTAGGAAACCTGTATATAGCTCTCATGACTACCCGTCACGCTTATTTCGCGTACGGTTCGGTTTATGTAACAAGTTTACATAAACTAGCCGAAACGGGTCAAACCTTAACGGTTTTATCTCAAAATCCAGAATGTGAATAATAAACCCGTATTAAACAAGTCTTCAAACTTGTCGGGTCTGAATCACATTCTATCCGGTCTTCGCTTAATCGTGCGTACGAACCGTATCTTGAAACTAGCCGGTCTAAGCTTAAGCTTAATAAAAGACCCGTTAGAATTCTAATAGGTTATTATAAACCTTCGTTCCAGATTAGGAGAACCAGTAAAAGCTACATGCATTTCGTTTGTTGTGATTAATACTTATGCAGGTAAATACTTTTAACTTATTTCCCCTATACGGGCTTGGGTTACGGTACATAGCGTACCGCTTGATCGAGCATCAAATCTCCACGCTTAGTGGGTAGTTGAATAATTTGATCGGCTCGTTTAAACAGTCTTGTTTACTTTACAGCCTTTGGGGGGTTAATGACCATGTCCCAGATATCCTTGGCATCATCTTACGAGATTGGCCACGACCTGAGCACGGGGTGTAGGCGTACACCTGTCGTGTATAACTCAATTATGTGGTGTGTCTATTGATCTTTAACCCGGACTAGATTCCGGGCTACTGAACGCATAAGTAACATGTAATTCGTTCACAAGATTATAATATTAAATAATTCTCCCAAGTTAAATAAAAATGTTTATGCCATGTGCATCCAAACCAATTTTCAATCATTTTCCAAAATGAGTCAGTTGAATGCATTTACCAGTGTAAACTGACGTATTTTCCCAAAAAGACTGAATGCAGGTACTAAACGAAATTTGGCTGGATTGTCTCCTAAGCATCAATAAAAGTCTCGCAAGCTTAGGATGCAAGAAGTCTGTTGAACCATAAATGTTATTTTGTTTCGATCCGTTCTGTGGATAAACACCGGATATTGTGACTTTGATTACAATAAGTAAATTCGGTTGTATCTTATTTTTTTATTTGCTTCCGCTGTGCATTATTATATTGTGTTGTTTGACTATTACGTTGCCAACCACGTCACGATACTCCCCCACCGAGCCCACCGGTGACACGTGGAAATCGGGGTGTGACAGGTTGGTATCAGAGCCAACTCTGAGTGAATTAAACACTAGCCTTTTGTGTTTAATCTCAGCTACACAATTGCACATTTCTAAACCTCCGAGTCTAGACTTATAACATAGGACAAATTCCACCTTATTCGGGTTTTTGTTTTGTCCTTTAAATTTATATTTTTGTTATTGTTATCTTATGCTGTATTGACAGGACAAAAATGCCTCCAAGATTCTTCCGGACACGAGGACGAGGCAAGGGGCCAGTCACCGCCCCCAATGACCACGAAGCTGGACCGTCCAATGTACGAGCTCCAACTGCTACGGAGAGCGAGAATCCACGATGGAACAGGAGAAACCTGTTCGAGCCAGCGAGACGGTCTGTTTCGCACAACTCTACACCTCCGGTCCACAATCCATATGGACCACATTCAGAAGACGAGCCCAACAACCCTCTGCCCTCCTACATACCGCTACAAAGATCTTTATCCCATCATTCCTATGGGGACCCTACTCCAGTGTTCAGAGGCCAGTTTAACCCGGCCGACTACTTTCAAGAGCCCGTGGGTTTTAACCCACTGGGTCCAGATGACCACTTTTCAGGAGATCACGCAGATGATATGGACGAGGATACGGACCCCGTCATGCCGGCGAGTGGTACTCCAAACCATCCGATCGAAATCTCCGACGGATCGTCTTTCCACGGATCACCCTACGGTGGTCCAGACAGCTTCCAAGCCATGTTCGCTCATCACGAGTGGTATTATACGCCTTCTCACCACTCGTCGTCTCATGGGCAGCAACAGCAACAGCAGCAGGAGCCACAGCCGCAGCCGCATCATCAAGATTCATCCGAGGATCACCGGTTTGTGGCAGTTACGCCACCACCTCCACCGCCACCAGTTCAACCGGCACCTCCTCAACCGCCGAGGCGTAGGAGAACCGGTGCCCGTATGTCTGTACGACCGGGGGGTTTTAATTTCAGTTCCCCACGTCAGTCAAGTGCTAGTCACTACCCGCCGCACCAGGAGGACCCGCAAATGGGTGGACCCTCCAACCCTGCTGTACTACAGCCACCGCCGATGGGATTTGATAACCCAATCCCGGCATATACGGGTGGCATGGCTTACAACCCGTTTGAACCCCCAACGCATCACAACTATGGGTACGCGGAGGTTGATCCGTACATGGTAGCAGCAAACTACAACACCCAAGGACCCTATGGGGATCCATGGGGGGTGAGTTACCCGACTCAGGGATACGCGATACCTTCTAGACCCATCATCCGGGCTCAATCGCAGCCACCTAGATTCTCACCACCTGAACATGAAGAACTCCTACAGAGGCTGGATCAGGTGGAACGGGTAGTTCACGAGGACCGCAGGGAGAGGCAGACATTCTTCCAGGGATTAGTGGGATTGATCAAGGGGAAGAACAAGAAGGATCATTGAATCCTTCCATTTTCTGTGTAAGCCCCTGCGTGGGTGTATTTGGTTGTTAAGCCCCTATGTGGGTATGTGTGTTGTATGTTTGTTTTGAGCCCCTGCGTGGGCCTATCTTTCCATTTTCCGTTAACCCCTGCGTGGGTATGATGTTTAGTTGTTAAGGTCCCTGCGTGGACTAGTTTGTTTGCTTAAAGCCCCTGCGTGGGCAAGTACTTGTTTAGAACCCCTACGTGGGTAATGGTTTGTTTGAAAAGACCCGTTTAGGGCAACTTGTAACCTATGTATAATTAATGGAATGTTGTTTTTATAAATTTCATGTTTGCCATTTTATGCATAAATAATATATAAATGAAATAAGTAAATTAAAATCATTCCTTTTAAATTGATCTGCCTATGTAATTATTTAATTAAGAATCTTAAAGTGTGAAACCTAGCCTCGTGTCAAATATAAGACCGGGCCAAAATGGTAAGACCTGTTTAAAAGATTCAAATCCCTGTTAACATCTTAAAACATGTTAACACTCCTGGCAGAAGTGATTCGTTAAAATCACATGTCATTCTTATATGTATAAGGATTCTTTAGAAGATTCCAAACCCAATTATATGATCTCTGAATCATGGGTTAAGATCATCAATAAAGATAATCATATTTTACCATACGTGGTAATATGATGCCTACGGGCCCAGCTCACTTCCATATGAGCCAAAAGACAGTGGTAGCTATGACTCCCTGTCTGATAAGGGTAATGAATTAGGTTCAAACCTTAAAAGTCTTGATTCTCTGAAATCATAGCTTATAAAATTGTCCATGTGACTAAGCCTTATGTGCTAATATATATTGTTATTGTTTATAATTAGGATAAATTTTAATTGAAATCCTAAATTAATACGATAATAAGTTAACCGAATATGGTCTCTGTTTACCATGGTTAACGAGTTACCCTAAGGGGTAATTCGATAATAAACTCCTAAATAAAATATTGTCCTTGTTTTCTGCAACAGTTCAATTCAAATGGCTAGCTCAAATGAAATAAATAGCCATCCAGTGGAGCAAAATGAGAACGCCCAGATTACGTTAACGGGTGCTGAATTAAAAGCGATCATAGACGGCGCTGTTACACAAGCTTTGGAAAGGCAGTATGAAGAATACAGTGGTACTCGAAGTAGGACCCACTCTGCATCACATTCAAAGCCCAGGACACATTCAGAGGCTCATAGCAAGCCTCCTCCCAAAAAGGTTATACCCAAGAAAGATGGTGATGACCGTCAGTCCACCAACCATCAAAGTGTCCCATCTCAGGCACTAGTACTGCATCAAGAACCCCGTAACAAGGGTTGCTCCTATAAGTACTTCGTGTCTTGTAAGCCCAGGGATTTTACTGGGGAAAAAGGAGCTGTCGACTGTATGACTTGGCTGGACGAGATGGACACGGTGGTAGATATCAGCGGGTGCGCTGAAAGGGATGTAGTTAAGTTTGTGTCACAGTCCTTCAAGGGTGAAGCATTAGCGTGGTGGAGATCTCTGATGGAGGCCTCCGGGAAGATCCCATTGTATAATATGACGTGGGATCAATTCATTACCCTAATCAAGGAAAATTTCTGCCCTCAACATGAGGTAGAAAAGATAGAATCTGACTTTCTATCGTTGGTGATGACGAACCTCGACTGCCAAGCTTATCTGACAAGCTTCAATACGCTTTCCCGGTTGGTTCCTTACTTGGTAACCCCGGAGCCAAAAAGAATCGCTCGCTTTATTGGTGGTTTAGCTCTGGAAATCAAGGCCAGTGTAAAAGCTTCTCGGCCAGTTACCTTCAGGTCTGTAACTGACCTTTCCTTATCCCTCACTCTGGATGCGGTCAGGCAGAGATCGCTGAGGAATAAGGAGGCCGAGAAGAGGAAGCGTGAAGATGATGGTTCACGAAAGTCGAACAAGAAACACCGTGGGAACGGTGATAACAAGAAGGGATCTGAGTCGAGGAAGGATGGGCATAAGTCTGATGAGAAGCCCAAGTGTAAAATTTGCAAGAAGCAGCACTATGGAAAGTGCAAACTGGAGTCGAACTCTCAGACTCAGTCCAAATCCTTTGCTTGTGGTATTTGCAAGTCCACGGATCACAAAACCCTGGATTGCAAGAAGATGAAAGACGCAACGTGCTACCGTTGCAATGAAAAGGGGCACATCAAGACCAACTGCCCAAAGTACAACAAGAAGCCTGAGGAGGCTAAGAAGACTAATGCCAGAGTCTTCAGAATGGACGCGAAAGAAGCTGTGCAAGACGATAATGCCATAACAGGTACATTCCTTGTAAATGATGTCTTTGCAAGAGTACTTTTTGATTCAGGCGCAGATAAGTCTTTCGTAGATCATAAGTTTTGTAAATTGTTGAATTTACCTGTCAAAACCTTAAACGCAAACTATGAGGTAGAGTTAGCAGATGGTACCCTAGAAACCGTCTCTACTGTGTTAGATGGATGTGTTATGTCCATTAAGAACCATTCTTTTCCTCTGTCTCTACTTCCCTTTAAGTTGGCTGGTTTTGACATAGTTCTGGGTATGGACTGGTTATCTCATAACCAGGCCCAAATTGTCTGTAACCAGAAACAAGTGGTAATAAAGACTCCGTCTGGTGAATCACTTACTATTCGGGGAGATACCCAGTATGGGCTGCCTGAGCAGGTGACTATGCTCAAGGCTTCCAAGTGTTTGAAGAAGGGGTGTGTCATCTACATGGCGCAAGTGATTATTGATGAGCCTAAACCGAAGATAGAAGACATCCCTGTCATTTCTGAATTCCCAGAAGTGTTTCCTGAAGATCTACCTGGCCTACCACCAGATAGACAAGTCGAATTCAGAATCGATATCATCCCCGGAGCAGCACCTGTTGCTAGAGCACCATACAGATTGGCACCCACGGAAATGAAGGAGTTACGGACGCAGCTGGATGAACTGCTGGCTAAAGGTTTCATTAGACCTAGTTCATCTCCTTGGGGAGCGCCAATCTTGTTTGTTAAGAAGAAGGATGGGTCGATGCGTCTGTGCATCGACTATCGCGAGCTTAATAAAGTCACGATCAAGAATAGGTATCCTCTGCCCAGAATCGACGATTTGTTCGATCAGCTTCAAGGGGCAAGTTACTTCTCGAAGATTGATTTGAGGTCGGGCTACCATCAATTGAAGGTCAAAGATGAAGACGTGCACAAGACTGCATTTAGGACTCGTTACGGTCACTACGAGTTCCTGGTGATGCCTTTTGGGCTCACTAATGCACCAGCCGCGTTCATGGATCTCATGAATCGCGTCTGCAAGCCTTACTTAGATAAATTTGTTATCGTCTTCATCGATGACATCCTTATTTATTCTAAGAATCAAGCTGACCACGAGAAACACCTTCGATGTATTCTCAAACTTTTACACCAAGAGAAGCTCTATGCCAAATTCTCTAAATGTGAATTTTGGCTTCGAGAGGTCCAATTTCTTGGACATGTGGTCAGTGAGCGTGGTATCCAAGTGGATCCCGCCAAAGTTGAAGCTGTTATGAATTGGCAAGAGCCAAAGACGCCTACGGAGATTTGTAGCTTCCTGGGATTGGCAGGATATTACAGGCGTTTCATCGAAAATTTTTCAAGGATTGCTGCGCCCCTAACCTCCTTAACTAAGAAGAAGGTTAAGTTTGTTTGGGGCCCTAAGCAGCAAGAATCCTTCGACATCTTGAAGCAAAAGTTGAGCAACGCCCCAGTACTGACATTGCCAGATGGAATAGAAGAATTTGTGGTTTATTGTGATGCTTCGCACACTGGCATGGGGTGTGTGCTTATGCAGAAAGGCAAAGTTATTGCCTACGCTTCAAGACAATTGAAAGTGCATGAAAAGAATTACACCACCCATGACTTGGAGCTGGGTGCCGTTGTATTCGCACTGAAGCTTTGGAGGCACTATCTTTATGGTATCAAATGTGTGATCTATTCTGATCACAAAAGCCTCCAACATCTGTTTAATCAGAAGGAACTAAACATGAGGCAACACCGCTGGATGGAGACTTTAAATGATTATGATTGTGAAATCAAATACCATCCCGGCAAGGCGAATGTAGTCGCCGATGCATTGAGTCGGAAGGAAAGGGTTAAACCCATCCGAATTAACGCCAAGCGTATGGAGATAAAGAATAATTTGATGGAAAGGTTGTTAGCTGCACAGAAAGAAGCTGTGTTGGAAGCTAACTATCCTAATGAAAAGTTAGGAGTAACTGAGGAGCAGTTAACTCTTAGCAAGGACGGAATTTTACGATTAAACGGACGAATATGGGTTCCAATTTATGGAGGACTTCGAGATGTCATCCTCTAGGAAGCCCATAGTTCCAAATACTCCGTTCATCCTGGAGCTGATAAGATGTACCAGGATTTGAAGGCAAATTATTGGTGGATAGGCTTGAAAAAGTCTGTAGCCGCCCATGTAGCAAAATGCTTGACATGTGCGCAAGTCAAAGCCGAGCATCAGAAACCGTCAGGTTTGCTACAACAGCCAGAACTTCCTACGTGGAAGTGGGAAATGGTAACCATGGATTTTATCACCAAGTTACCCAAGACAAGGAAAGGCAATGATACAATATGGGTTATAGTTGACAGACTGACTAAGTCAGCTCATTTTCTTCCCATCAAGGAGACTTATAGTTCCGACATGTTAGCCCAGTTATACTTTGATAAGATTGTAGCCCTACATGGCATACCTGTAGCTATTATCTCTGACCGGGATACTAGGTACACGTCACATTTTTGGAAGAGTTTCCAACAATCTTTGGGCACACGTTTGAATTTTAGTACGGCTTATCATCCTCAGACTGACGGTCAGAGCGAGCGTACTATTCAAACGTTGGAAGACATGCTACGTGCATGTGCGATCGATTTGGGAGGTAGTTGGGATAAGAACCTACCATTGATCGAATTCTCCTACAACAATAGCTACCATACCAGCATTAAGGCTGCGCCTTTTGAGGCATTATACGGTAGAAAGTGTAGATCGCCAGTTTGTTGGGCGGAAGTCGGAGAAGTCCAGCTGTCAGGACCAGAAATTGTGTTCGAAACGACGGACAAGATTGTCCAGATTCGTGACAATCTCAAAGCTGCCCGAGATAGGCAGAAGAGCTACGCTGATCCAAATCGCAAGGATTTTCACTTTGAAGTAGGTGACAAAGTCCTACTTAAAGTCTCTCCCTGGAAGGGAGTAATGCGATTTGGTAAGAAAGGCAAGCTAAGCCCGAGATACATAGGACCTTTCGAGGTTATCGAACGTGTCGGGTCAGTTGCCTATAAGTTGAACTTACCGGAAGAGCTCAGTGGAATTCACAATGTGTTCCACATCTGCAATCTGAAGAAGTGTTTCGCTGACGAATCACTGGTTATACCACATACAGATGTGCATATAGACGCGAGCTTAAAATTTGTTGAAAAACCTTTGTCGATTGAGGATCGACAGGTAAGGAAGCTTCGAAGGAAGCATATACCTTTTGTAAAGGTCAAATGGGATGCCCGTAGAGGTCCCGAATACACGTGGGAGGTTGAATCCACGATGAAAGAAAAGTACCCTTACTTATTTCAGTAAATCTCGGGTCGAGATTTATTTTAAGGGGGTGAGGATGTAACACCTCGGAAATTCACGTCCTATAATATGTTGACACGTGTCATAAAGTTTAAACGTGTGAAAGAAATATTATGGAAGGACTAAAGTTGACAAACATGGAAAGTATGTGAATATACGTATTCTAAGTGTCAACTGTGAATAAATATAATGTACATTAACCCTACACGACGCTCATACCTTCAAACGAATAAATCATGGATTATACGAAGCTAAAAGTGAGAGATTTCAATCTACAGGGGTTAAATGTGTCAACATGTTAAAGATATACCTCTGAGTGACCTTTTGACAAACCCGAAGCTTTGTAAATATAAATTATGCTCACTTGAATGCACGATTAAAATTTCATAAAGTTTCGATATCGTATGAGAAAGTTATGATCAAATTCGTGTGCGAGGGGTTAAAGTGTTAACGTTGAAAGTTAAGGCTTTTCGGGTTAACCGGAAGTGTTCAGGGACTTGGCAAAGTGGGTATAAGTCCTAAAGTCTATGAGGGTATGGTATAAGGGGTCAAAATGCAAGATAAAAGCCTAAATACCCTTTCATATTCACCAAAGGTCAACTTGCAAAACAATAAAAAATCAAAAATCAGATCTCGCAGGCCAATGCGGCCCACATTGGGTTCGGCCAAACATGAAGCGGGCCGCGTCCGATGCCCAGTTCCGCAAAATGTTGCTGCTTGTCTGCCATGGCTGTTATGCGCGACCTTTACCCGTTTTTCCACTTCTCCTGGCCCCTAAAACACCCCCTAAGCCTCTAGGACACCTGTTGATCGATTGTGGTGGGTACTAGACCTTGTTGTCAAAGATTCATGGTGAGAATTTTGCTATAAAAGGGCATTAGTTGCAACACAACTCCTCACACCTTCCTCCTGCATTTGTGGATCATTTCTGGAGCTATCAAGCAGCCTCAAGTGATCAATCTCGTGCATAGGACTCTTGTAAGTCTGCTAGTTCTTGTTTGTTTGAGTTTAGCTTAGTTAATTAGCTAAAAGTCAAACCGTCGTAATTACGGTTTGACTTCGAGATTAGTCAATAATGGCTCAGTCATATCTCGAAGTAAAAGTAGTTATGAGTTGGTATTTATGTGGGTAATAAAACCTCAAAAGGGTTTCCCCTGATCACCACTCTAACCAGGTCTAATGTCGGGTCAAACGTTTAATTAAAAAGTCAACATAATGCTTAAAATGTCATTTATGCATAATTAGCTATCTAGAACATATATAACCTGTTTGATCATTGTTATAACTTAGTAATTAGTGTAAGAACATGTCCAAACATGTTCAACCCGACTATTTCCTGATTAGACCCGGTTCGGAACCGAAAGTCACATAGTTTGACTTTCACTTTGACTTTCAGTTCTGACCCGTTTAGGCATGTTTTAGAAATGCCTCAGAGCTTTAATTGGATTAGGATACATGTTAGAACAACCCTCTGTGATTATACACCTCGGTTCATTAGTTATCCAATTAATATGCATGTTTCCGTTAATTGCTCATATGTTGACCGTTATGCCCTTATTACCTTAAAACGTGTTTTATGAAAATGTAAAAGTGTAGAAACCTTTGTTACTGATATATAGACTTGTATGCAAAGTTTGACATCAGTTTGACTTGTAGATTAAGAGTTATGCTCATTATCGCAAAATTAATGCTTTATGTTAATAAAATGGCGTAATTAGCGTATAACCTAGTTAAACATACTTTTTGGTATCAAATATTTTACCCACTGATGTAATATATTATTTTGGGATTTTTTAAAGATTTTAATTGATTTTAGGCTGAGCATAACTCATAGTCGTAGGCTTAATTCGGTAATTGTCGGTTTTGCCCTTACGGGCCATAAAATGAGTTTTACACATCTAAACGACTCCAAACCTTTTGCTACTGATTAGTTATGTTAAATAAATTATTTTAAGCCTTCTGGAAATATAAAAATATCAGATTTAAGTATCAAACCCGGTAATGGCCTTTAATCGCCTTAATTAGCGTTTTTAACGCATAGTATGTTTTAAAATCATATTGGACATACCCGGGTTGATACCTACTGATATAAGAGGCAAATTATAATATTTTAACAGTAAGCAAAGGTTGATAAACTCAGACTTCAGTTTTGAGCTTTTCGGCTTATGTGAAATTACCAAAATACCCCTACGGGGCCTAGTTTGGTTAAAAATGATAAGTTTCACATACATGCTTTAACATACTGATATAACTTAGCAAATTGAGTATATTTGCTGATTACATCAGACCTGTAACTCAGGTTGTCACTTAAACTCTTTTATAAACTCTTAAATGACCAAACTACCCCTACGGGGCCTAGTTTGTGTTTAAACACGTTTCGGGCATAACGAAAGACACCTTACTGATGTCACAACATATTTGAGACATAATTAACTTAGGAAACCTGTATATAGCTCTCATGACTACCCGTCACGCTTATTTCGCGTACGGTTCGGTTTATGTAACAAGTTTACATAAACTAGCCGAAACGGGTCAAACCTTAACGGTTTTATCTCAAAATCCAGAATGTGAATAATAAACTCGTATTAAACAAGTCTTCAAACTTTTCGGGTCTGAATCACATTCTATCCGGTCTTCGCTTAATCGTGCGTACGAACCGTATCTTGAAACTAGCCGGTCTAAGCTTAAGCTTAATAAAAGACCCGTTAGAATTCTAATAGGTTATTATAAACCTTCGTTCCAGATTAGGAGAACCAGTAAAAGCTACGTGCATTTCGTTTGTTGTGATTAATACTTATGCAGGTAAATACTTTTAACTTATTTCCGCTATACGGGCTTGGGTTATGGTACATAGCGTACCGCTTGATCGAGCATCAAATCTCCACGCTTAGTGGGTAGTTGAATAATTTGATCGGCTCGTTTAAACAGTCTTGTTTACTTTACAGCCTTTGGGGGGTTAATGACCATGTCCCGGATATCCTTGGCATCATCTTACGAGATTGGCCACGACCTGAGCACGGGGTGTAGGCGTACACCTGTCGTGTATAACTCAATTATGTGGTGTGTCTATTGATCTTTAACCCGGACTAGATTCCGGGCTACTGAACGCATAAGTAACATGTAATTCGTTCACAAGATTATAATATTAAATAATTCTCCCAAGTTAAATAAAAATGTTTATGCCATGTGCATCCAAACCAATTTTCAATCATTTTCCAAAATGAGTCAGTTGAATGTATTTACCAGTGTAAACTGACGTATTTTCCCTAAAAGACTGAATGCAGGTACTAAACGAAATTTGGCTGGATTGTCTCCTAAGCATCAATAAAAGTCTCGCAAGCTTAGGATGCCAGAAGTCTGTTGAACCATAAATGTTATTTTGTTTCGATCCGTTCTGTGGATAAACACCGGATATTGTGACTTTGATTACAATAAGTAAATTCGGTTGTATCTTATTTTTTTATTTGCTTCCGCTGTGCATTATTATATTGTGTTGTTTGACTATTACGTTGCCAACCACGTTACGATACTCCCCCACCGGTGACACGTGGAAATCGGGGTGTGACAAAGGGCAAATCAGAAAAATAACAAAAGTAACAATTTAACAGACAATGAAACGAATTAGGATTAGTCCTATGTTCTTGTCTAGACTCAAGAATGTGCAACTGTGTAACTGAGATTAAACACAAAGGCTAGTGTTTAATTCACTCAGTGTTGGCTCTGATACCAACCTGTCACACCCCGATATTTCCACGCATTACCGGTGGGCCCGGTGGGGAGTATCGTGACGTAGTTGATATCATCATAGTCAAACAACACAATATATAAATGCACAGCGGAAGCAAAAGATAAATATATTACAATCCGAATATAAAGTAATATCAAAGTATTACAACGGAGAGTAAAGGATCCACAGGCGGATCTTAAAACATAAACATTGTTCAACAGACTTTAGACGCCTAGAACTTGCAAGATTCCTTATTAACGCCCTGAGCTTCCAGCCAATTACGTTCAGTACCTGTCACTTAACCCTTTTGGAAAATACGCCAGTTTTCACTGGTAAATACACTCAACCGACTCATTTTTGAAAAGGTTTAATAAAAATTGATTTGAATGCACGTGGCACAAACTCTTTATAACTTGGGACAATTATATTTATAATCTTGTATACAGATTTACATGTTCGTTGTACGTTCAGGGCCTGATGTAGAAATCGAGTCAGATTAACAGACACACCACAAGTATAGGCCCACAAGAGAGTGAGATACCGTTTTCCCTTAAGCAACTGCCAGGTGTATGCCTACACCCCGTGCTTAAGACGTGGCCATTTTATAATACAATGATGTCAAGGATATCCGGGACATGGTCATTAACCCCTAAAGGCTTTTATTTCAAACAATACAGATTAAAGCGGGTTACCTCAATAATTTAATCACAATACGACTAAACATTCAATACTCGATCAAGCGTTATTATTATAATACCGTATCCCAAGCCCGTATAGGGAAAATAAGTTAAGAGTATTTACCTGAGCTAGTAATGCAATTTATACTCAGCCGTATTTTCTAATCAGCAAGCACAAGTACTTTTACCGGGGCTCTTAATCTGGAACGAAGTTTTTATAATAACCTATTAGAATCCTAACGGGTCTTTAATTTAGCCTTGACTTAGACCGGTTAGTTTTCAAAAGGAAGATACGGTTCAAACGCATGATAAAGCGAAGACCGGATTAGAATGTGGTTTTGACCCGACAAGCTTGTATGCTTGTTTAATATGGGTAACTTAAACACATTCTGGATTTTGAGACAAAAATGATATGGTTTGACCCGTTTCGGCTAATATATGCAAACTAGTTACATAAGCCGATCCGAACGCGAAAAGTGCGTAACGAGTAACCAAATAAATCATATACAGGTTTCCTAAGTTAATATGCCTTTAATATGTTGTGATATCAGTAGGATACATTCCATTATGCACAAAACGAGTTTAATCTCAAAATAAGACCCGTAGGGGTATTTTGGTCATTTAAAAGGTTATAAAAGAGTTTAAATTAAGTTCTGAGATTCGGGTCCGAATACCTCAGTAAAATAACTTATTTTAATAGGTCATATCAGTTGGTAATAAGTCTTATGTGATAAAATGGTTTTAAACCCAAACTATGCGTTTTATACGCTTTAAAGGCCATTTTAAGCGATTTCCGGGTTATACAGGAAATCTGAGTTTTCTGATCAGGTTATAAAGTTCAAAATACTTTATTTATTATATAAAATCAGTAGCAATTGGATTGGTGTCAAAATGCTATGTAAAACTCATTTTATGACCGAAAAGGGTATATTCGGTATTTACCGAATTAATGCCATAACCTTAGGTTATGAGCAGGTTAAAAATAATTAAAAATCTTTTAAAATCCCAAAATATTATATTACATCAGTGGGTAAAAGGTTTGGTGCCAAAAATTTTGGTTTAGATAGGCTTTATGCTAATTGCGCCTTTTAATTACTAAAATGTGTTATAATTACGCTAATGAGCATAACTCCTAATCTAGACCTCCTACTGATGTAAAATTTTAGGGACATGTTTATAAATCAGTAACAAAGGTTATTGCCTTTTCACATATCCAAAATTTCGTTTTATGGTCAAAGGGGCATATTGGTCAACATTTAAGCAATTAACGGAAACATGTAAACGAATCGGATAATCAATGAACCAACCACAGAGGGTTATGCTAACATGTAGCCTGGTCCTAAGGAAGCTCTTAGGCATTTCCAAATCATACTAAATCGGGTCAGAACTGAAGTCAAAGCAAAAGTCAAAGTTTTGCGACTTTCGGTTCCGAACCGGGTCTAAACAGAAAATTGTCGGATCGAACAAGCTTAGACTAGTTCTTATACTTATTAACAAGTTATATGTGTGATAAAATAGGTTTCATGCCTTCTACATTGCTAATTACATGTTAATTTGTAAATTAAGCTTCTGTTGACTTTTTCTAAACAACTTTGACCCGACATTTGATCTAGTTAGAGTGGGAATCAGAGGGAGCCCTTTTAAGGGTTTAATGCCCACATAATTACCAACTTATAACTACCTTCAATTCGACTAATCACTGGACCATTAATGATTAATCGCTAAGTAAACCGTTAATCACGACGGTTTGACCTTTAAGCTAAAACTAAGTAAAAACTCAACTAAGAAAGGTTAAGCATACTTACACAAGCCTAATGCACGATTAGGGATGACTAGAGACTGATCAAAAGCTCCAGAGAGTCCCACAAATGCAGGTGGAATGAGTGATCACAAAGTTGCAACATCAAGGGCCTTTTTTAGTGAATTTGATCCATTTAGATCATGACAAATCATGCTACCAATGATCCTTGATGATTAACAAGTGTCCCTAAGGCCTAAGGATTAGTTTAGGCGACTCTTGGAAGTGTTTAAGGGCCATATAAGTCGTTACATGGACTGAACATGCGTTTTTCTGAGTTGCTGCATCTGGGACCTGCTTACGGACCGTAAGGGTCCAGCCTTACGGTCCGTAAGGACCTGGCCAGAAATCTGAAACTTTCACATTTTGACAGATTTAGCCCCTGCACTTCTAAATGCCATTTCTGACACATCCAAGGCCTGTTAAACCATTTTAAGGCTCAACAATGATGCCTAAGTATGGGGAACATGAAACATGCTAAAAAATATGCCGGATTTCGGTTCGTTTGGTCGTACGGTCACGTCGTTCGGTTAATTACGACGAAACACGGACGGACGCGAAAAACGAACCAAATGACGCGACGAATGGAATTTTATCAAGCCAAACACTAAAATAACATATTTTAGTGCTTACATAAATTTTTGGGTGTCCGGGAATATTCAGAATGTAAGGTATGCGCGTAAACGCAAACTTGTGCACTTTTTGACACTTTTAGTCCCTGCATGACTTAAAAGTTTATATTTGCGCACCAAACACCTCTAAGCCTATATCTAAGCTATGTAAAGGATAAATAGGGTATGATTAACTTATGATCATATTCTGGAAGGTCCGATACATATGAATCGACATACTTTTGCAGTTTGACGCTTTAGGTCCCTCAATTGCGCAATCTTGCACATCTCATCATTTAATAGCATTGAAGTTTTATCTAAACCATATTAGGCATTCTTGAAAGTATTATTAAACATGATAATGCTTCAGGCTCGATAAAAGGTCATTCAGAGGTATAATTAAACATATTGACACTTTTAGTCCCTTATACTTGCAAAGTTGCGCGTAACTTCACTTTTGGGCATAAAAGCCTTGGGTGGCCAATGGTTGGCAATCCCGAGAGTATAATCAAATATCATGAGGCTCTCGGTTTGTTAAAAGGTCACTCAGAGGTAAGAATTAACATGTTGACGCTTTTAACCCTTTTCTGCGCAAATTTTCAATTAATTACATAAACGGCTACACTTGATTAACAAGTGGCTCATTTGTGAATATAAAACCGTAAAAGGTTATTTAGAAGCTTATTTTAGGTATGATAATACTTCCAGTTCTTTCATAATCAAAGTTTTTGATTTTTCAAAAAATTAGTCCCTTAAATTCAACGTTTGACTTCATTAGGGTTTATTACACGTGTCAATACTTCATTGGACGTGATTTTTCGAGGTGTTACAATTTTCATTTATTAGTATAGGAAGATTAGCTTACAACCCTGTGTATTACACGGGTTGAATGACGAAAAATGTAAATTATAAACTTGTATATAATCCTTATTAATGAAATGACTTATTTAGATAAATTAGTAAAACAAAAGGATAGTTATATTTTCGTTACTTGTACATGTGATTTGATACTTTATTAGTAATTATTGTTTATATCCAAATAATATATTTCATCTTAACAAATATATATGGTTAGGGTAACATCAAAACTTCTACGAGTTACATGTGATTTGATACTTTATTAGTAATTATTGTTTATATCCAAATAATATATTTCATCTTAACAAATATACATGGTTAGGGTAAAATGAAAACTTCTACGAGTTGTGAGAACTTAGAGAACTCAACCTTACAAAAGGTTTTTTGAATTTTTTACAGAGGGTGTGAATGAGCGGTTAGTGACTCAGGGCGTTAAACTTTTTGATTTTGGATTCAAGTGGTTAAAGCCATTAAAACATAGGGACTCAAAAAGTAATTTACTATTAATTAAATTTGAAATTATACGTTTGATCTCTAACTATATTAAATAATATTATACTTATTATATTATTTGATACATTTATATTTGTTATAGATAATTATTAATTAAATTTGAATTTATACGTTTATCTCTAACTATATTAATTAATATTATATTATATTTTGTGTATAAAAATTAATATGTAATACTATTATTAAAAGGGAGGAGGCATCAGAGAGTCACACGTGTACAAAAATATTTTCATTTATTAGTATAGGAAGATATATAGATATAGATCTAGAGGGTAAGGTTAAAATGTTAAAAGTGTGAGAAGCGTGAGAAATATTGTGGAGATGACATGTGTCCTCAATCTAAATTAATTCAAAAGGGTAAACAAGTAATTTTATCATTGATTCAATTAATTCAAAACCTTCCATAACCGCCACCTTATTTATAGGAACATGATTTTTTTAAAAGATCTCTATAAAAACACTACGAATAACACTGCAACCACCATTCATCACGTATATAACACCATTCAATAATTATATAACACCATTCAATAAGTATATAACACCATTTTAAAGATCTCTATAAAACACTAAGAATAACAGTGCAAAATTACCGTTCAGCACATATATAACACCATTCAATAATTATATAATACCATTCAATAAGTATATAACACCATTCAATAATTATATAACACCATTCAATAAGTATATAACACCATTCAGTAAGTATATAACAATATTAAAGACACTACCTCCATTTCTAGAATGTGTTCTTAGTATAATGTTCATAGTATGGTTATTGTACATGGTGTTTCAAACCTGCATGCATGGTTTTTTACATCTGCATGCTAGTAGATGTTCCAGATTCCATATGTTAAAACACCATGGTGTTTTAAAACCTACATTCCAGTAGATAAAAAAACACCACGCTTTCCAGTATGTGTTTAAAACACCACGCTTTAATCACAATACAATTAAAACACCATTGTATGAACATAGACAAAACATCTGATCGAAACATATCTTTTTCTCTATATAAGTATAGCAATATGACACTCATATTAAAGATAAAAAAACGCTCGTTATTATGTTATTATGGTGTAATTTTTTTTTATAAAAAAAGTTATGTATAAAAGTTATTGACGTTTAAAAAAGACGGGGGAAGTTGCATGTGAATGTTAAATTTATCTGTATACCCTTAATCTAGAAAATTAATATGTTTAATAGAAAACAGTATTTACAATTTTGTCATTATGATCTCAACCATTAGATCAAAGATCTAATGGTGTAGATTCTTTCTTACTTTCTCACAAAAAAACACTTTTTGTACAGGAACCTCTACCTAGATATAGATACATATTAAAACTAAAATTTAAGTAAAGAGAAGAGATTTGATCATGTCATGTAAAATTATTTGGATTCATTTATTAGAACAAAGGATAAGGATAATGATAACAGTTTTAAAAAGTGAATATATTTTTAGTTACAGGATATGGATGAGGAATTGAGGATCGAGATTCGAGTGAATACTCTAATACAAATAGCAAAATAAAAGGTAAATGCATGCATGCAGATAGAAAATAACGTAGTCACAGAATTCGCCCAAAAAAATCACGAATTTCGAATTGGTACGTTTCGCATGGTACGGAATTCGTATACGACCCAATTCGCTATCAATTCGCGAATTTAGAGTTTGATTCGTCGTTTCAATTCGTTAATTTGGATCGCTCCAATTCTTGTTTCCAGAGCTTCAACTGATGCCACTACAAGGTGATTCGCGACCACATATTGAATTATCGACCAAATAGTGAATCTCGACAGAGAATCCTGGTGTTGGTGCTGCAATATCGGCAGGAAAGAAGAAGAAGAATAGCGGCCGTGCATTACTTGGGTTTTAGATTTAGGTTTAAATAAGTTTAGAAACTTTTAACATTTAACCCCTCTATCTTTTACTACTCTACATTTAGTCCGTAAAACTTTAAATTTTTACTTTTTACATATAAAGTGTAAAATTAGTTGTTTTATTTTAACATTTAACCCCCTTTATCTTCACTAGTTTACATTTGCTCTTCAAACTTATAAGTTTATACACAAAAAATATAAAATGAACTTTATAAATGGCACACCGTACTGGAATAGCGTACCGGATCGTACCGAAATGAACCTACCCCCGTCCGTACCGAATTCATGCCATCTAGCGAATCGCGAACCCGAACCGCGTACCCGAACCGGAGCGAACCACGAATTAGGTGACTATGGAAAATAAACAGCAGGGGTTAACCTTACGCTAATCGTCGAAAGTAACAATTCTTCCGCCATGTTTAAGTTGCAATCACCCGTTAGAAAGAACACTTCAAGGTTAGAATATGTTTATTATAAGTTGCTTATCCTTACTTTAAGATTGCTTGCTAGTGAAACCTGATCATTGTCATTGGCGAAGCTTCGCCCCCCCAATTTTTCCAAAACCGGGGGTGGAAACGTATATACCTAAAAATTTTCTATATGAAATTACTATTCATAACACTACGCATCGAAAAGTTTGAGGGGTCGGGCGCCCCCTCGGAGTAACACTAAGCTGCGCCCCTGATCATTGTTACAGTATTTTTTTTTTCTTGATACCAAATCTTGAGGTGTATGTTATGGAATACTGTGTTAATTGCTAAACAAATAATTAATAAAGTCTTGTAACCTTTTATCAAGATGAACTTTTATCATATTTAACCTCTATTACATATTCCAAATCCGTTTGAGGTTGATCATAATAAATATGTAAAAGATGAAAACTATGGGGTTAAAAGTGTATAAGATGAAAACTACGGGGCTATGTAAAAGATATGAACTATTGGGGTGAAAATGTGAAAGATAAAAAGTAAAAAGATTGGAGCTATTTAATTTTCTGATTTCCCGCCTCTTTTTTCATGCTTATCCACCCTTTTTTCATGCTTAACTTATGATTCAGACTTCATCTATTACTTTTTGTAAATTGAATTTTAAATTACTTGTATAGGTATATAATATGAAAATTTAAGGGCAATGGGTTTGAGTTGTGCAGATAGATGGTTTATGACTAGTATTTTATATTTATTTGTCTTCAGACAAATGACACTTAAAGGATCCAAGACAGAAGATGTTATTAGCAGCATGCCGGAGGACGTGGTAATTCATATTCTGGGTCGGTTGCCAGTACAAGATGCGGTGAAGACAAGTATCTTGTCGAGAAATTGGAGGTTCAAGTGGACTATGCTTAGCCAACTTGTATTTGATGACAACTTCTTTGACTATTTAACGAAAACAAATGGCAAAAGTATGTTCGGGAGAACTATAAATAGGCTTCTTCCAAATCAGCGTATGTTACTTAAGACGATGAAAATGGATTTGTTTTCTGTAGGCAAAGGGAAACTAGTTTTGATTGCAAAACTTGCAAATCTGATCGAACATGTTATTCTTGACAATATGATGATCACAAATTCCAGTAGTATCTTTGACCTTGTTCAGTTTTTTCCGAAACTTCAAGAACTTGATTTGGATTTTGTGAAGTGCCAGGTGAGATGGGTCTTTGATGTTTACTTTACAGAAATTTTGTTTCACTTTTCATAAGTTGATAACTAAATATTTATTATAACTTGAAATGGCTGTTCTAAAAGTTTATTGATATTTTACGGCATATTCAATATTATATCGTTACAAGGTTTTATAAATCTTGTAACCTTTTTATTTACCGCTCTTCTTACAGTTCACAGAAGGTGTTGCAGAAAAGAGGTCCCTTTCCACCTTTCCATGCCTCAAGACTCTTAAATTATCAAGAATAGATTTATGCAATGGTATTATGTTATCATGCGCTTTTGAATTGATTAGGAGCTTCCCAAATCTGCAGACTCTTGAAATCACAGCAAAGGATTTGGTATGTATTACTGCTTCTCATATAATCGCGTATTTATGTAGTTTTGCATTTAAATGCTAGGTACTCTTGCAGGTTGATGACCCGACACCTGCAGCTTTTTCTCCAGATGTAGACTACAACACGACGACGGAGCTGCTACAACTTCGAAGTGTTGACATGTCAGATTTCAAAGGTTCAAAGAATGAAGTATGTTTGATCAAGTATTTACTTGCGTGCTCTCCTTTCCTAAAAAGGTTTGTTGTTCGTCTCCATTCGGACCTATCGCCTGCTGAAAAATATAGGTTTGTTAGGAAGGTGTTGATGATCCCTCGACGCCACGTTGGAATTGATTTCCGCTGATTTACTTTTCTTGAACTTGTTTTTTAGTTGCTTAAATCGATCTCCTTTCATGAGAATGCTACAGTGTCTGTTTAGTTTACTTTGAACTTGTCTTTTAGTTGCTGAAATCGACTTGCTTTCATGGTCGGTTTTTGAAAAAGTTTTAGACTGGTGTTTTTTTTAGTTTTTATCTTGGTATGTAGTTTTAAGTTGGGTTCCAATGCTCTACACTGGGTTGTGCTCCTGCAATGTCTTTAACGCTTAAGGATTAAAGTCCAACTAATGAGTCGCAGAAGCAACAGGCAACGCTCGAAACTCGCATTATTTGATTATTTGAGTCATAAAGAGTTTGGGGTTTGTTTGGATTTTATCAGCCGTGACTCGACCCTGCTGCATAGACATTATATTTGATTTGGAAAACAATTTTGGTCATTTTAAGTGTTCGTCTGCATAGACATAAGGGGACCCGGGGCAGGGGAATATTTCCACGTGATAAACAACTTTCACGCGTCAAAAATAACAAAACACCACCGCCGGCCATGAAGTTTCACGCGAGAACTTCTTTTTGACCGTTTTTTTGACCGTTAATTTAATTAAAAAAAACCTATAAACAATCTATATATACTTTACAATTTTTAACCATTTCTGTAACGCCTCGTATTTCTGTATTCTTGTTCACAATTGGAGACGTTAATAACACTTAACTTTGTATTTTATACCTAATTGATATTCACGCAAACAATCGTTCAAATACGAGTTTATACGCAAACCGGTACTTTTTGGTTTGTAATTACGCCTATAATAAACCTTAAGACATTAATACGTAGCACAATTTGACGTAAATTAACTTAAATTGGCTCTTGGTAGGCCTAGGAACGTTTATCCAATTTTACAATACGCGAATGGTGATTTACGGGAGAACTGCTGAACGTTAAACGGTAAACGAACTGACACTGGACAAAATAATGACAACGGCGAAAATTATGATACGTTTACTTGGTAATCAAATTTTATTATCCGTGGTTGAAATCGAATCGAAAAACAGACTTAAAAACGACAAACGACGCGTTTTCCGCGTTTTAACGGAACAACGAACGAACGCGCCAATATCGACTACCGACACTAACTCTTCATACTTTTGACCCTAAACTAATGTTTTACGGCCTTTTACGACGCTCGTGTGTGAAAACGTGTCTTGAAAACGTTACCGGGCCGCTCTAAAACGCAAGAACCTAGTTAACGGGCCCTGGGCCCAAACCTAACTAACCCTACCTATATATACACCCATTATAACATTCACACTCCCAAACCCTAGCCGCTATCTCATCTCTCTCTCTATCTCCGGTGACCGGCGACGGTGGCGGAGCCGGCAGTGCTCCTGCGGCAGGCGGCGGTGGAGGTTTTTCACGGCGGAACCACAGTATATCCCCCATCTCTACTTCTTAAACCACCTTTCACTTCGGCACCCCTGTTAAATGAACGGCCGACCACCACCATTTCGGTGTTGGCGTGCGGTGGTGCGAACAAAGACGAGAGAGAAAGACGCAGAAAGCGAGAGAAAGAAAGAAAAGGATGACGATGACGGCGACGGTAGTCACCGGCGACAACAGTGGCGGCAGTAGTCACCGACGACAGTAGTGGCGACGGCCTGCGATGGTGCTCCGACAACCTCCAAACAATCACGTCGCACTAGTCTCCTTCTCCGGTAAGTACACTGATCTTGTTCGGGTCAGCTCGGTTCCGACAGTCCAGGTCTCGAATTTGGGCTCCGAGTTGAGTGGTTTCCATTGTGACTCCGGTTCGGGACTCGCGTCACAGCCGATTCAGGTAGGAATCGGGTTCGGGTCCGGGTCTCGTTCATTTAAGTTTGGATTCAATGTTTCATTTCAGTCTCGGTTCCGCCTCGGGTTCAGGCTCACATCGGTCGGTTCGGCTCGGGTCATACTTCGGTTCAGGTTCGCGCCAGTGGTGGTGACTTCGGCTCGAGTGGCGATTCGTGTCAGCTTAGGTCTCGGCTCAAGTGCGGGTCTCGGTGCCACTCGGTTCAACCCGATTCGATTTGGTATAATGACGCGTATATTAATTTCATTATTCATATTTCTGAATCGTTTTAAATCGCAGAACCGAACCTTAAATGAATTGTAAACATAATAGAAGTGTATATATATAAATACTAGTTTTGAACCCCGTGTATTACACGGGCTGACTAAATGTGATTTTATATATTAAATAATAAAACAATGTATCTTTAAAAATCTCGTTTATTATACGAGTTGAATAAAATATAATGTCATATGTTAACACATACAGTCGTCAAGATTTATCTTTAAAAATAAATTTTGATGTACTATTTACTTATTATAACATTTTACCTTGTTTTTTATTTTATTATTAGGTTAAAAACACATGTATTACATGGGGTTGAATCACGTTTTATGATACATTCAAAAATTATGAGATACAATGATTTTAGTTAGTTTTAAGAAGCTTCATGCTTATTTGTTATTTCATTTATAAAACACTCGTCTCAAATTTGTATTCAAGAGAGATCGGCTAGGTTTGTGCTTTCTAACATGGACAAACCTAAGATAAATGCATAGAATAATTTCACACATAACATATTTCATAACCGGTGGCATTATATTGTATTCAAGAGAGATCGGCTAGGTTTGTGCATTCTAACATGGACAAACCTAAGATAAATGCACGGAATAATTTCACACATAACATATTTCATAACCGGTGGCATTATATAAAAAGTTATCCGTCTATTTTTTTTATTCAATAAGCATACTATATGTTTAAAGACATATAGTTGAATTAACATTCATCAATAAATAGAAAAGGTTAATATACATTTGAGAAAAAAACAAATATGTTTTAAAATTAACTTAACATGATTTATAAATGTCTTGACGACTCAATGTGTTAACAGATAACATAAATTTATTTAACCCGTATAATACATGGTTTTATATAGTTACTGCAATACACATCTTTTTTAAAGCATAATTTCTTTTTATAACCTAGTAAATATTTAAAGAAATATAGGGGAAGAGTTCAGTGACTTCAAGAGAAAAAGGAGGATAAAAGATCTAAGTTTCAGGATGGTTTTATTTAAATTAGTCTAGGAGATATAATAAAAGATATGTCTATTAGTTTTTAAAAAAAATATATATTGTGTAGACTGAGAAGAGGAAGTCACGGAAACATTGGTGGATAGGATGTCGAGAATTTAATTATTAGTCCATAATTCTCTGAGTGACTGATTTTATTATTAAGGATATATATTATGATTTATAAAATTATTAACATATAATTATTATAAGTATTATAAATATATTTTAGGCGAAAAAATCTCATGTAGATTACTCCATAGAATGCCATGTGTCCATCATGTGGCTTCTTTTATTATAGAGTACTAGCGGTAAGACCCGTGTGCAAACACGAGTCGTTTCTTAGAAAACCATGCATAACATATATAGACAGAGAGTAAAAAAATAATGAGTGCAGACTTATAAAATTGATATACACTAATGATCAATAGGTTTATTCAACAGCAATTCCATTATGTTGATAACAAACCGCTGTCAGTTCTTAGAAAACCATGCATAACACATATTGACAGAGAGTAAAAAAATAATTACTGCAGACTTACAAAATTGATATAAATTAATGATCAATAGGTTTATTCAACAGCAATTCCATTATGTTGATAGGAAACCACTGTTGTCTACTAACTGTTAAAAACTTCTGTTGCTTTCCAATAGACTTTACTAAGAACTGTCATCCATTATCTCCAACAGAGCTTGCCAGATGGATAGATAGTAACTATCAGATGTTAGTCGACCCATGTTAAAAAGGCCAGTCAACAGAAATTATAAAGGTTAGTAAACAGATGTTAAGAGAATAATGTTATTAACAACATGTGTTCTCAGGATAAGCTTAATGCAGAGCAAGTATCAGATGCCTTCAAAAAGTTGTATTGCTTTCCAACAAACATTTCCTCACAACAGTTCCTCCATTATACCCCAACAGACGTTGCCAGGTTGACAGATTTTTAATATCATCATAGATTTTGTAAAACTTCTTTGTAAACCACATTAGTAGTGGTTGTACAAACTCGTTTCTCTTTATCACAAATCAAAATTTTCAACCCCTTCCCACTTTTTACTCTAGATACAACAACATAGAGCTGACCATGACTAAACACTGGACGTGGAAGATATAAACCAACACGCTCCAATGATTGTCCTTGACTTTTATTTATTGTCATAGCAAAACACAGTGAAAGTGGGAATTGTCTTTGAGAAATCTTCACTGGTATTCTTTTATCTGAAGGTGTCATCTTCAGTCTTGAAATCAAAGTATGATGACCTATATTAGTCCCTGTGATAATTTTTTCTTCAATCACAACTTTTCCGAGCTTCGTGACTTGTAAACGTGTACCATTACACAATCCATTTGCCTGATCAATGTTTCTGAGTAACATCACCGGAGCACCAAGTTTCAGTACTAATTTATGGTTAGGTAAACCAGATAAACGAAGATTGTTTAACACATTAGGAGGAAACAATGCCATATTAAGCTCTGATTCTTCCTCCGATTGACATAAACTATCTAAACTAAAATAAAGCTTTTCTTCACCGGGCAGACTCTCTAACAACTCTTTATTTATTGAATCCACTACTTCATTAGTTGGAGCAAGAATCGTTCTTTGTTGGAAATACGTTAAATCCCACAAAAACTTATTCATGTCCGGATATATAAATGAAATGAGAGAAGAAATAGGATTGACTTGGTCATGAATAAGTAAATCATCTAGTATTTCAATATCAATCTCACCATCATTTTCTTCACCAAGCAGACCATCACCAAGCTTTAAAATCCATTCTCCAAATTCCTTTATTTCTTTCAAATCTGCTTCCTGACAACCAACTCTTAATCTCATATTCTCAGTTAGCTTTAGTACTTGACAGTGCCGCCATATATAAGAAGAATTCAAAGAAGCATTGACTATCATTGTTCTGGTACCTTTAGGGATGACCGGAAGAATTTGTCTAAAATCACCACCAAATAGAATGACATTTCCCCCAAACAGTTTCGATTGCATGTTCAGTTGACTGGAACGTGATATGTCTCTCATTGTTCTATCAAGAGCCTCGAAACAATGCTTGTGAGTCATAGGTGCTTCATCCCAAATAATCAATGTTGCTCTTTTAATTAAATCACCTAACTCAGTATTAGGCTCTATCGAACATATTGAATTCTCATTAATGTTGATTGGAATTACAAACCTTGAATGAGCAGTTCTACCACCATCCAGCAAAAGTGGCAATTCCACTAGATGCAACATTCAATACAACTTCACCTTTTGGTCGTAATGCAGCTGAGAATGTCTTCCAAAGAAACGTCTTTCCAATTCCACCATAACCATATACAAAAAACACACCTCCATCACCTTTTTCAATCGCTTCCATAACAATTTTATATATCCTTTCCTGTTCGGCAGTTAAACACTTTACATAAAGATCATGTTCCCTTTGAAGAGCAAGTCTGTCATACGATAATTCTTTCATTATCAATCGATTGTTCGACGATGAAACATAATTGTCCGGAAAACTTGGCATATCATCAAAATTTCTCACTGTACTTCCATTGGTAAGTAGCAACTTTTCAATTTCAGATAGACAGATATTTTCAAGTTCTTCTTGTTGAAGATCCAAATCTAAAACAAATGTTGAAAAAAGTATTAGTTTTTTCCCAATAACAGAGCTATTGCATAATTTTAATGTAGTTGTATATAACTTTAATAAAATAATAACATTACCTGCAATACCAGTTATCTTTCGTTGCTGATACAGAATGTCTTCACATAACAGGGACTTCGTTTCCAACCAAAAAACACCAGGACGAGATATTGAATTTGACAGCAACAACATTACAAAAAAGGTCCTCAAGAAATCTCCAGTTGACCATGTGCTAGCTTCTTTGACAGCATTAACATATTCTTTATCATCATTCAATAGCCCCCACGCAAAACATGCATCTTTAAATGTTTGAAAAACCTGCCCATCAACTGTTTTTATATCTTCAAAACAGGTTGGTCCCTTAATATGATTCAGTAAAATCCTTAGGTAATAACAATCACCAAGTGATGGTGGGACATAATGTATCCTCCCAATTGATCCATACGGATGCTTTCTTCAATTCCATTTGCGATTTTTAGCATTCCATACATAATATCCCGGAAACTGAACATACCTCAATGTCCTGGAAAATTCATCGACTTTATTACAATTCATTCACTCTATAAACATTGTCATTTTCACAGTTGGATCAGTAACAATATCACACAAATTATCATGATCGTTATACACAATACTCTGACCATCTTCACAATGAAAAGGTAATACTTCAACAGCTGGATATCTATAATGTATTTCATACATGAATATTCTCCAAGCAGCTTCACAAGCAGAGATATATCTACAATCAAGGTATGCTTTTATCTCATCTACAGCTACATTCAGTTCCGTATCATTCTTGGTGCTATTGGCTTGAAAAACAGAAGCAGTGACTCTATCAGGCCCCTTATTAATATATTTAAACAAATATTTGATAGAACCTGACTGGTTGCACCATTCAACGTTAACATGGCACTGATACTTTCTGAGCAGGAGAGCATTGTAAGGAACTACAAATATATTATCAAGTGTCACACCATTCTTTACTATTGTATTACTTGTTTCACGGCGACGATACACAGGATATCCTTCAGAATCAACACAAGTCTCATCTACATATTTTTTTGGGAAACTTTTTAGAACATTTTTGCTGAACCATACATGGACAAAGTGGGTTGTCTGTACCACATGGTCCATGAATCATAAATTGCTTGACAAGCTCATATAATTCAGGATCTTTTTCTTTATCTGGTATCTCAGCACTAATAACACAATCAATATCAGATGCATTTGGAAAATTTGCTTTCAGCACCCAAGAACAAACATATGTGAGCATGTGGGAGACCACGCTTCTGAAATTCCACTGTATACATGACTGAAATTTTTGAACAGTGGGCTGTTAGATAAATATAATTAGATGTTCAAAGTAAAAAATATAACTAAAGGGTACCTGCTTGTATATCACCAAAGAATTTATGTTTCTTGAAATCTTTTATAAGATGATCCAATTTACACTTGAATAATCTAGAGATAATATCCGGTTTGTCTTCAGCATTAAGAGCTTTATCATGCAAACACCTGTAAATCTCAGGCCAGTTTGGATTACAAGTCACCGTTATGAATAAATCGGGATATCCAACAGACTTGCAAATTGCCATAGCATCCAAGTACTTTTGCATCATATATCTAGAACCACCAGTAAATGATGAAGGTAAAAGTATAGGTTTACCACAACTTGAGGCATTATTCTCTCCACTTTCAACAGTATCATTCAAGTTCTTAAGATTTTGCACTCTAAGTTTAGGTTGTTGTGTCCTTATATAATTCAACCTGGCAGATTCTATCATCGTGTATCCATCAACCAAAAACTGCTGAAATAGTTTTTTAGCATTAACTAACAATGAAAACTGATTCTGTCTATCTTAAATTTTGTAACAAAAGAATTCTCTAATTGTAAGATTGGTTATAAGTACCTCATCATCAATCGCAATCCCTCTATGTTTAATACCAACTCTATAACCATCTTCCGCATATGGGAAAATAAGTGGATATTGCAAAGCAAGGTAAGAGGGATGAAGCTCATTAATTCTTTGAAGACCACTGTTTTGGTCAAAAATTACCGAAGCAATTAAGTGATCAAATTAGTTAAGTGAGGTAGTGTGCTAAAAAGTGTGTTGAAAATATGCTGGTTAAGTTGTTTGGAAAAACAGTATTCAGGATACGACTCAGGATATTGAGCTGTATCTACGATCAAACAATGAGCAAAAAGTAAAGGGGGTGACACGAGATATACGAGGAAAGCCCTTGATCAATCTAGATCGCCGGCATAAAACCTCGGGAGCTGACAATCGCAGCTGCCTTGTTCTTCTTATTGCTTTGAACTTCAGGATACAGTGCAGGATATTGACCAGATCGCTAAGTGTTACAATGCTTTTGCGCGGAAGTGAAAATTGCTAGAGAACAAGTGTAAGAGTGTAGTGAGTGTTGCTGTGATGTCCTATTCGATCTGGTATACCCACCTATTTATAGTAACGAATTACAAACAAAAATTCCTATAAATATGGGATGCTCCGAATATTCCATTGTAAACGTTGTAGACCGAGTAATGCGGCTTCAACGTCTTTATTTGAACGACTTGGACCGAGTCTTCCGCGGAATGAGTCCTTGTGAACGTTACTAGCTTCTAACCCACGTACCTACACATAATCCGTTAGTGATCCTGAGGATACCATTCAGGATGTTACCAATATCCTGAATCAGCATCCCGGATGTGAACAAATATTATATAACCAAGATACAACCCAAGATATTTCTCAGGATATGGACTCAGAATTTTACCCATAACAATTGTCCCCAAAAATGTTACCGTTTAGTTTCCTGCACTAACGGTTACATTTTTCACAGAGATCGAGGTAATTAAGAGATAAGACCAATGATGTGACCGTTTGCAACTTACTCAGCCTATATTTACTCATTGCACCCTATATCTTCTCATCCTCATCTCTTTTTTAATCACTATCGATAAGGAAACAAGGTAAACATTCTCTCTCTAATCTTCATCTTCATCCTTCTTTTCCGGTCAAAAATTCAGGCGATCAAATGCCGAGACACACAAGATCCAGTTCTGGTGATTCGGCTCCCACATTCATCCAACAGAATCTTCTCCAAGAACCGGAGAAAGAGATATGTTCTTTCGATAGTGCCCACTTGTCGGCTTTGAAATCCTCCGGTATCTTTCCGAAAGGAACGGTATTCCGGCCGTTCGACCGGGAAATCCGGTCGGATATGGTCTCCAATAAGTGGTTGTGCTTTAGTGCCTTTCCCTTCACATTAGGGTTACAATTCCCCTTTCCAGACTTCATCACCGAATTCTTCAAGATCACAAAAATCTCTTTCAGTCAAACAATGCCAATGCTTTGGCGTGTTCTGTCCGTTCTTGATCAGATCAAGAAAAATCACATTCCTGATCTTTCTGTTCATGATCTCCCCCTTGCTTACAAGCTTAGATGCCACGGATCATGTAGATTTTTGTTTTATTCCACCTCCGGCGACCCGCTGATACTTCGTGCCACCAGGAACGAGGATAACTGGCAATCTAAGTTCTTCTTTGTAAAAAGAGACTCAATCCCTGGTGGAACGGAATATCCGGTGAAATGGTTGAAAAAGGGTAGGATTTAGGGTTTAAGGATGATCCTGCGTCTTATCCTGTTCCATATCCTGAACTGATTAACTTTCTTTTTTCTGTTGTGCACGCAGCTGATTTTAGGAAGATTGCACCTCCCCTTGCTGATTCAAAGAAAAGGATTGACGCCATCAGACTCCTTCCAGAGGCTGAAAGAAGTTTTAACCCATCTCCACCATCTCCAAGTCCCCTTTCTAGTGCAAACATGTCTGGTAAGGATCCTGCAAAATATCCTGTATATACATGTTTTTATTTGATATACTTAGGAGAAATTTTACTCCCTGTATGCAGACTCCAGCAAGGTTCCTGTCTACCTAGACCTTGAAGAACTTGACAGCTACCCTACTCTAGTCACGGTCAAGAAAGAGACCTCTGCTGCCACCAGCCCCAAGCCGCTCCCGACTCCTAAAGCCAATCCGAGGACTCGTGCTTCCACAGCAAAAAAGAGGAAAGCTCCAGAAATCAGTGCTCCAGGTCCAGAAGGGTTCTCCTACGATGAACTCACAACAGTTGGAGGTGGATGTGTCTCGGTTTGAGACGAAACCTTCAACTGTTGGGTAAATATGGTAAGGAACTATTAGTGCTCTTAGTGGATGGGCCTTGTTTTGAGGTGAAACTAAGAGCACATCTTTTGGTATGTTAATAATATAACTTCTCTTTTGACTTTATTATTGTTGTTATTAGTGCATAAATTTTACTTATGAAAACTGTTTTGTTTGAACATTTTTGGGAATATTATGGGAAAATATCCTGACAAGTATCCTAATAGATATCCTGGTCAGGATATTGTCATATAACTTAGAAGACTTAAGTCATTTGAAAAAAGGAAAGATCATACCAAAGACTCTTAGAGAGTCAATTCCAATCTTCCACCTTAGGAATGTCCCCAGTGCATACTTACAAACTTGGATCCATCCTTTGAATAGTATAATGTATGTCCCCTGTGTACGACACAGAAATGCAAATGTATTCACACTTTGGGTTGACTAAATTTCGAATACCCCGAGGCAAAACCCTTGATATCCTGGAATGAATCCTCAGCATACTGGGGATAAACCCTTAATATCCTGGGGATAAACCCTGATATCCTGGGGATAAACCCTGATATCCTGGGGATAAACCCTGAGTTTCATGCGCTACAGGCGAGAGTGTACAAACTCCAAATCTTAGAAAGGTGAAAACCTTTAAACCTTAGAGAGTATGAAAATACCCTTTCGTGAGAGAGGGTGATCAATCCTCATATACCTTCAGGATCCAGGATATAGCCAACAGTAACGAAATTGTCAGCCACTTTTACATGAACTGGTCCCGCTACCTTGAACTACACCTAGATAACTTGCGCTCCAGGCGAGGTGTTTAAACCCAATTCGAAAGAAAGGTGAATACCTTTAAACCTTTGAAGGGGTCAGGATCCCTTAAACGTGAGAGAGGGGGCCAATCCTCTAATCTTTCGAGTTATCCTGAGTGTATATCCTGGAGCTATATCCTGAAACATATGCTGCAAAACAACTGTAAACTAAGGTGGGTGTTAGCTTGGCTAACACCCCTCCGATGCTTAAGTCAGTATTGGGTTCAAGATAATAAACAAATATATTTAAAAGAGATAGAATACATACCCTTTTGAGATAGAAATTAAATTCTATTCTTACTTGAAATAGAGCTTTAAGTGGATTGCATTCCAGGATCTCGGTAGCATGTCCCCTTCCATACTCTTGATTCGATATGCTCCTTTCCCTGCTTCTGACTCAACTTCATATGGTCCTTCCCATTTTGGAGCTAGCTTGCCATCGGCAGGATTAGTAGTATTTTGAAAAGCCTTTCTTAGCACCCAATCACCAACTCGAAATCTTCTAGTCCTTATATTCTTGTTATATGCTATGGATATTCTTTGTTGATATGCTGCCATCCTTAGCCTTGCTGCATCTCTTTTTTCATCTATAGTATCCAAATCTTGACATAAGGCTTCAGGATTCTGTTCAGGATCCTGTAAGATAGATCTTGCAGTAGGTATCGCCATTTCCGTTGGAATCACTGCTTTTGCTCCAAATACTAAGGAAAATGGGGTCTGGCCGGTTGCATTCTTTACCGTCGTCCTATCAGCCCACAAAACAAAGGGTAATTCTTCTGCCCATCTTCCTTTTTTAGCTCCAAGTCTCTTCTTCAGGTTATTGACAATTATCTTGTTTGAGGATTCAACTTGTCCATTCGCTTGAGGATGTACCGGAGTAGACGTGACCATTTTGATTCCCCAACTTTTGCAAAAGTCAGTAGTCCTCTTGCTTATAAACTGGGACCCATTATCACAAATGATTTCAGCTGGTACCCCAAACCTAGTCAGGATATTCCTCTTTATGAAGGATACTACTTCTTGGTCTCTAACTTGAACAAATGCTTCAGCTTCAACCCACTTAGAGAAATAATCCGTCATTGCTAGCATAAAGACTTTTCCTCCTGGAGCTTTTGGTAACTTCCCTACTATATCCATCCCCCATTTCATGAATGGCCAAGGGGAAGTTACAGGATATAGCGGTTCAGCTGGTTGATGTAGTATGTTACTATGCCTTTGACATGCATCACACCTTCGAGCATATTCTGCAGCATCTTTCCTCATCGTTGGCCAATAATATCCTGTCCTTAATACTTTTGAGAATAATGATCTGCCCCCAGTGTGGTTACCACAATCCCCTTCATGTATATCCTGAAGTACTTCTTTGGCTTCAGGATCCTCCAAGCACCTCAAATACGGTCCTGCAAGAGATTTCTTGTATAAAACATTATTTATAGTAGTGAATCGTGATACCTTCATCCTAAATGCCTTAGGATTTTCATCTCCGGGGATGTATCCTTCCTTAAGATATCTCATGATTGGAGCCGTCCAGGATTTAGGATCCTTTTCAGGATATCCTGCTCCAGGATCCTGAATACCCACTACTTCCTTATCCTGAGGATTCATTGCAGGATACAAGATATGTAATATTGGTATTTGGGTCCCTTCTGGTATCCTGATCGATGATCCCAGATTTGCTAAGGCATCTGCTTCAGCATTATCCTCCCTTGGTACCTGTTCAAGTGTAAAAACATCGAAATATCCTGCTAATTTTTTGAGAATATCGAGGTATTCGATTAATTTCTCACCCTTAACTGCATAGGATCCGTTAAAATGGTTAGTAATTAACAAGGAATCAACATATACTTGCAAATTCTTGATACTCATATTCTTAGCCAACTCTAATCCTGCAATTAAAGCCTCATACTCTGCTTCATTATTAGTAGCGGGGAATTCACACCTAATAGCCTGGGGTAATATGTCCCCCTGTGGTGATTTTAGTAGTATTCCCAATCCTACTCCTCGTACATTAGATGCACCATCAGTATATAACGTCCAGGATCCTGAGGATTCTTCTAACTGTTGGACTTCTAGGTCTACCTCATCCTGAATGTCACTACTGAAATCAGCCACAAAGTCAGCTAAAGCCTGAGACTTTATGACATTTCTAGGTTCGTATACTAAATCATAAGCACTCAACTTTACTGACCACTTGGCCATCCTACCTGACATCTCTGGTTTCCTAAGCACATTTTTAACAGGATAATTTGTTTTAACATGAATCCTATGTGTCTCAAAGTAATGTCTAAGTTTCGTTGATGCCATAACTAATGCTAGTATCAATTTTTTCTAAATGAGAATACCTAGTTTCAGCATTTAGCAAACTTTTACTAACATAATAAACAGGATATTGCTGACCTTCATGATCCTTTATAAGGACGGCACTTACAGCATTCCCTGATACTGCGAGGTATAGGGATAGTGGTTCACCATCTTCAGGCTTCATCAGTAGAGGTGCAGTTGAAAGATATTTCTTCAAATCCTGCAGGGCTGCTTCATGCTTCTCACCCCATTCGAATTTCTTGTTCTTCTTCAGGATATCATAAAACTCTTTGCATTTCTCTGAGGATCTTGAAATAAATATGTTTAATGCTGCCACTCGCCCTGTTAATCGTTGGACATCCTTCATATTTGAGGGTGATTTAATATCCAAGATGGCTTTAATCTGCTCCGGGCTCGCCTCTATTCCTCTTTTGGTCACCATATATCCTAGAAATTTTCCTGCCACTCCGAAATGACACTTAGCAGGATTTAGCTTCATGTTATATTGATCCAGGATATCAAATGCTCCTTTAATATCCTGGAGGTGATCCTGAGCTTTCCTTGATTTTACCACCATATCATCAATGTATACCTCCATGGTGTCCCCCAGCTTGTCTTTGAACATCATGTTTACAAATCTCTGGTATGTTGCACCTGCATTCTTCAAACCAAAAGGCATAGCCGTATAACAATAAATACCTGTTGGTGTCATGAAGGCAGTATCCTCCTGGTCAGAAGGCTCCATTTGAATCTGATGAAATCCTGAGGATGCATCCATGAAGGTCAACATTTCATGCCCGGCAGTAGCATCCACCATTGCATCAATGTGAGGAAGAGGAAATGGGTCTTTAGGACAAGCCTTATTCAAGTCTGTGTAGTCTACACAGACTCTCCATTTCCCATTTTTCTTCTGTACCACGACTACGTTTGCTAGCCATCTTGGAAACTTGACTTCTCTGATCATCCTGGACTTCAACAATCTTTCAACTTCCTCTTGGATAATCGTATTCCGCTCAGAGCAAATTTTCTTCTTTTTTGCTGAACAGGCTTGAATGATCTATCGATTCCAAGCTTGTGAGTGATAATGTCTTTGGATATGCCTGTCATATCCTCATGCTTCCATGCAAACGTTGACATCCTGCATTTCAAAAAGTTAGTTAACTGATCTTCAATAACCTGAGGGATATTGGTTCCTACGAGCACCGAGATATCAGGATTATCCTGATCCAGGATAATTTTCTTCACATCCTGCTCCGAATCCTCCACGATATCCTGGGCCCGCATCTTTAATTGCTATGCTGTACTAGGCTTGGTTGAGGATTTCATCGAGGATGAGTAGCATTCTTTCGCCTCCTGCTGATCACTTTCAACCTTGACAACTCCCCAAGGGGTAGGGATCTTGATGCATTGGTGATATGTTGATGGCACAGCCTTCATATCATGAATCCATGGTCTTCCCAGTATAATGTTATAGCAGGATAGAGAATCCATCACACAGAAACGTTGTATCGAGTTGACTCCTTCAACATATACTGGTAACTTTATCTCTCCCGCTGTGTTCCTAGCCTCTCCACTGAACCCAACAAGCACGGTGGACTTTGAAGTGATATCCATCGGAGATACATTCATTCTCTTCAGAGTTTCTAGTTAGATTATGTTGACGGAGCTACCATTATCAACCAGTATCCTGCGTACAAAATGGTTAGCCACATATAATGTTATTACCAGAGCATCATGATGAGGATCCTGGACAGTATCCCTGTCATCAGCATCAAATGTGATCACTTTGTCAGTTGTAAGGGTAGTCATCCTGATAGGTTTGTCTCCCCTCTTGGCCTTAGCTTCTCTTGCATGTCTCTTTACCGCCGAATACGAAGTCCCACAAATGTCGGATCCTCACGAAATAAAGTTGATTATCTTGGCATCCGCGGGAGGTGACGCTGCTCGCTCAGGATCCTTCTCAGTATCCTGACCCTTATTCTTCTTCCTTCCTAAGAGATCTTTCAGATATCCCTTGCTTAGAAGATAGCTTATTTCTTTCCTTAGAGCAATGCAATCCTCAGTTACATGTCCGAAATCTTCGTGGAAAGCACACCATTTTGACTTATCTTTCCAATCGGCCTTTTGTTGATTCTTCCGAGGCCACCTAGCCTTGTCTCCTAAACCCTGCATGGCATACATTAATTCAGGAATGTTAACAGAAAAGCAATATTCAGATAATTTAGGATATTCTTCAGGATCCTCGTCTTCGATAGCATTCACTTTCTTGTTTTCATTTCTACCATATGGCTTAAAGCGATATGGCTTAAATGAGGATTCTGACTTCCTGTTAGTTGACTCATAAGTGTTGGATGAGTTCATCCTCTCTTGCATCTTTCTGTCATCCTCCAATCGAATATATCTTAGGGCCCTGTTTCGAGCTTCATCCAAGTTCCTGCATGGGTTCATTACAAGGTCTTGGTAAAATTGAGAATCTTTTTGCAGCCCCATCTTGAAAGCTTGCACAGCTGTTGCAACATCAAGATGCGGAATGTCTAAGGATTCCCGGCTGAACTTGTTCACATAATCCCTTAGGGATTCTTGAGGCCCCTGTGTTATCCTGTAGAGGTCACTTGTTAGTTTCTCAAAGCTTCTACTACAAGAAAACTGACTATTAAATAAATTCACTAGGTGAGCAAATGATGTAATCGAATGAGGAGGAACATTTAGGAGCCATTTCAAGGCTGATCCTGTTAAGGTAGAGCCAAAACCCTTGCACAAGCATGCTTCCTTGAGCTCCGGAGGGATAGGGTTAATCTCCATCCTTTCCCTATACTGGGCAATATGCTCTTCAGGATCCGTAGTTCCATCATAAAGCTTCATGTTGGGGGTTTGAAATCTCTTTGGAATCTCAGCATCACAGATAGGATATGCAAAACGAGATATCCTGTGGCTGTCTTGGGACACTTCCGGGATTGGCTGGACCACTCCAGGTACACTGGATATCATGTCCTTCAACTTTTGAAGCTCCCTAGTAAATGCTGGTGTTACACCTGTATCCTGCAAAGATCCACTATTGTTAGCAGCATGAGTATTATTATTATTTGACACGTTACCCGTAGGAGGATTCTGCACATATCCTGAAGCATATCCTGAACTCCTCATGGTTGACATCCTGATCGAGGAGGGTATTTCAGGAGTATGATTCTGAGGAAGGCTGGGCACAATATTCCCCCTATTATCCTCAGTGTACACGGCCGAACTGAAGTTCAAAGTTCTGGGTTGTAGTGGAGTGACGATATCCTCAGCAGATCTGCTCGAGCCAGACTTCAGGAGTTGTATTTCCCTTAACAGCATTTGGTTTGTTTCCTGTTGCTGCCTCATTTGTTCCTGCACACTTCCAAATAAGGTTAGAATTTCATCATTAGAGGCTAAAATGGGAGCAGATCCCTGAATACTCCGAGTTGGGATAATATCCTGAGGTTGTGAAGAAGATTGCATCCTTGGAGGAGGTGGTGGAAGCACCGGACCAGTAGTAGCAGAAGTTGTAGCAGACACAGTGGAGGAGCTCATGTTTGATCTTGAGGCCATTGTAAACAATGTGGCAAAAAGTTTTGAAAACAGGAAAACGATTAATGATTTCACAAAGATTTTTAGTAAAGAGAGAACCACTTGCCCCACGGTGGGCGCCAAATTGTTTTGGTCAAAAATTACCGAAGCAATTAAGTGATCAAATTAGTTAAGTGAGGTAGTGTGCTAAAAAGTGTGTTGAAAATATGTTGGTTAAGTTGTTTGGAAAAACAGTATTCAGGATACGGCTCAGGATATTGAGCTGTATCTACGATCAAACAATGAGCAAAAAGTAAAGGGGGTGACACAAGATATACGAGGAAAGCCCTTGATCAATCTAGATCGCCGGCATAAAACCTCGAGAGCTGACAATCGCAGCTGCCTTGTTCTTCTTATTGCTTTGAACTACAGGATACAGTGCAGGATATTGACCAGATCGCTAAGTGTTACAATGCTTTTGTGCGGAAGTGAAAATTGCTAGAGAACAAGTGTAAGAGTGTAGTGAGTGTTGCTGTGATGTCCTATTCGATCTGGTATACCCACCTATTTATAGTAACGAATTACAAACAAAAATTCCTATAAATATGGGATGCTCCGAATATTCCATTGTAAACGTTGTAGACCGAGTAATGCGGCTTCAACGTCTTTATTTGAACGACTTGGACCGAGTCTTCCGCGGAATGAGTCCTTGTGAACGTTACTAGCTTCTAACCCACGTACCTGCACATAATCCGTTAGTGATCCTGAGGATACCATTCAGGATGTTACCAATATCCTGAATCAGCATCCCGGATGTGAACAAATATTATATAACCAAGATACAACCCAAGATATTTCTCAGGATATGGACTCAGAATTTTACCCATAACAACCACCAGACTTCTTTATAACAATAATGTCCCGTTTATCAAATGCTCTATCAAAATCACCATGTATTAACGCAACAATTTCTGATGCTGTTGGCAAATTGTGAACTCTTCCATCCTTATCTCTTGTTCCAATAAGCTTCAAGCTTACATCTTGAAACTCATTTTCTTGAAAACAATCTCTTACCATTCTGAAGGACTGGACAAGAGGATTGCAAGAATCCAACATATCTTTAAGACCCTCTATGGTTGTACTATCAAGCTGGTTGTTTCTTGTAGTTTTGCATTCTATCTGAGAATTGCCATAAATATAAAATGTTAAAATTTAAATTCATTTCAAATGATAATGAATGTAAATATACTGAAAAGCAAAATATATATTCTTAAATGCCACAATTATCATAAAGAAATTACCTTACTGCTTTTTGACGATTTACAACTTCGTTTTGTGAATCATATATGTAAAGCTGGGAGAATTTAGGTTCTTCCCCATCGTCCGGAAGTAGACTACCCATTCGATGATAATTCTGACCTTGTAGTCTAAATACATAAGGACCTTTACCTCTCTAATAACTTTTGTCAACCTTCCCACCAAGAGATGTGAAGGAAAACATCATGTTATATGCTCGAATATAATCCATGAAATTGCGAGACTGTGAGGTATGACTTTTATATAAATGACGTAGTAATGGAGGAGGTGTAGGCGGTCGTGGTAGCTCAACATCTCCATTTGAACAACAAAGAGAATAGGATGTTTTCTTACGTTTTTTATTTCCCCTAAGCATTTCATCTTCCCATAACATTGCATCACATTTAGAACACACAAAGATGGCATCTCCATGATCAATATAATCTACAGACTTAGTAAATTTATAAGTCAACATAAGTTTTCTACATATTGAAAACTTAACAGGAATTTACATTCGTATCTTATACCTTTAGAAATTCCATGAATCTTCTTAACCACAAAATCTGGTAACATCTCATCACTCATTTGTAATTCAATTTTAGATATTCAACCTATATTGAAGCTTGTAAAATAAGATATATATAACAATTCATAAAACCTAAGATTAAACAAATCTTTTGTTTCGTAAAATTTAGAACATACAATTTGTAATATCTGATAATGGAGTCCTCTCAATAAAATTGGATATTTGCGTAGTACTTCCAAAAGGAGTGTGATGGACATTCCTTCTTTCGACATTGTTGGTTGAACCTTGTAAAATAGAACATATGTAAGGATTCCAAAAACATAACATATACATACATATTTCTTTTAAATTTTGTTTGCAAAACTGTAACACATACCACTTGAAGTATTTGAAAATGGAATCCTTTCAACAGAATCAGATGTTGATGCAGGATGACAACCTCTGTTGTTTCTCTTTTGTTGAAGAACATACTTCCTTTTTTCTCTTTCTTCAGTACACTTTTGACGTTAAATTGCTTGAAGGTCAACTTCATACTTACTTGAAATTGTGTTATCTGTATCCATATTTTAAAATACTTAAATGAAAAAGATTGTTGACAACTCGAGAAAAGAACTTTGAAAGTATTGTGAAAATTATTTGAAATTACCAAAAAATATCTGTAGTAAGTATACATTTTACTTGTGTAGATGAGTGAAACAAATTACTACTAATATTTGGAGTAGCATAAACAGGAAGATGATACACATTCCTTCTTTCGACATTGTTGGTTGAACCTTGTAAAATAGAACATATGTAAGGATTCCAAAAACATAACATATACATACATATTTCTTTTATTTTTTTTCAAATATCTGAATGAGAAAGATTGTTGAGTACTCAAGAAAAAGACTTTCAAAGTATTTTGAAAATGGTTTGAATTATTTGAAAATGATTTGGATTATTTGAAAAAGAAAGTTATATTATTAGGGGGTAAAATGTAAGTTCCTTATCTCAATGGCGGTAAAATGTAACTTATTATTCCAATGGCGGTTTACCTTTTTACATAGAGGCAGATAGAAACATACTTTACCTTTTTAACGACTCTCCAAATCCCCTTTACAAAATTGTTTGTCTGATCTCATAAAAAGTGCTTCAAGTTTTAATCACCGATTTCCATTTCAATATTGAATCACTCCACTTGAATTCTTCTTACTTTTGACATCATCAACAACTTCGATCAAGGTATAATAATATTTATTAAAATTTGTATATACATTAGTTTCATATGCACATGATTAACAACTGTTATGAAGACTGTTCTCAATGTATTGCATGTTTTAGATGATATATCAATTTAATTTTACAAGCTTTTTTATTTTTTATAATGTTTCCGATTTGAAGTTTTGTTCGATATGGTGTTACATTTGGATTCTTGAAAGCAATCGATAAGGTATATTTTGTGGTTTTTCTAACTTGATATTAAAGAATATGATTAAATGACAAATCTTTTATTTATAGACTTGCAAAAAAAAGTTATTGACAGTGGTACTCGATTCTACAGTTTTTAGAGGAATCTTTATTTATTGTTATACTCTAGATAAATCGATAAATATTAAACGCGTTATCTGAATGACATAGATATGTTAAACATTGTTGGTTCACATTTGTTATCACAGTTTTTATAAATAATGAAGTATCTGATAAAATACATTGTCTCATTTTTTCTTTGATTTTTAACCAGAAACATAATATCTTGGAAGATGTCTTTTTATAAATATTTGGATTCTCTTAATTCCAAAATCTTGGTAAGATTATTACATTAAAACCATTTTCTACAGTTTTATTGTTAACAATTAATTCACATATAACACTTGCCAATACTTAAATACTTGAACTCAACAGATAATACCACAAAACTTTGCAAACAATCATTTACTCAAAGAAGTTCCTGGTAACGTTGGCGTTATAGAGTGTGTAAACGGTATGAGATGGGATTACCGATTCTCAAAATACAATGGAACTTTTGCTCTAAAAGAAGGATGGTCCTCAGTTGTCTCTGACCTGTCATTGAAAGAAGGATGTCTGTTGGTATTTAAAAAAACTGCACCATATACATATCTGCTGACACCTTTTGAAAAAGTTCATCATTATCCAACAAAACTCCCAATGATTTCTATGTTCACATCAATATCGTTTGAGAGGAAGTTTGGATGTATGGATTCATTCTCCCACAGTTTTACTGATGTTTGTAAGGACGTGTTGGTAAGTTTTGGTATTTTAATCCAATACTTAAATGTTACTATAGTAAATAATGATATAGTTGTTAATTTTACTGTACCTATGTTGATTTCTTAATTTTATATGTTTTTGTTCAGCTAATACCCAAGGAGTTAGTCAACGTCAGTATTGGAGTTGGTAAACTTAAAGAGACATTTAAGATCTATGTGAATCAGTGGGACTCTTTTGATGTACTACTTCAACGTGATCCTCTTCGGAATTGTTACTTTATAACCGATGGATAGGAAAAGGTAGTACACTACATGGGTATGCAAACAGGAATTGTACTTGTTTTAAGATACGTAGCGGATTAGATCTTTCTGCTTACTGCCTTTGATTTGAATGGATGTGAGACTGTTGCACCAAAATCCAATGACAGTCCGATAGACGATACTTCCTCACCCAATTTGGAAGTTCCTCAAATTACCAAGGATCTGCATCACCAGTCGGATGTTGAAGAATCCAATGACACAGATTCTGATAATGATTATGTTGTATCGAATGAATCATCCGATGATATCGACGACGCAGATTTTGATGCCGCTGTCTCAGATTATGAAGCTGGTCCTGATGGATACCCCTTACAATTCGTATGGTACTGCAGCAAACATTTTGTAAGTTTATTCTCTTAATATACTATTCCTCATTCTTTGTATGTTAAATGTTTGTTACAATTAAGCTGTTTTTTGTTACTTTACTTAAATACATTATGTATTTCTTATTAATTATTAGTATTTTATATTTATTTTTAAGCATCTGAATGTGAAAGTAGCTTCTTTATCAAGGATTCATAGAACATTGAAGATGACAGTTGAAAATCTGAATGGAGTTGACACTGTAATTGACTTTCGACGGGAGAAGCATGGCAAGGGATTTAGATACGCGGCTTGTCAATTCACCAAGAAGTTCACGAAGCCCAATGGTATCTACAGAAATATGAGATGTAAATTTGTCTACTCTGAAGAAAAAGCCAAGCTGATCTTAAAGAAAGTCTACAGATAGTTGTGGTTGTTGGTATTATCTCATTTGAGATAAGTTATGGGATGGTGATGTATCAAACTTCTATATTTGAAAACTTACGACTTACGAATATTTAAATTATAATCATGTATGCTTATCTTGTTATTTATATTAACTTAAACCTTTGTTGTACATTCTCCATATATTTTAATTGGCTCTTCATGATACATTAAAACTTCAATTATATTCTATAAATTTATGCACTCAACCTCTATTTAGATAAAGTCTGACAAACCAAAAGCTCTGTCAAACAGAAAATCTGTTCAAGCAAAGTCTGTTGTTCCAAACAACTTCTGCTGATAAACACAAAGACTGTTATAGCAAATAACCTCTGCTGATAAACACAACCTCTGTTGCTGAATATGAATACAAAAGCATCATAAAGCTAACATCTGTTGTTACTTAAAAGGCTTTTCTTAAAAGGCTTCAACAAATTTACGGGTGATCATTGTTATAACCTCTCTGATACAAACCTCTGACTACAAACAAATTTATGCACTCAACCTCTATTCAGATAAAGTCTGCTGTTAAACACAAAGACTGTTACAGCAAATAACCTCTGCTGATAAAACAACCCCTGCTAATAAACACAAAGACTGTTATAGCAAATAACCTCTGCTGCTGAATATGAATACAAAAGCATCATAAAGCGAACATCTGCTGTTGAAACAAAGGTCTACCAAACATAACATCTGCTGATCATTCCACAGTATAAATTGCTAACATCTGCTGTGACTTAACAGATGATACAGTTCAACAGAGGATTTCAAACATCTGTTTACACACGCCACATGATGAACATCTGCTGATAAACACCAAGACGGTTCAAGCAAAGGTCTGCCAAAGAGAACCTCTGCTATGGACTAACAGATGATGCAGTTCAACAGAAAATGTTTAACAGCAGTGCTTTAACAGACCATGATCAACAGATGATAATAATATAATAACAATAATATTCAAACTGTAGCAATTACATTTTCATAAATCTAACAACCATCATCGAAGCTGTAACAAAATCTAAACACTGATACACTAAACACTGTTACATAAGAAAAACTGATACATAAACTGATACATAAATACTGATGTTGAATCCGCTGTAGATACTGAACCACTGCTGTTACTGAGCAGTGGTTTTCCTTTGGTTGATTAGGCCTTAGGTACATAAGTGCCTGTCTTTAACAACTTTGTCTTCAACAGTGTCCGCCTATTCAATTGAGAGGAATCATTACATTACATCCCTGTTGAAAAACAGAATCAATATATTTAGGGAAAATGGGAATGAAAGATGATAACCCAACAGTGGAGGATCTCATTCGACATTTCCGATAAATTCAATGGTATTCTCAAACAATGCTTCCTAGATTTTTGAAGGCCGACAAAAGACCAACAAATGTCCACAGTGATGCTTCTTTAGACATTTGTCGGTCTTAAAAAATCTAGGAAACATTATTTGAGAATACAATTGAATTTATCGGAGATGTAGAATGAGATCCTCAACTGTTGGGTTATCATATTTCAACCCCATTTTCCCTAAATATATTAATTCTGATTTTCAGACCTCCCAAAGCCACCTATCCGCCTCCAAAGAGATCGAGACAACTTGAAGCATAAGCTGGACTTGCTGTCATTCCACCAGTTGAGTATTTAATCCCAATATATACCAACTGAAAATCAATCTACTGGTAATCACATGGTACACCAATGCAAGCATCTAAATAAACAATAAACAATAACAAATCAAAGATAAAATCAAAAGCTACAAACATATCAAACAAATTTCATAGAATCATGATTTATTTTAAACACATATACATCTATTTTTAAACACAAACAGACATTATCTCTTCATCAATAAAGTTGAGATTCATTTTATAACCTTGATCACATTCGGAAGCTCGGCCAACGAACTCAAGACTTCCACACCAAACAAAAAATCCAACAAGATCTACCTGAAGAACATTTAGCATACAAACTTTCAGTTCATGATAAAAAGAAAAAAAAATAAAAAAATATCTATTTTTAAACTATCGTTCGTCTGTATAATATTTAAATCGATATTAAACATGATGAATAAACAGACATCACCAGCTTTTCTAATTTGCATTGGGATTTCTCCTTTTACAAACATATCAAAATCAATCTACTCGTAATCACATGGTACACCAATGCAAGCATCTGAATAAACAATAACAAATCAAAGACAAAATCAAAATCAAAAGCTACAAACATATCAATCAAATTTCATAGAATCATAAAAGAAATTAGATCACGAATTTTTACCAGTTTTAGCGAGAGAAGAATCGATGGAAGCATTGGAGAAGATGACAATTTGAAGAAACTTTAATCTGGAAAACACGTAACAAAGCTCAAGAAACCACGAATAAACAATAAACAATAACAAATCAAAGACAAAATCAAAAGCTACAAACATATCAAACAAATTTCATAGAATCATTATTTATTTTAAACACATGTACATCTTTTTTTAAACACAAACAGACATTACCTCTTCATCAATAAAGTTGAGCTCCATTTTATAACCTTGATCACATTCGGAAGCTCGGTCAATGAACTCAAGACTTCAACACCAAATAACAAATCCAGCAAGATCTACCTGAAGAACATTTAGCATACAAACCTTCAGTTTGTGATAAAAAGAAAAAATAAAAAATATCTATTTTTAAACTACCATTGGTCTGCATAATATTCAATCGATGTTAAATGCAACACCTCTGCCGTCTTCATCCTCTTCTCTGTATCTACAGTTTTAGAGATAGAGAGTTAAGAGAGAGTAGACAGAGAGATTGAAATGGGTTTTTGAAATTATGATCGAGTTTGGATTTGGGTTTGAATTTATATTTGAGAGAGAGAAGAATTGAACCTCTGATGACATTAAATGCAAATTACATATCCCTATGAAGTTTTAAATTTCAAATTACCCTACCATTTTAATGAGACATCAGTGGTTTGAATTTGAATGAACATCAGTGGTTTCATAATTGAATGTGGGCCAGACCTTTGAAATTGAAAAGTGGGGCAGTGGTTTGGAAGACAGATCTTTGAATTATGATGTCATTATGCTTCCTCTATCGCTGCCACCTCATCGCGGATGACATAAGAAAAGCATTGTTGGACATGCTCTCCTGCTGACACATCAGCTTTTCTTATGTCACTTGGATTTCTCCTTTTATATAAAGTATAGATAGATTTATATTGTTTGGGCATTGTTTATTGAGTTTTGACAAATGAATCGACAACTTGTGTTGTCGGGATCGTCCAAAATACAGAGAAAACTCTGCCCGTTTTTTTGTAAAAAAGAATCCGCAAAACGAAACATATTAATTTATAAAACGAAACCTATCGAATTCAATTAATTTTTATAAAAATAAATATAAATGTATATTTATTTTAACTACACTTCTGTAACATTCATTTACGCCTGTGAGGTGACCCCGGTGTTCCATCGTTCAACCAACAACTCTCCACGGGATTACCAAAGGAAGCTCTGGGAAACGGTGAGCATACTCGACCCTTTTTACGCTTTAACGCATTTTGGGTGCAACATGTATCAACTACAAGTCTACTTCACTCAATCGAATATAATTAAATACTAAATCCATCGAATACGTATTTGCTATGCTTAGGTTGTTTATGCATGTTAGTTTCAACTGTATACCCATGCTATTGTCATGTTTATGCTATTTATGTGTGTTAGTTTCTACTTGAATATCCTTACTATTTGTTATGCTTAGGTTGTTTTAATATGCTAGATTCAACTCGAATATAAATTGCCTTGTCGGATTGAGATAAATTTTTATACTTATACTTATATTCAAACTTGCATGCTCGCCAATACTTTTGTATTGATTTATACTTATAATACATGTTGCAAGATTTTTGATGATGCAAGGAATCTAGTAGGACTGCCAAACTTCAATACTTGTTGTATCGTATTGTATTTTCAAACATGTTGTATTTTGTTTCCAAACCTTGTACTAAACCGTTATTATTGAAATGAAATTTTATTTCTTTCATACTTGTCATTATTCGAATTTGTTACATTCTAGTTCAATCAAGGTAAAACGTAATTATTAAACACTTGACACAAATAGCGTTATGAAGACTCTTGCAATCTAGTTTTCGTCTCACTCCGATGTTTTTGTCATCGGTTGGGGTGTGACAGATTGGTATCAGAGCCATAACTATAGGGAATTAGGTAGAATTACCATGTTCGACCTAGTCTATAGTCTAAGTACCAAAACTTGACCATTCCTGATTCTTGCTTAATATGAAATTCTCCCTATTTGCTTCCGCCTCTTCGTTTTGTCTAAATATACAATGTGCCTTTTTCTAAGACATTTTATGTAATAAATAGCTTGAAGACCCTCATATTCCACAATCGAAATAACTCATCAAAATAGGGGTGATTCCCGCCTTTGGTGACGAATTTCAATCCTCCTTACATGTTATTTTGCACGAAATTTCACCATCAAGTCAGGAGTGATATCCATATCTTGATAGGAAATTTCCATTTCATATTCTAGTGGATCCTTATTGACGACTCGAAGTTTATCTTGTTCGTTCAATAAACCACATTTTGGGGACGAAATTGTCAAGCTAGGATTGATATCCACACCTTGATGACTGGTCCCACTCTTCGATTTTCAACCTCACCAAAGTTTCGTACATTCCATCCAATCAGGGACGTGTATTAACTGGAAGGGTAAAATACCGTTAATCTCCTGGCGACGAGAGTATTATACCTATTAAGCCAAAGCATGTCTCCCTAATTCGAAAGGACTTACGATTCACTTTGGAATAGTCGAAGTTTCTAACCCGAAACGTTCCAATATTTTATCATACCTCTCTTTTATGCTATCTCAATTTCTGTGTGACTTAATACTTGTTATCTCGTTCCTTTCAAAACCAATGTTATACTAGAATCGATTCATCATTCAACAATCCAATACATACATACTAATAGTTATACTTGATTCGGGATTACTGGGTGATTCTTATGTGATAAACTTTTCATTAACTTTGATCAAAGCCACAACTTAACATGTATGGTGCTTGTGTAGCGCTATAGGAGTAGCGCCCACCCGTATTCTTGAGGTCATGTTAAGACATTTTGCGGTACACGATGGATTGACCTGTTTATTCACATGCGAGTAATGCGTTAATCTTGTTAAACTAAGTATGTCTTGTGGATTGTTCAAATATTTTACTCATACTCATACTCTAACTTATACATTCGCACTACTTGGTGGTCATACTTGGAATTCGTTCACATACTTTGAAACGATCATGCTTACATACTTAAATCTTTATACGTTATCACACGCACAAATTCATACTCGTAATACGATAATGTACCCTGACCCGTACACTACTAGTACAAACTGTGCGGATCATGCACATACCAAAATAATCGCGGATGCATACGGGATTATATTGGTAGATGCATGAAAACCAAAGTAGTTTCTACTGTGTATCATAACACGGAACGTAACATGACACGGAGTCGCGAAACGGACGTAACATGATATGAACATGGTGGATACGCCGCTGGTACTTCCTATATATAAGTGTTCCTACCCTGTTACCAAACTTTCGTAAAACGTGCCATGAGAAATTCAGTGTTACCTTAGACCATATCAAATACAAACTTTGATCACTCACAACCTATTTTTCGGTCGTAACAAACATACAGCAAAATGCTTTTTTCTCAAAAGTCTTCTTTATGAATAAATTTCGGGACGAAATTTCCTAAAGTAGGGGAGACTGTAACGCCTCGTATTTCTGTATTCTTGTTCACAATTGGAGGCGTTAATAACACTTTACATTTCGGTTTGTAATTACGCATATAATAAACCTTAAGACATTAATACGTAGCACAATTTGACGTAAATTAACTTAAATTGGCTCTTGGTAGGCCTAGGAACGTTTATCCACTTTTACAATACGCGAATGGTGATTTACGGGAGAACTGCTGAACGTTAAATGGTAAACGAACTGACACCGGAAAAAATACTGACAACGCCGAAAATTATGATACGTTTAGCTTGGTAATCAAATTTTATTATCCGTGGTTGAAATCGGATCGAAAAACAGATTTAAAAACGACAAACGACGCGTTTTCCGCGTTTTAAGGGAACAACGAACGAACGCGCCAATATCGACTACCGACACTAACTCTTCATACTTTTGACCCTAAACTAATATTTTACGGCCTTTTATGACGCTTGTGTGTGAAAACGTGTCTTGAAAACGTTACCGGGGCGCTCTAAAAAGCAAGAACCTAGTTAACGGGCCTTGGGCCCAAACCTAACTAACCCTACCTATATATACACCCATTATAACATTCACACTCCCAAACCCTAGCCGCTATCTCATCTCTCTCTCTCTCTATCTCCGGTGACCGGCGACGGTGGTGGAGCCGGCGGTGGAGGTTTTTCACGGCGACACCACAGTATACCCCCTCTCTACTTCTTAAACCACATTTCACTCTAGCACCCCTGTTAAACGAACGGCCGACCACCACCATTTCGGTGGTGGCGTGCGGCGGCGCGAACACAGATGAGAGAGAGAGAGACGCGGAAAGAGAGAGAAAGAGAGAAGAGGATGATGATGACGGCGACGATAGTCACCGGCGACAGCTGTGGCGGCGGTAGTCACCGGCGACAGTAGTGGTGACGGCCTGCGATGGTGCTCCGAACCTCCAAACAGTCACACCGCACTAGTCTCCTTCTTCGGTAAGTACACTGATCTTGTTCGGGTCAGCTCGGTTCCGACAGTCCAGGTCTCGAATTTGGGCTCCGAGTTGAGTGGTTTCGATTCTGACTCCGGTTCGGGACTCGCGTCACAGCCGATTCAGGTAGGAATCGGGTTCGGGTCTTGTTCATTTAAGTTTGGATTCAATGTTTCAATTCAGTCTCGGGTTCAGGCTCACATCGGTTGGTTCGACTCGGGTCATACTTCGGTTTAGGTTCACGGCAGTGGTGGTGACTTCGGCTCGAGTGGCGATTTGGTCAGCTTAGGTCTCGGCTCAAGTGCGGGTCTCGGTGCCACTCAGTTCAACCCGATTCGATTTGGTATAATGACGCGTATATTAAATTCATTATTCATATTTCTGAATCGTTTTAAATCACGGAACCGAACCTTAAATGAATTGTAAACATAATAGAAGTGTATATATATAAATATTTATATTGTTTGGGCATTGTTTATTGAGTTTTGACAAATGAATCGACAACTTGTGTTGTCGGGATCGTCCAAAAAACAGAGGAAACTCTGCCCGTTTTTCGTAAAAACGAATCCGCAAAACGAAACGTATTAATTTATAAAACGAAACCTATCGAATTCAATTAATTTTTATAAAAATAAATATAAATGTATATTTATTTTAACTACACTTCTGTAACATTCGTTTACTCCTGTGAGGTGACCCTGGTGTTCCATCGTTCAACCACCAACTGTCACACCCCGATATTTCCACGTATTACCGGTTGGGAGTATCGTGACGTAGTTGAAATCATCATAGACAATTTATCACAGTTTAATACACAGCGGAAGTCGAAAGATAAAAACATTACAAACCGAATGAAAATAATATTATCAAAGTATTACAACGGAAAGTAAAAGAATCCATAGGCGGATCGAAAGTTAGAAGGAACATTGTTCAACAGATTTATAACATCTAAGCTTGCAAGACTCTTTATTGATGCTAGGAGTAGCCAGCGTATTCCGTTTAGTACCTGCACTTAGCCTTTTTGGAAAATACGTCAGTTTACACTGGTAAATACAATTAACCGACTCATTTTGAAAATGTTTAAGAAAATTGATTTGAATGCACAAGGCACAAAATATCTTTTATAACTTGGGATAATTATTTATATATAAACTTGTAAAAGAATTACATGTTTATTATACGTACAGTAGCCCGGGCTGAAAACCGGGTTAAAGATTAATAGACACACCACATAATATATCCGCGGCGAGTTATTCTCGAACAGGTGGTTATGTTATTTTTACATACGCACCGGCAGGTGTATGCCTACACCCCGTGCTTAAGTCGTGGCCATTTCAATGAATGAGCCAAGGATATCCAGGACATGGTCATTAACCCCCCAAAGGCTTAAAACAAACAAAACAGTTTAAACGGGTCATCTCAATAAATTAACCTTCATATGATTAAAAATTCAATGCCCGACCAAGCGGTATTTTATATACCGTACCCCAAGCCCGTATAAGGGAAAATAAGTTAAAAGTATTTACCTGAGCAAATTATACAATTTATCCCAGCTGTATACAATCAAGCAAATGCATATATCTTTTACTGGGCTCCTAAATCTGGAATGAAGGTTTTTAATAACCTATTAGATTCCTAACGGGTCTTCATTAAGTTTAAACTTAGACCGGTTAGTTTTAAAGGAAGGTATACGGTTCAAAACGCAAGATTAAGCGAAGACCTTAATAGAATGTGATTTAGACCCGACAAGTTTGAAGACTTGTATAATATGGGTAAACTAAACACATTCTGGATTTTGGGATAAAAATGATAAGGTTTGACCCGTTTCGGTTAATTTATGCAAACTAGCCACATAAATCGCACCGGACGTGATAATTGCATAATGGGTGACCAAATGAGTCATGAACATGTTTCCTATGTTAATATGCCTTAAATATGTTGTGATATCACTAGGATACCTTCCATTATGCCCAAAATGGATTTAAACTCAAATTATGCCCCGTAGGGTATTTTGGTCATTTTAAAACTTATATAAGAGGTTAAATATTAATCTGAGGTTCAGGTCTGATATAATCAGTAAAAATAGTTATTTTTGCAGGTCATATCAGTAGGGTATTACATATATGTGAAATTTATCATTTTTAACCAAACTATGCACCGTAGGGGCATTTTGGTTAGGGGTGTGAATTTTTGACACGACCCGAAAACCCGACACAAACCTAACACGAAATTCGCGTGTTTAGGTTTAGTCTAAATGGGTTCGGGTCAGTTTCAGGTTGAACCCGCGAACCCATTTAGGTTAACGGGTCGGGTTCGGGTCAACCTGGTCGGGTTGGCAGGTTGACCCGTTTAACACATTTATACTATATTACAATGTATTTTATGTCATAAATTAAATAAGGTCTATATTTTATGCCATGGTTATAACTTAAAAAGAGAAATTAATTTTAATATAATATTATTATATACATTTGTGTTTTTAAGTAAATTTTAATTTTAACATATTAATTTCAGAAAAAAATAAAAAAATTTGGGTTGAACGGGTCGTGTTCGGGTCAACCCATGAAACTTCGGTTCGTGTTCGGGCTCTTATGTATGATACGATTTTCGGGTTCGGGTTTGTGTAAAATTTTTGGGTTCGGGTCGGGTTGAACCCGACAACCCACGAATACGACCCGTTTAGCACCCCTAATTTTGGTAATTTCACATAAGCTTTAAAGGTCAAATTTAGAAATCTGAGTTCAAAACTTTTGCTTACTGTTAAAGTATAAAAATTTACTTAAAACATGAGTCGGTATTAAGTCTTATATGTTTAAAATAGTTTTAACTCATACTATGCGTTTAAAACGCGTAAAAAGCCGCTTTTAAGCGATTTTCGGGTTATATAAGAAAAGCTGATATTTTTATCATTCCAGAAGGCTTAAAATATTTTATTTATTATATAGGATCAGTAGCAAAATATTTGGTATCAATATGTTATGTAAAACTCATTTTATTCAAGAAATGGGTATAACCGACAATTACCGAATCAAAGCTAGAACCCTATGATATGATCAGTTTAAAAATAAATAAAAATCTTCAAAAATCCTAAAATATTATATTATATAAGTGGGTAAAAAGTTTGGTGTCAAAATTTGGGTTTAGATAGGCTTTATGCTAATTATGCCATTTAATTAATAAAAAGCTTTCTAATTACGCTATTGAGCATAACTCTTAATCTAGACCTCAAACTGATGTCAAATTTTTAGGACAAGTTTATAAATTAGTAATAAAGGTTTTTGTCCTCTCACATTTTCAAAAATCTCGTTTTAAGGTCAAAAGGGCATAATGGTCAACATTTAGGCATATAACGGAAACATGCAAATGAATCGAATAAATTAGGATCCAGGTTGTATAATCTCAGAGAGTTATACTAATATGGAACATGGACCTAATGGAAGCTTAAGGCATTTATAAAACAATCTAAATCGGGTCAGAACTGAAAGTCAAAGCAAAAGTCTACTTTTGCGACTTTCGGTTCCGAACCGAGCCTAAACTCAAAATTGTCGGGTTGAACATGCTTAGACATGTTCTTACATTAATTACCAAGTTATACAAGTGATAAAATAGGTTTCATGGCTTCTACATTGTTAATTATGTGTTTATTTGAAAATTAGCTTTCTGTTGACTTTTTATAATTAAGTTTGACCCGACAATTGACCTAGTTAGAGTGGAAATCAGAGGGTGCCCTTTTAGGGGTTTATTACCCACATAATTACCAACTCAAAGCTACTTTCAATTCGAGAATTGACTGGACCATTAGTGATTAATCACTAAGTCAAAGTTTAATTATGACGACTTTGACTTTTGGTCATTAAACTAATAAAACACTAATTAGAGAGGTTAAGGAAGCTTACTGAAGTACTTAGCACGATTTAGAAGCTAATGGAATCTTGTGTGAGGTCCAGAGAGCTCAAGAAATTCAGTTTGAATAATTTCCCAAGTGCATGCAAAAATGTTGCAACCAAGGGTGCTTATATAGTGATTTTGATTGAACAAGATGATGCCAACAAGGTCTAGGATTGATCCAAGATGAGTCCAAGTGCCCCCTATGCATGAAAAACCATTGGTGCAGCTCCTGAATTCGAAAACCAGGCTTTTAAGGCGGTGGAACTGGCTTTACTCGCAGCTGTGCAGAGAATCTGCCCAGGTCAGGCCGTCGCGTCACGCGACAGTAGAAGGTAATGGTGGTGGCATGACGCCACCATATAGGTGACCTGATCAGCAAGTTTTAAAATGTGACATTTTCACCCCCTGGACCTTCTAAAGCGTAATTTCTTCCATTTTAAGCACTTTTAACCCATTTAACTTTTATTCTTGTGATCCATGAGATATAACCAAACACCGTTAGGTCCGGTTTCGTTAAATGATAACCGAAAACATAAGTTTTGCCTTGTTGACGCTTTTAACCCCTTAATTACGAAAGTTAACGTATCTTCCTCATACGATATCGAAACCTTGTGAAATTTTTATCACTTATTCTTGGGAGCATAATTAATCGTTACAAAGCTTTGGGTTTGTTAAAAGGTCACTCAGAGGTATAAATTAAACATGTTGACACATTTAACCCTCGCGTCTTGTAAACTTTCACTTTCTTCCACAAACGGTTTCATACGATTCATGATTTATTCGTTTAAGGGTATAAACATCGTGTAGGGTCGTTGAAATGCAAAATTTTCATATGTTAACACTTTGGATCCTCTTACACACATACTTTCTTCGTTTGAGAACTTTAGTCCCTCGTAATCAATCCGTTAAATGTTTAAAGTCCATGACACGTGTCGATACCATATTGGACATGATTTTGCGAGGTGTTACACCAACTCTCCATGGGATTACCAAAGGAAGCTCTACGAAACGGTGAGCATACTTGACCCTTTTTACGCTTTAACGTATTTTGGGTGCAACATGTATCAACTACAAGTCTACTTCACTCAATCGAATATAATTAAATACTAAATCCATCGAATACATATTTGCTATGCTTAGGTTGTTTATGCATGTTAGTTTCAACTGTATACCCATGCTATTGTCATGTTTATGCTATTCATGTGTGTTAGTTTCTACTTGAATATCCTTACTATTTGTTATGCTTAGGTTGTTTTAATATGCTAGATTCAACTCGAATATAAATTGCCTCGTCGGATTGAGATAAACTTTTATACTTATACATATATTCAAACTTGCATGCTCGCCAATACTTTTGTATTGATTTATACTTTTAATACATGTTGCAGGATTTTTGATGATGCAAGGAATCTAGTAGGACTACCAAACTTCAATACTTGTTGTATCGTATTGTATTTTCAAACATGTTGTATTTTGTTTCCAAACCTTGTACTAAACCGTTATTATTGAAATGAAATTTTATTTCTTTCATACTTGTCGTTATTCGAATATGTTACATTCTAGTTCAATCAAGGTAAAAAGCAATTATTAAACACTTGACACAAATAGCGTTATGAAGACTCTTGCAATCTAGTTTTCGTCTCACTCCGATGTTTCCGTCATCGGTTGGGGTGTGACAATTTCACCCACACCAAAAACAAACACATATCACACATTCTACAATTTTTATACCATTTCACAAATGGAGTTTCCTACAGATTCGACGTTTCCGATAGACAGCGATAGCGATAGCCAATCGTCTTCCGACAATGAGACGCTTAAATTTTTCGTGTCGGTGTATAACGATCTTGAAGGAAGTTCGAACCGCCCAAAGAAGAAAATGGTGGATTGTGATCGGGTACATGCCATCGAAGTGTTAATGAACGATTATTTTGTGGAGAATCCGGTCTACAATGCCGAAATGTTTACAGATCGTTTTTGTTTACCAAAAGAACTATTTTTAAAGATTGTTGGAGATATCGAAGCAACTGAAGAATGGTTTCAAGAAAGTTACGACGCGAGGGGCAAACCAAGTTTCACGCCGATACAAAAATGCATGTCCGCCATTCGCCAACTAGTGGCAGGTAACAAGAAATCGATACATAACGTTGAGAGGGCTTTTGGTGTTTTAAAGGGTAGATGGGGCATTCTAAGCGACCGGTTCGTGCGATGAACAAGAAATCGATACATAGCATAGTATATGCATGTATCATATTGCACAATATGTTAATCAAACAAGACGGACATGCAATATCTCCAGATTGGGTGCCGGATCCTCCTACACAAGTTCACGTTCCAGAAATTTTTTATCAGAGTTAAACACCAACTTTTTATAACAAATCATTGGGATAAAACCCAAGTTCATTTGACAATACATTTGTAGAGGTAAACCCTAATTATTGAAAACAAAAACTCCTTTTTATTTAGGTAACTTTTATAGCCCCTTTTCCAAGCCTTCAGTGCTCTCCAACTGGCTTCTATTGGCTTTCACATTTTGTTACCTGAAACGCGTTTTAAAAACATTTTATCAACAAAAAATACTGGCAAGTACATTCCATTTTGTAAAGCATCAGTGTTACACATTACAGTATTAAGGGCGATTACAATGTTTACATCTACACAATTACTCGTTCAGTACGTGTTACTCGACGGATCTGTGACTATGGTCATATCATACATTGGATACCCCTGCCCAATTGTGAAGGTTATCAAGTACTGTATACAAACCCCATAATACTGGTAGCAATTGTAGAATTACAAAGACTTAATCACTGTAATTGTAATTGAAAACATTTGAGGTTTTGGTAAAACATTTTAACTCACAAAAAGTGTTAATAAAAGAAAATGTACTTACATTGTTGACTTAAGTGATACTACTATAGCTTCCTGGTGATTCTCCTGGTTATTATCTATTAAAATTAAACAATGTGTAGGACCGGTTTTCGAATCCGAACGATTGCGTATCGACAAGTGTGACGTGCGGAATCCGTACACGTGTGTGGACCGAACACGAGAACGTACTAAATCTGTGATTCGATTGAAAATGTGAAAATATTACAAGCACCATGAATCACCTCTTGCACTTTCTCTCTCTAGACTCTCTCTCTACCTCCAAGCTCTCCAAGTATCCAAGTGTGCAAAAGTCTTCAAAAGTCCTAAATCCTAACCCTAACTCATTTATTTATAGGCCAAGGCTTTAATGAGAAGTCTCATTAATTACAATATTGCCACCTTGCCTTTCTTATCTAGATATTACAATATAAGGCTAGTTAGAACAGTTTTTGCTACGATCTGAATTAACGGAGGCGATAGACATATATGCACCAACACAATGCACACGTGTTAGTAAAATAACCCAAATCACATTAACTGTGCAACTCGAGACAGAACTCCAATGACTGAGTCAGGCAGAGCCTTGACATGCATTACGGAGTCCTAAATCAATCGGGTGTAACACGAGACAAAAAACCAAGGACTGAGTCAGGCAGAGCCTTGACATGCGTTACGGAGCCCTAAATCGATCGTGTAGGGTAATAGCAGGGTTATAATACTTACGACGAGGCAGAGCTTCGCTTTTAGAGGGGTATTATGCCCGGGTATAATAATAACTATCAGAAAAGAAAAGTTGAGAGAGAATTCGATTTTTGAACGATTTGCAAATGAACCGATCGACCTCTATTTATAGGCCTGACAGAGGTCGGCTCGCGGCCCGCAGCCCGCGTAAACATCAGCTAACTCTCTCGCGGCCCGCGAGAGAGTAGACTAGGGTTTAGGGTTGATGGGGCATCGAGTAAAGCCTTGCCACGTGTCGACACGTGGCAATTTTGTTTGTCCGGCAAGTTACTGGGCCTCACGCCCTGCGACACACTTGGCTAAGGGGGTCGCTCCCCGTGAGCGGCTCCCAAATTTTGTTTTTCTTGTTTTTTATAAATATTAAGGTATCCTGGGTCCGTTTCTCGCGTACGGGGTATATTTTAGGATATCTAGGGTCACGTTATCGGTTCTAGGATGGTTGTTATAATAATTTAATTTCTATTTATATAAAAAAACTAAATAAAATGTCGTTATTATCGCTATCTATCGCTACAACCCTAATAGCAAGCCTAGACCTATACGCTACTTAGCGCGCTATAGCGATCGCTACGCTCGCTATTGACAACTATGTTTGGAGCTACTTACGCTTTAATTATATTTTAAACTATGTTGTTGTGGTTGTTCAAACTTTGACAATATGTTCATGATTTATAACAGGTTGGGATACAGATTAGTTTTTGATGGATGTCAATGAAGCCACTTTTGTTATGCTTAGGGTTAAAATACATGTACAGAAATAAAATACACACGCACACACATATTAACTTTACTTCTCTTATGTTCCAGGAACGTTCCTTATTGAGCCTAAGCCTCAAGAACCCACGAAGCACCAGTAAGCATTGTCTACTTTCTATGCAAATGACTCCTCAAATAATCTTTTAATCTTACTCATGGCTTCACATATAATGTTGTTAGATATGACTAGGATGTTGCCACTTCAGCGAATTTCTTACGCAAGTATGGACTTATAGGTAATATTTTCAATATTTATCGAAAACCCTTGTAAGATAAAATGGAAGATTGTAATGTTATAGAAGTTTTGAACAACTTGCAAGAGTATTAAAAATTGATAATATAAATAAATTTAAACCTTTTTTTATTTGCGTTTGTCACTGCAGGAGAATTCAAACTGAATATTGAATGCAACCATGCTACTTTATCCGGGCACAGGTATGTGCTTTATACGTGTCGTATTTTATATCAAATTATAAGTTGACAGTTTGACTTTTAACGCGGTTGTTTTCTTTTAGTTGCCATCATGAGCTTGAAACTGCAAGAATCAATGGTTTGCTAGGAAATATCGATGCCAACACCGGTGACCCTCAAGTCGGTATGATTTGGAGCCATAGTTGTTAATGGAGAATAGCGAAAAATAGCGATAAGGTACCTATATGCTACATAGCGAATAGCGATAAATAGCGCGTGCTATTTTATAAATAGAGATACACTAGAATTTTTTTAAATTTTTTATATGTATATTATATCAAAATACACTGGTATATACACTCTATTTTAGATGTATATTTAACAAAAACCTAAAATCCAGTTTTTTATAGCTATATTTAATTTCTATTTATATACAAAACAAAAAAAAACTAAATAAAATGTCGCTATTATCGCTATCTATCGCTACAACCCTAATAACGAGCCTAGACCTATACGCTACGTAGCGCGCTATAGTGATCGCTACGCTCGCTATTGACAACTATGTTTGGAGCTACTTATGCTTTAATTATATTTTCAACTATGTTGGTGTGGTTGTTCAAACTTTGACAATATGTTCATGATTTATAACAGGTTGGGATATAGATCAGTTTTTTATGGATGTCAATGAAGCCACTTTGGTTATGCTTGGTGTTATTAAAAACGTAAGAATATTTTCATCTTTCGTAAATGCAATGATTTACTAATCCTCCATTCCATGAAATTGCAGCGTTTGACTTTCATATAGTTAAAGAAAGTTCTTTGACTATTCGTCAAAATATAGGAGTACACTTCAATAAAGTCAAAACATACTAACATAGGAATCTTTAGAATCTTCATCAACTTGTGAGTGTAGTTGACTTCTACTTTTTTTTACTATTATATGGTGGACTTTCGCCTGAAGGTAGTTGACTTCTATTTTTTTTTACTATTACAGGGCGGACTTTCGCCTGGAGAATTATTTGTCTGCTAGCTGTGACAAAATGTTAATTAGTTGGTTGTTGATTATTGATCAATGATTATTTATTCCAACTCCTAAAAGAATATTTTACAAGGTCATTTACCGAAACCAGGCTGATACCAGGTTGATGGAAAACTTTATGCTATGACCTTTTGCAGTTAGTACCAATGATGTAGATGTACTTTTCGGACAGTTGGGTTATTGAGTGAATCTTATGACAGATGTGGTGAAGTTTGTTCAGAGAATAGTCAATCTTATGATAGAAGTGGTGAAGTTTGTTCAGAGTATGCCAAGACACTCTATTTTGGTCGGTTAGCCTTTTTTAGCTCCTTAAATTTCTTGCAAGAATTTGAATTTACTTTTTCTTAACTTTATTTGGGTTAACTGAGTTGTTTCCAATATGATGTTTATAGGAACCATGCTAATAACCACTAAGGGGCAAAAAGCTATCTTGGCGATTTATAGTGAGGATCTTCATTCATTATGTAACAAGTTTATGTATCGGTATGTCTAAATGATGGATACAAATGTGAAAATTTTCTAGATAGACTTGTAGTATAGGTTGATGCTTGAGCTTTCTTAGCAATAACTGATCATAAGGAGTTTGTACCGTTGAGCTATTTTTTTGGATTTGTACAAAAAAATTTGATAAACAGAAGTTGTTGCTTAGAGTAAGGGGTTATTGGTAATGCTGAGCGACTCATAATAATTAGTAGCCGGTTTATGTCGGGTTTGTAATATGTCAAAACGTTGTCAAGTGATGGTCATTTTGGTTCGCGCAAGGACAAGTTGAATTAATAAATGCAAGAATATGGTAATAGATATGGAAAATGGGATGTATGGTATTTCCAGAAGATAAATAAAATTTAGAGATAAATAAAATTTAGAGATAAATTTAGAAAAAAACATGATTTTTAGTTGAGTTATAGAGATGAAGATAAAGATTTGGATGAGATAGAAAGTGGTTATTCACATATAAAGATTTGAATCATTTGTTATGTGTTTTTCCAATTTATATGTTTTTACACGACATTAAATTTCAACAAAAATAATTTGTTTTCTTTTAACGCGGGCGTTAACCTAGTTATCTAAAGTTTTTGGTTAGCATGATAATAAGTTACCTAATATAGTTACCTAATATAATTAAAATCATGTTTAATATTTAACAAAATGTTATTGGAAAGTTTTACGAATTTTTCAGGTGAAAATTTATTGATACACACTAATAATTAATAAATTAGGAGAAAAGATTTATTATATCTAACTAATATAATAAAAGAAACCAACTTTTGGACACGTGTCATTCATTGAAGATATCCTCAAATTTATATCTATCTAAATAAATAAATAATAAATTAATATTAAATCTTATCATACTTTAACAAAATATTATCCTCAAATCTAAATTGTTAATTTAATATATTTTTAAAACAAATACCTCTCTTACCTACTTATCTTATATTAAATATATAAATAATAAATTAATATTAAATGTTATCCTAATTTATTAAAAATATAATTTTTTTTATTATTTGGTATACAAAATTAAATTTATTCAACTCGAGTAAAACGCGAGGTTTTTAAGGATATAATTTTTTTTATTTGGTAGATTTTTCAACCCGACTATACACGGTTTTTTTTTTAAAGATACGACGTTTTTAGTATTTAATATACAAAATTACATTTATTTAGGATATATTTTTTTTATTATTTGGTAGATTTTTCAACCCGACTATACATGGGTTTTTTAAAGATACGACGTTTTTAGTATTTAATATACAAAATTACATTTATTTAATCTGTGTAATACACATGGTTTTTAAAGATATAACTCTTTTTTAGATCTATTCGACACATGTAATATACGGGGTTTTTAAGGATGCAATTTTTTATTATTTGGTAGATTTATTCAACCCGATTATATATACACGGGTTTTTTTTTTAAATACGACGTTTTTAGTATTTAGTATACAAAATTACATTTATTTAATCTGTGTAATACACATGGTTTTTAAAGATATAACTTTTTTTATTATTTGATATATAAAATTACATTTATTTAACCCGTACAATATACAAGGTTCATAAAGATATAAGTTTTTAATATTTAATATATAAAATTAAATTTATTCAACCCGTGTAATACACGTGGTTCTAACCTAGTATATATTTAAATTAAGAGAAGAGATTTGATCATATCAAGTAAAATTAATTGGATTCATTTATTAGAACAAGGATAAGGATAATGATAAAATGTTTTAAAAAGTGAATATATTTTTAGTTACATGATATGGATGAGGAATTGAGGATCGAGATTCCAGTGAATACTCTAATACAAATGCATACAAATAGCAAAATAAAGGTAAATGCATGCATGAAAATAGAAAATAAACAGCAGTGGTTAACCTTACGCCGATCGTCGAAAGTAACAATTCTTCCGCCACGTTCCAAGTTGCAATAAAGAACACTTTCAGGTTAAAATATGTTTTATTATAAGTTGCTTATCCTTAGTTTAAGATTGTTTGCTAGTGAAACCTGATCATTGATTGTTACAGTATTTTTTTTCTTGATATGTACCAAATCTTGAGAAATTCCAGGGGGTATATGTTATGGAATATTATATTAATTGCTAAACAAATAAAGTCTTAATGTAATCTTTTATCATGATGAACTTTAATCATATTTAACCTCTATATGACGTTGATTAGAGTTCAGGACCAACTATATTTTGTGGGATTCTTGTTCAGACTTCATGTATTACTTTTTGTATATTGAATTTTAAATTATAATATGAAAATTTAAGGGCAATGGGTTTGAGTTCGTTTTATGTCATATTTATGATGATTAGTATTTATTTGTCTTCAGACTAATGGCACTTAAAGCATCCAAGACAGAAGATGTTATTAGCAGCATGCCGGAGGACGTGGTAATTCATATTCTGGATCGGTTGCCAGTACAAGATGCGGTGAAGACGAGTATCTTGTCGAAAAATTGGAGGTTCAAGTGGACTATGCTTAGCCAACTTGTATTTGATGACAACTTCTTTGACTATTTTACGACAACAAATGGCGAAAGCATGTTCGGGAGAACTATAAGTAGGCTTCTTCCAAATCAGCGTATGTTACTTAAGACGATGAAAATGGATTTGTTTTCTGTAGGCAAAGGGAAACTAGTTTTGATTGCAAAACTTGCAAATCTGAACATGTTATCTTTGTCACTGTGCCATCTTGACAATATGATGATCACAAATTCCAATAGCATCTTTGACCTTGTTCGTTTTTTTCCGAAACTTCAAGAACTTGATTTGGATTTTGTGAAGTGCCAGGTGAGATGGGTCTTTGATGTTTACTTTACATAAATTTTGTTTCACTTTTCGTAAGTTGATAACTAAATATTTATTATAACTTGAAATGGTTGTCCTAAAAGTTTATTGATATTTTACAGCATATTCAATATAATATCGTTACAAGGTTTTATGAATCTTGTAACCTTTTGATTTACCGCTCTTCTTACAGTTCACAGAAGGTGTTGCAGAAAAGAGGTCCCTTACCACCTTTCCATGCCTCAAGACTCTTAAATTATCAAGAATAGATTTATGCAATGGTATTATGTTATCATGCGCTTTTGAATTGATTAGGAGCTTCCCAAATCTGCAGACTCTTGAAATCACAGCAAAGGATTGGGTATGTATCACTGCTTCTCATATAATTGCGTATTTATGTAGTTTAGCATTTAAATGCTAGGTACTCTTGCAGGTTGATGACCCGACACCTGCAGTTTGTTCTCCAGATGTAGACTACAACACGACTACGGAGCTGCTGCAACTTCGAAGTGTTGACATGTCAAATTTCAAAGGTTCAGATAATGAAGTATGTTTGATCAAGTATTTACTTGCGTGCTCTCCTTTCCTAAAAAGGTTTGTTGTTCGTCTCCATTCGGACCTATCGTCTGCTGAAAAATATAGGTTTGGTAGGAAGGTGTTGATGATCCCACGACGCCCCATTGGAATTGATTTCCGCTGATTTACTTTTCTTGAACTTGTTTTTTAGTTGCTTAAATCGATCTCCTTTCCTGAGAATGCTACAGTGTCTGTTTAGTTTACTTTGAACTTGTCTTTTAGTTGCTGAAATCGACTAGCTTTCATGGTCGGTTTTTGAAAAAGTTTTGACTGGTTGGTTTGGTTTACTGTTTAGACTGGTGGTTTTTTTTTTTAGTTTTTATCTTGGTATGTAGTTTTAAGTTGGGTTCCAATGCTCTACACTGGGTTGTGCTCCTGCAATGTCTTTAACGCTTAAGGATTAAAGTCCAACTAATGAGTCGCAGAAGCAACAGGCAACACTCGATAGTCGCCGCATTATTTTATTATTTGAGTCATAAAGAGTTTGGGGTTTGTTTGGATTTTATCAGCCGTGACTCGACCCTGCTGCATAGACATAATATTTGATTTGGAAAACAATTTTGGTCATTTTAAGTGTTCATCTGCATAGACATAAGGGGACCCGGGGTGGGGGAAAATTACCCGTGATAAACAACTTTCACGCGTCAAAAATAACAAAACACCACCGCCGGCCATGAAGTTTCACGCGAGAACTTCTTTTTGACCGTTTTTTTTACCGTTAATTTAATTAAAAAAAAACCTATAAACAATCTATATGTACTTTACAATTTTTAACCATTTCACCCACACCAAAAACAAACACATATCACACACCTTCTACAATTTTTATACCATTTCACAAATGGATTTTCCTAAGGATTCGACGTTTCCGATGGACAGAGATAGCGATAGCCAATCGTCTTCCGACAACGAGACGCTTAAATTTTTCGTGTCGGTGTATAACGATCTTGAAGGAAGTTCGAACCGCACAAAGAAGAAAATGGTGGATCGTGATCGGGTATACGCCAACGAAGTGTTAATGAACGATTATTTTGTGGCGAATCCGGTCTACAATGCCGAAACATTTACAGATCGGTTTTGTTTACCAAAAGAATTATTTTTAAAGATTGTTGGAGACATCGAAGCAACTGAAGAATGGTTTCAAGAAAGTTACGACGCGAGGGGCAAACCAAGTTTCACGCCGATACAAAAATGCACGTCCGCCATTCGCCAACTAGCAACAGGTAACAAGAAATCGATACATAACATTGAGAGGGATTTTGGTGTTTTAAAGGGTAGATGGGGCATTCTAAGCCGACCGGTTCGTGCGATGAACAAGAAATCGATACATAGCATAGTATATGCATGTATCATATTGCACAATATGTTAATCAAACAAGACGGCCGTGCAATATCTCCAGATTGGGTGCCGGATCCTCCTACACAAGCTCACGTTCTCGAAAATATCCAACAACAGTTGCGTGATGAAGAAACTCACTTTCCGTTAAGATACGATTTAATCGAACTAGTAGGTTCTTTAGGTTTGGAATTTCTTAATTCGGACGAGGAGTAGAGTTTCTTTATGTATGTTTTTTTTAATTGTAGTCTAAAATATTGAACTAGTATGTTTCAATTTAAATGAAATTTATAATTTATAATTTTAGTGTTTTATTGTTAACTAGCGGATCCGACAACATCAACTTCTTTGACATCTGTTGTATGTAAACCAAAACAAGTGGATCCAACATCACGAAAGGTGGTGTTCCTCTGGCTGACAAAGATCAAGATAGGTGGAGTAATGAATAAGATAAAAAGTAGTTATTAGACCCACACGTGTTGCGGCGTGGGTATATTGCAAACATCGAATGGATTACTAGTCCAAGCATTATGTGATGTGTATACCAACTGAAAATGTGTGTTTTGACATATTCGATTTAACTCAATAGCATCGCGGTTTGGTCAAAATGTAAAGTAATCAAATTTATACTGTACAATCATAACGTATTTATATGTGACCTGACTCATACATAGGAAATGTACAAAAAACATAAAAGTGTATAAAGAGAAAACCGACATGTGTAAGCAAATGACATATTCACACAAGGGTTCAAATTTTACCCCTAGCACGTTGCGGTGAGCTCGAATTTATACTGTCGAATGAGAACATCGTATATTTGACCCCATTATGTTCAGAACTATATTTACGGCGAAATGTAGACCAATCGAAAACGTGTTACATTTGACTTGACTTGCTTAAAAAATATTAATTAGTTGGTTATTGATTATTGATTAATGATTATTTATTCCAACTCCTACAAGAATATTTTACAAGCATTTAACTTTGACATGTATGTTTTATAGGTCATTTACCGAAACCAGGCTGATGGAAAACTTTATGCTATGACCTTCTGCAGTTAGTACCAATGATGTAGATGCACTTTTCGGACAGTTGGGTTATTGAGTGAATCTTATCACAGATGTGGTGAAGTTTGTTCAGAGAATAATCAATCTTATGATAGAAGTGGTGAAGTTTGTTCAGAGTATGCCAAGACACTCTATTTTGGTCGGTTAGCCTTTTTTGCTCCTTAAATTTCTTGCACGAATTTGAATTTACTTTTTCTTAACTTAATTTGGGTTAACTGAGTTGTTTCTAATATGATGTTTATAGGAACCATGCTAATAACCACTAAGAGGCGAAAAGCTATCTTGGCGATTTATGGTAAGGATCTTCATTCATTATGTAACAAGTTTATATATGGGTATGTGTAACAACTCTCATCAAAAGTCATATTTATTTAAATAAATTGACCAATAGGAAACCCTAATTGAGAAACCCAAGTGATTCTGAACAAACCCTAAAATTTTCAGAACAATCGGAATCAGGATCAGGGCCCCTAAAACTCAGGGGGGGTAAAACCTAGTCGGTATTATCTACACAGTTTTACGTGTAAGTTTCAAATGAACGCAAGACCAACTCAGCAAGACTACTGAGACACGCGGCCACCCTATAATAGGGGGCGGTCTCTCGCGCCACGCGACACCCCCTCGCGCCACGCGAGGGGGGAGGTTTTTCAGCTATAATTATCTTGCAGTGGGACTTGATTCTGGGAGTTGAAACGACGCTCAAATTCACTTTGTGCGCTGAGATAAGTTCTGTATACTCCAATTAACACACACAGGCACTAAATCAACGCCGCAATCAGGGTATTAGCACGAGCGCTATTACGATTCATTGTCCGATCGATCAATGTACTCAACGGGTGTTTAAGTGCTGCCCACATTAGGGTGATGCTTTGTCATTAGTCGTTAATTCGACAGATGTTAAGCATAGCACTTTGTCACTCGTTGTGATGGTTGATCTCGTGAGTTATCGTAAATGTTGTATTGATTACTAATCCCGAATTGTGTGCCTGTTATTAAATTTAGGTTAAAAAGGCTAATCAGTAGGCTAGGCTCTGCCCGAATTAAATCTACAATGTGAGTCATTCTCTTTTTATCAACTATTTTACAATACCTCAAATTATTTTCAAGGTTATAATTACAGGGACTAAGTCGTGGATATCTTGAATTACTGGTTAGTGGGGTATTGTGCACATTACTAATTTTCTCCCAGTTAGGTTCATTGACCTACTCGGGATAATCACTGTTAGGTTCATTGACCTACAGGGATAATCATCACTATTTATGTTCATTGATCTAAATAGTGGTATGACCATCGTCACCATTGTGACATGTCACCATTGTGACATAGAGCCAGATAAAGATAAGATAGAAGCCATTGTAATCGCTCTTATGCTGTAATTTATAACTATGCATCATTATGCAAAATAGGATGATTCACTCAGTATTTCCCGCTGACAAAACCTTTTTCAAACATGTTTCAGGTGATCTGTTATGAATCAGGAAAAGTGCCATATAGCACTACAATCTCAAGGAAGTGGCTCAGTATAAAATAAAGAAACATGTTTTGTAAAAATAAAAGATTTCTTCGTGAAATCAAATGATTGTAAATTACCGGGTTTTATCCCGAATTGTGAAATAAAATAATCGGGAAATATTTACATTTTAAAAGATCCTGATGAAAACTTCCGCTGTCAAACTCAATTAATTAAATACCGCAGGATTTCTGTCCCGCGGCTCCTGAAACGGGTTAAACCGGGTCGGGGGCCGTGACAGAAAAAGGTGGTATCAGAGCCACTTATCGAGCCACTGATTTAAGCCAATTAAGTATTTAGAAAATACTTAATTTTTATTAATTGCTATTTTGTGATTATATGTTTTATTATCTGATTAATTGTATACAGTATGGGCAGATATTTATATGTTAGCTACTGTAGTAGTAAATATAAATTTTTAAATATTCTGACTCAAAGTTTTAGCACTTCTATTATCTACAGTCTATAAACCTTATTCAGTAAATAAATTTACAAATAAAACCTAGTATGTTTTCATATTCGGTTGTTTTATAGTTACCCAGTATGAAATACTATTTAAAAGTTGTTCTATAAAATTTTGTTATGACTTAGTAATTGTGTATCTTGCATAAACAGCATGAGTGATTTGTCGGAAGCTCTTCAGAATTTAAATCTCTATCCAGTAAGAATCGAAGTTTCCAGAGATTTCAATAGGTATATTCCAGACATAGAAGAACCTATAGAATTCAACGCTTTACCTCTTGAGAAACCTAAGCCTAAGAAAATGGAAATTGGGGAAAGTTCTAGGCAAATTGAGGGGTTACCGTCTCAAGAAGAACTAGATTTTATAATGGCAACCGATGATACTATTAAGCCTATTAATGAAAATGATTTTATTCATTCTCTTGAAACACAACTACCAATGAACTTAGAACCAGCTATTCCAAATCTTTCAATTCACTCGCAAATAGACGAATGGGTGACTAATGAAATACTGTTACAAAATCATCCCTATAAGCTTTTTCCTAAGTTCAAACCAGAACCTTTACCAAATTCACCAATGAGTAACGAGAATAGGACTGAACTTTGTCATTTTGACAAAATGGATGCTGGGAATAAGATCCAAGAGATTTTGGGACAAATCTCCTGGAAATACGATGAGAAGGAACGCCGTTACTAGAACATCACCTGACAAAGGATAGGGGATTATGAAACTATGATTGTGTAATAGTAATAGTAAAATCAGTTTGTGTAAAATAAATAATAAAACGGGTGTATATAGAAGCATGATATAAGGACATTTTAGAAAGTTACAATCTTGTTTGTATATTCGTTTACATGATTATGTGCAATTAATTGTAATATTGGATTATTTCCTTTATACTAATTATTTATCTATAAATTAGATATCAGATGGAAAACGTTAATAATGAACCAGTTAATGAGGTTAATCAATCTGAGCAACAACCGGGGGATCAATATGTGACTAGGCAAGATATAGAAAATATCGTTGCTCAAGGGATAGCCAACGCTATTCCAGGAATAGTTGCTCAAGGGATAGCCAATGCTATTCCAGCAATCATTGCTGCTGTTAAAACTCCAATCGAACCGCAACAAGTTGTTCCTAGTAAACGTATTTCTGAAGATAACTTCAGTAATAGCGTAAATGGAGGCAATGATCATGTTAATCATGATAATGAACCACGACAAGCTCCGCTTCCTAAGAAAAGGAAAGTTGCAACACCTGGTTGCACTTACAAAGAATTTCTTGCTTGTAAACCCACTGAGTTTGCAGGCAATGAAGGAGCGACTGCGGCACTGCGTTGGTTAGAGAAAACCGAGGCAGTAATTGCCATAAGTAAATGTGCTCAGGATGATCAGGACATGTATGCGTCAAATCTTTTTAAAGAAGTGGCGCTAGAATGGTGGAATACGGTGTTACAAGCAAAAGGAAGAAGGATGGCATATGCTATGAACTGGGAAGAATTTAAGAGTCTTATAGAAAGAAAATTATGTCCTGAATATGAAAAAGATCAAATGGCAAATAAGTTTCTAACCCACCGGATGGTGGATGTAGATTGTCGCGGTTATACTTCGACATTCTTCGAGTATGCTCGAGTGGTACCAACCCTGGCTTCGCCAGAGCCGGTACTTATTTCTCGTTATATTTGGGGTTTGATTTCCGAAATCCGTAATATCGTCAAGGCTGCGAAACCTCGCTCAATTGATGATGCGGTGGATTTAGCCAATACTCTGACTGACGAGCTAGTACGGACAAGAGAAGAAAATAGAAGAAAGGAAGTAGCCCAAAAGATTACCCAAGAATTCCGTTCGGGTAACCATAACAATTTCAAGAAAGAAGGGAATGGGCAATTTTCTACTAGTCCATTTTGCAATTTTTGCAAAAGAAAGCATTTTGGAAGATGCAAAGGATATTGCAATTTTTGCAAGATTCCAGGGCATCAAGAAGAAGACTGCAGGAGGAAGAAATTTTCAGTTTGCTACAACTGTGGAGAAACTGGACATCTTAGGCCAAATTGTCCAAAACTGAATAAACCATTTGACAATAAAACCAAACCGGCAGAAGGAGCAAAAAGGAATGTAAGAGCCTTCCAACTGACTGCTAAGGAAGCAGAGATGATTCCAGATGTGATAGCCGGTACGTTCTTAGTTCGTAATGTTTACGCAGAAGTATTATTGGACTCTGGTACAAACTAAAGTTTTATAAATACTTTACTCTGCCAAACTCTTAACTTACCGTTAACCAGCATTAGATAAATTTCTATATTAGAAACGGCAGATGGGAATTCAGTTAAAATAAATAAGGTTATGCAGAATATAGAAATAAGTTATAAATTTTCTGCAACCCTATTATCTATGAAATTAGTTGAAATCAAGATTGCGCTAAGAATGGATTGATTAGTTAAACAACTATGCTCGAATTATCTGTGATCAGAATTTTATAGAAATTCAATCACCTACCGGAGAAATAATAATGATTATAGGAGATAAGCCATGTAAACCCATAAAGTTCATATCAGTAATGAAAGTTGCTAATTATGAACGAAAGCAAGGAATAGTATATATGATTTCAGTAATCATTAATACTAAAGATAAAGAAATTAAGAAAATTTCTGTAGTTTCAGAATACCCAGATGTATTCTCAGAAGAATTACCAGGGTTACCACCAGATAGGGAGATAGAATTTAGGATTCATCTAAATTCAAGAATTTTACCGATAAGCCAGGGAACCTTATCGGTTAGCACAATAATGGTTGGTTAAGAAAAAGGATGGTTCAATGAGAAAGTGTATTGATTATAAGGAATTAAATAAGGTTACAATTAAGAATCAATACCTAGAATTGATGATGTATTCAATCATATTCCAGGGAAATAGATATTTTCCTAAGATCAACTTATGTTCTGGATATTATCAATTAAAAGTATCAGAGGAAGATGTACCTAAGACTGCTTTCAGGACTAGGTATGGTCATTACGAGTTACAGTCATGCCCTTCGGATTAACGAATGCACCTGCAGCATTCATGGACATGATGAATAGGATCTGTAAACCATATTTGGATGAAATTGTAATTGTCTTCGTAGACAATATATTTATTCCAAAAAGTCAGGACGAACATTGTCAGCACTTGCATGTACTCTTAACTTTGTTAAGAAAAGAAAAGCGTTACGTCAAATTCTTGAAGTATGAATTTTGGTTATCAGAAATGCAATTCTAGGTCATAGGGTGAATCATGAAGGTATTCACGTAAATCCTGATAAGATATTACCAAATGAAAGGTTCCCTAATCCGCAATGGAAATTAGAAATTTAGTCGGATACTACAGATGATTTATTAAGGATTTTTCTAAAATAGTTATACCATTAACTAAGTTAACCTGTAAAATAGTTAAGTTTGAATGAGGATCTTAAAGCAGAAATTAACCAAATACTCAGATATTAGCCTTATGAACTAAAGATTTTGAAGTATAAGGTAATGCTTCAAAGTTAGGATTTGAATGCGTGTTAATACAACGCAAAAAGGTAATTGCGTATGCATCAAGGTAATTGAAAAAGAACGAAGAAACTATACCACTCATGAGTTAGAATTAGGAACCATAATTTTTGCCTTAAGATATGGAGACATTATCTGTATGGAAGTAAGTGTACTATCTATACGGATTATAAGAATTTAAGATATATATTTGGGCAAAAAGAATTAAACTTGAGGCAAAGGAGATGGATGAAAATCCTAAGTGACTATAACTATGATATTCAGTATCACGAAGGAAAGGATGAAGACGGCTAAGGATCGCCAGAAGAGTTATACAGATAATAGATGAAAGCCATTGGAGTTCGAGTTGGAGACAAAATACTATTGAAAGTATCTCCTTGGAAAGGAGTTGTTAGATTTAATAAGAAAGGAAAGCTAAGTCCAAAGATACGTAGGACCATTTCCAGTAATCTAACATATAGGACCAGTTGCTTATAGTTTACAACTACCAGAAGAGTTTACTGGAAAACATGATATATTTCATGTATTCCATGTCAAGAAATGTTTATCAGACAAATCACTGGTAGTACCTCTTCGAAAGATAGAGGTAAATGAAAAGCTGAAATTTGTTGATAAACCGCTCCAAATTTAGAATCGAAAGATCAAGTTTCTCAAACATAAACGACTAGTTTTTAGATAAGATTCAAAGAGAGGAGCTGAATATACTTGGGAACTGGAAACCAAAATGAAGAGAAAGTATCCTCAATTATTCCAGTAAATCTCGAGGACGAGATTTTTATTAAGGTGGGGAGAATGTAACAACTCTCATCAAAAGTCATATTTATTTAAATAAATTGACCAATAGGAAACCCTAATTGAGAAACCCAAGTGATTCTGAACAAACCCTAAAATTTTCAGAACAATCGGAATCAGGATCAGGGCCCCTAAAACTCAGGGGGGGTAAAACCTAGTCGGTATTATCTACACAGTTTTACGTGTAAGTTTCAAATGAACGCAAGACCAACTCAGCAAGACTACTGAGACACGCGGCCACCCTATAATAGGGGGCGGTCTCTCGCGCCACGCGACACCCCCTCGCGCCACGCGAGGGGGGAGGTTTTTCAGCTATAATTATCTTGCAGTGGGACTTGATTCTGGGAGTTGAAACGACGCTCAAATTCACTTTGTGCGCTGAGATAAGTTCTGTATACTCCAATTAACACACACAGGCACTAAATCAACGCCGCAATCAGGGTATTAGCACGATCGCTATTACGATTCATTGTCCGATCGATCAATGTACTCAACGGGTGTTTAAGTGCTGCCCACATTAGGGTGATGCTTTGTCATTAGTCGTTAATTCGACAGATGTTAAGCATAGCACTTTGTCACTCGTTGTGATGGTTGATCTCGTGAGTTATCGTAAATGCTGTATTGATTACTAATCCCGAATTGTGTGCCTGTTATTAAATTTAGGTTAAAAAGGCTAATCAGTAGGCTAGGCTCTGCCCGAATTAAATCTACAATGTGAGTCATTCTCTTTTTATCAACTATTTTACAATACCTCAAATTATTTTCAAGGTTATAATTACAGGGACTAAGTCGTGGATATCTTGAATTACTGGTTAGTGGGGTATTGTGCACATTACTAATTTTCTCCCAGTTAGGTTCATTGACCTACTCGGGATAATCACTGTTAGGTTCATTGACCTACAGGGATAATCATCACTATTTAGGTTCATTGATCTAAATAGTGGTATGACCATCGTCACCATTGTGACATAGAGCCAGATAAAGATAAGATAGAAGCCATTGTAATCGCTCTTATGCTGTAATTTATAACTATGCATCATTATGCAAAATAGGATGATTCACTCAGTATTTCCCGCTGACAAAACCTTTTTCAAACATGTTTCAGGTGATCTGTTATGAATCAGGAAAAGTGCCATATAGCACTACAAGCTCAAGGAAGTGGCTCAGTATAAAATAAAGAAACATGTTTTGTAAAAATAAAAGATTTCTTCGTGAAATCAAATGATTGTAAATTACCGGGTTTTATCCCGAATTGTGAAATAAAATAATCGGGAAATATTTACATTTTAAAAGATCCTGATGAAAACTTCCGCTGTCAAACTCAATTAATTAAATACCGCAGGATTTCTGTCCTGCGGCTCCTGAAACGGGTTAAACCGGGTCGGGGGCCGTGACAGTATGTCTAAACGTTGGATATCAAATGTGAAAATTTTCTAGATAGACTTGTAGTATAGGTTGATGCTTGAGCTTTCTTAGCAATAATTGATCATAATGAGTTTGTACAGTTGAGCTATTTTTTTTGGATTTGTACAAAAAATTTTGATCAACAGAAGTTGTTGCTTGGGGTTATTGGTAATGCTGAACGACCCATAATAATTAGTAGCCCGTTTATGTCGGGTTTGTAACATGTCAAAACGTCAAGTGATAGTCATTTTGGTTCGGGCAAGGACAAGTTGAATTAATAAATGCAAGAATATGGTAATAGAGATGGAAATTATTTTTTATTGGAGTGTATAAAAGGTAAATTATTTTATTATTTTTATATTTTATTGAAGTAAATCACAATCAACATCTATTTTTTTTTCATATAATTTATTTAAAGAGATATTTTCCAACGAATAATGCATTTATCCTTATCAATTCTAAAACAATATACATAAATGTATAAAAGGTTAGTTATTTTATTATTAGTTTTTATTGAAGTGTATAAAAGGTAAATTATTATATTCTTATTTATTATTTTTATATTTTATTGAAGTAAGTCATAATAAATGTAAATACAGTACTAGACGATTTATGGGAATCAATCCATGGTATATATGTATTACTTTAAATTAATAGTTTCGTCTGTATGTATTTGATTAAAGAAATAAAACAAAATTTAATTTGTTACGAAAAACTGCTACACTATTCATCTTGGTGTTTATTTATTTGAACTTATTATTTTTTTAACCGTTAAATGGGGGTTTTTGAAGTAGCTTTCAACTTGTATGCTTTTTTATCATATATTTTGTATTATAATTATTCAGTCTGTTAAATAAAAAATATTAATCAATGTTTATTGGTTCTATACTTTTATTTTCGTGTTTAACTCTCAACTCAAATAAGGTAATCACTATGTTTACGTGACATTTATAAGAACCATCATCGCAATCATTTATAAAATACATTTATTCAATCCATATAATACATAGGGTTTATAAAGATATAACTTTTTATTGTTTGGTATATAAAATTACATGCGCTCAACCCGTATAACACATGAGGTTCTTAAAAATGTAACTTTTTTCATTATTTAATATATAAAATTAAATTTACTCAACCCATACAATACACGGGGTTCTTAAAAATACATTTTTTTTTATTATTTAATATATAAAATTACATTTATTCAACACATGTAATAAACAAGATTTTCAAATATATATTGTTTTATTATTTGATATATATAAAATTACATTTATTCAACCCATGTAATAAACGAGATGTTTAAAGATATATATACTTTTATATTATTTGGTATATAAAATTATATTTATTTAACTCGTGTAATACACGGGATTCTGACATAGTTTGATAATATCAAGTAAAATTATTTGGATTCATTTATTAGAACAAGGATAAGGATAATGATAAAAGGTTTTAAAAAGTGAATATATTTTTAGTTACATGATATGGATGAAAAATTGAGGATCGAGATTCCAGTGAATACTCTAATACAAATGCATACAAATAGCAAAATAAAGGTAAATGCATGCATGAAAATAGAAAATAAACAGCAGTGGTTGACCTTACGCCGATCGTCGAAAGTAACAATTCTTCCGCCACGTTCAAGTTGCAATAAAGAACACTTTCAGGTTAAAATATGTTTTATTATAAGTTGCTTATCCTTAGTTTAAGATTGTTTGCTAGTGAAACCTTTCAGGTTAAAATATGTTTTATTATAAGTTGCTTATCCTTAGTTTAAGATTGTTTGCTAGTGAAACCTGATCATTGATTGTTACAGTATTTTTTTTCTTGATATGTACCAAATCTTGAGAAATTCCAGGGGGTATACGTTATGGAATATTATATTAATTGCTAAACAAATAAAGTCTTAATGTAATCTTTTATCATGATGAACTTTTATCATATTTAACCTCTATTACATCCAAATCCATATGACGTTGATTAGAATTCAGGACCAACTATATTTGGTGGGATTCTTGTTCAGACTTCATGTATTACTTTTTGTATATTGAATTTTAAATTATAATATGAAAATTTAAGGGCAATGGGTTTGAGTTCGTTTTATGTCATATTTGTGATTAGTATTTATTTGTCTTTAGACTAATGGCATTTAAAGCATCCAAGACAGAAGATGTTATTAGCAGCATGCCGGAGGACGTGGTAACTCATATTCTGGATCGGTTGCCAGTACAAGATGCGGTGAAGACGAGTATCTTGTCAAGAAATTGGAGGTTCAAGTGGACTATGCTTAGCCAACTTGTATTTGATGACAACTTCTTTGACTATTTAACGAAAACAAATGGCGAAAGTATGTTCTGGAGAACTATAAGTAGGCTTCCTCTAAATCAGCGTATGTTACTTGAGACGATGAAAATAGATTTGTTTTCTGTAGGCAAAGGGAAACTAGTTTTGCTTGCAAAACTTGCAAATCTGAAAATATTATCTTTGTCATTGTGCCATCTTGACAATATGACGATCACAAATTCCAGTAGCATCTTTGACCTTGTTCGATTTTTCCCAAAACTTCAAGAACTGGATTTGGATTTTGCAAAGTGCCAGGTGAGGCCAACTAGGGTCTTTGACGTTTACTTTACAGAAATTTTGTTTCATTTTTCATAATTTGATAACTAAATATTCCTTATAACCTAAAATGGTTGTTCTAAAAGTTTATTGACATTTTACAGCATATTCAATATTATATCGTTACAAGGTTTTATGAATCCCATAACCTTTTGATTTACCGCTCTTGTTATAGTTCACAGAAGGTGGAGCTGAAAAGAGGTCCCTTACCACCTTTCCATGCCTCAAGACTCTTAAATTATCAAGAATAGATTTATGCAATGGTATTATGTTATCATGCACTTTTGAATTGATTCGGAGCTTCCCAAATCTGCATACTCTTGAAATCATAACTGATTTGGTATGTATCACACTGCTTCTCTTATAATCGCATATTTATGTAGTTTTGCATTTAAATACTAGTTATCTTTGCAGGTTTATGACCCGATACCTGCAGTTTGTTCTTCAGATGTTGACTACAACACAACGGGACTGCTGCAACTTCGAAGTGTTGACATTTCACCTTCTAGAGCTTCAGCGAATGAAGTATGTTTGATCAAGTATTTACTTGGGTGCTCTCCTTTCCTGAAGCGTATTGTTCTTCGTCCCCACTGGAGCCTTCTTTCTGATGAAATATCGTGGTTTGCTAGGAGGCTGTTGAAGCTCTGTCGAATCTCCCCCACTGCTGGAATCGATCTCCACTTGTATGAATTTAAGAACAGTACATAGTGTTTGTTTAATTATAGAGTAAATTGCTATTTTAGTCCCTGAGGTTTGTCTCAAATTGCTATTTTAGTTCAAATAGTTTTTTTCTCCTCCTCTAGGTCCCTGAGTTTTCTATTTTCTTTGCATTTTGATCATATTGTTTAACTCTGTTAAAAAAAACCTCAGTTTTAACCAGGGTTATTCTTGGCCTTTTCATAATAATTATAATACTAATAATAATAATTATAATATAAAACACAAAACTTTGTGTTTGTTTCTATAAAAATATGATTAACACACCCCCCCCCCCCCCCGGCCCCCTTCTCTCTCGTTCTTCATCCTTCTACTTTCTTTCTCTCCACAACCACCGGTGCTAGTGCCACCGTCACCGATCCACAGTCGTCACCCACCCCAGCACTCACCTCCACCAACCACCGTCATTGAACTCTGCCACCAAAATGTCCACCACAACGTCAGTTAACCTAGGGGCAGCTCCACCACCATCCACTACAAAAAAAAAGACATTTAGTGGCACACACTTTTTATGGCATTAAGCTTTTGTGCCACTAGTTTAGGTTACTAATGGCAATTTAGGTATGCCATATTTGCTTAGCACTCAATTTTAGTGACATTTGACTTTTGTGCTACAAATTTAGGTTTTTAGTGACACTTTACGTATGCCACTAATTTACATTTTCTGTGATATTTAATAAAAAAATTTTCTTAAATCAATTCCCTCTTAAAATCTCCTTAATATTCAGTACATTAATTCAGCTTTTAAAAAAATACATTTTTTTAAGCCTGCTTCAAAATACAAATAGCTAAGTTTTATTATTATATTAAATTTAATACTAATAAAAGAATCCATTTAATGTCACATGACATTCTCTCCATCATTTATTTAGTAATAATATTGTCATCAAAATGCCATGTGTCAATTTTTTATGCTACCTCAACCATAATAATAATAATAATAATAATAATAATAATAATAATATAAGAACCATTGTCCACCTAAATAAACCTCATCTCTCTCAAAAGAAATTAATATACCATGATGCTTGGTTTAATAAATTATAGTATACAATAAAGAGATAAAAATATAAGAATTACTTATCTCTTGAATACACTGATTTTACAGATTAGAGATCAAGATTATCTCCGCCTCTATGACATACGATAAAGGGTTATTATAGTTTCTAATACGTTTGTGTTTAATATGAATATCCTTTAAAAATCAAAAGTCTTTTTAATCGTTTGTTTATTTTTATGAATAACAAAATTATTATTATTATTATTATTATTATTATTATTATTATTATTATTATTATCTCCAATTTAATAAATTATTAATTATTATAATTGTTTTGGTCAAAAAATCTAATGAGGATAATGCAACCAAACTCTTAGTTACGGGGTATGATGCTTTAAATGTAAAACAATGATAAGGATCACTTCAAGGTAAATTACACAAACGACACAAGGATTTATACGGGGAAAAAGCCCTTGATCAAGAGTTGATCTCCGGCACAAAAAACCCCGGGTGATGGAAACTACCGATCACCAAGCTCAAACAAATCAATAAATGTTTACAACTTCGGATAGTAACGAGCTAGGTACAAGGATCACTACGGTGAAATGTGCAAAAATGAATGAAAACTAATAAGTGTTCGTCGAGAGCTTCAAGAGTGCGATTGTATGAGAGTGTGTGTAGCTGAAAATGGCTAAGTGTTCTAATTCTAGCTCGTCACCCCTTTAAAAATAGAAGTTAGCTACACTAACAAACTATCCGACTTTTGTGCCAAGCTCCCACGTTCTCCACAACGTCCATTTCCAGTCAAATGTGTGCGAAATACCCGTGGAATATTCCATAGTAACGTTGCCAAGACCAAGTCAAGCTTGTTACTCCTGCGAAGTAATACAAAACACAAACAAACAATCGTCAGTATGAGGATCCTTAAAGTGATCCATGATCCTGATCCTGAAGCTCTTCTGAGGATCACTATCTGTCACAGAAGTAAGGATCATTAATTAGGATAACGAATAAGGATCACTAATTGTTAAAAAATCCTCCCCTAACAATTGCCCCCAAAATATAAGGAGTGAAATGTTAAATAAGCGAATTATATTTTCCTGATCTTATCCGCAACTAACAATCGTAAATATAGCCATTATTGTGGAACTATCCGTTGCAACCATGACGTCACAGAAGTGACAACCCTGCACGATCATGATTATAAATAGGAGATAGAGATAGGATCAAATGCATTTAAAAATTTCAGAGAGACTCCCTTTATAACTGCATTCCGAAGATAAACAGGTATTCTCCCTTCATCTTCTTCCTTCTCTTGCTCTGTTTTCCGTTTCTTTTCACCATTCTATCAAAGATGTTGCTCCGGAATTCCCCAGCTAAGGATCATCCGAAAAACAGCCCACCGAAAAGCCAGGGGATCATCGAAGATTCCATAAAAGAACGCTGTTGTTTCAATGATGCACAGATTGATAGGATCCGTCACTGCTTCCCGGCGAACACCGAGTTCAGACCTTTTGATCCCAATACCCTGAGTGATCACATTTCCGACAAGTGGGTTGCTTTTCCTGTCACTCCGTTCACCATAGGCTATACATATCCTTTCCCAGCCTTTACCCAATCTTTCTTTTCCCTAACCGGCATCTCTTATATCCAAGCCATGCCGATGATTTGGAGGGTTTTGTATACCCTTGAAAGGATCATCGAGCAGGAAGGGATAGACCTAGGAATGTCAGAGCTGGGAGAGCTGTATGATCTTACTACCTTTGGTTCTCATCGTTATTTGTTTAAACGTAAGCCTGGTGAGGAACATCCGATCTTCAAAGCTACCAAGAATGATGCTAACTGGAAGCGGCGTTTCTTTTTCGTCAAGAGAGATTCTATTGATAATGGAAAGGATCTACCCAAGAATTGGGCTACCCATGGTAGGGTGGAGGATCCTGAGAAGGATCACCAGAGAACTTTCTTTTGATATAAGGATCACTTATATTTTTGCTTTCTTGTTATGCAGCTATCACCGTCTCACACCTCAGATTGTCTCCTGCTGCTAAAGAGAGACTCATCGCTTTCAAGAAACTTGATCCTGAAGCAAGAACTTTCAAGACAACAACCCAAGATTCTCAGGAGGTATCCTCAGGCTCTGTCACGATGTCAAGTAAGTATCTTTGTTTAAAATTTAAATAAATAATGAAATATAAGTTAAGTGAAGATACTTATCTTGTTTTGGTTGTGTAGGTGCTGGAAAATCCACCAAGCCTGCTTCTCAATTCGACACGGCTGACCTTGATTCTGTTAGACCTAGGAAGAAAAGGTCCACTACTAGTCCTAGCATCTCCATTCCCAAGGCACCCACTAAAGGAAGGGGTGGCAAAAAGAGAAAGACCTCCGAGGCTGAGGATTTGCAGGGTCTGCCTCTGATCCGTCACCAATTCCTCGAGTACTTCAATGATGTAAGGATCACTATCTCTGCCTGTATATCCTGCTGGCATATCCTGCTGATATATCCTGCTGATTTGAGGATCACTTGGTCCTGACCTTACCTTTTATCTCTTTTGCAGAAATTCGCTGAGATTGAGGACTATGTGGGGAACGTCGAGGAGCAGGACAAGAAGATTGCTGACCTCCAACAGGTTGCAGTGCTTAAGGACCTCAAAATTGCTGACCTTCAGAAGGAACTCCTAGATGCCAAGACTAAGACGGCTAAACTCCTGATTGACCTTGACTATGAAAAGCATGATCTCATAGAAGGTGCAAAGGTCTCTGCTGCCATCACAATGTATCAGACAAAACTGAAGATGGCCCAGGAAGCTCAAGATCCTAACTTTGACAAAAGCAGCTGGGATGTTGAGGGCTGGAAAGCAAGGTTGGCTGATCTTGAAGATGATGAGGAGACTGAGGAAGTTTTGGCGATTGAGGCTGGAGGCAAGGGTGAAGGTGGTGAAGCAAGTGGAGCTGGAGGTGGTGATGCAGGGAAGGTTTAGGATGCATGATTGGGCGATGATGGAAACTTCTAGACATAGCCGGAGCCCAATTTTTTTAGTTTAATGGTTGTTTTGTTTGAACAATTTGATGGTTTGTACTGAACAATAGTTTTTAGGATTAAGGATCATGTATGATCCTTTGAACAATAGGCAGGATTGCAATTGGTGGAGGGATCCTCTGTTTGGGGGATGAAGCCATTGTGATCCTGCCGCCTTTATATTCCTGCACTACTTTTTGAACTTATTATCATGGACACCCTTTACCTACCCCAGCGGACGGGCCACGTTTTGCTGGTAGAAGCTCGGGTAGGTAATTTTGACAACCTTTTAAGGGTTAGTCTTTTGTTAATAAATAAAATCTTAACCTTTTGTCGCTTATTTTGTGTCGTTATCCTTTTGTCTCTTTAATTCTCCTTTGTTTTGATGCACATTTATTGAATAAACAATTTTGAACAAGTCAGATTAAAAACATTTTAGGATATGATCCATAATCAAATATCCTATAGTTAAAGAATCCCAAAAAGTAATATATTCTAAAGATCACAAGTTTAGTTGTCAAATTTTAAGGGTTATTCAAATAAATAATGAATAGAATTTAAAAATAGTTAAGGATCATACCTGAGGATCCAAGTTAGGATCCTAACCGTAATCAGGATAACTACAAAATAAACCTTAGAAAGAAGTAAGGATCAAGGATCCCTAGTTGCTTATCTTCAAGGACCTGAAATAGAGCATAACTTGGGACTAAGCCAATATAAGATAAGAATTAGCAACTGGGGACAAGCCCAAGGATAACTGGGGACAAGCCCAAGGATAACTGGGGATAAGCCCGAGGATCGTATGTAAACTGCAGTATGGCCCTAACTGGCGACTATCCAAATTTAGTGACATGAAAATGCCGAAACCTTAGCTAACGTGAAAACGTTAGAAACCTTAGGAACGGATGTATGGTACGTCTACCATTATACGTAGGATCCTAGGTATAGCCAGTACAATGGAATTATCAGCCCCTAAAGCGAGTACTGGTCCCACTGCCTTGAACTATACCAGGATCATCATGCGCTACAGGCGGAACTGGGGCAAGCCCAAATAACTGGGGTTAAACCCAAAGGACGGATTGCTTCTGCAGATTACCAATACTTTGCTAAGGATTCCTGAACTTTCAAAACTCGAAATCACGTGAGAGATGGATAAAGGATACATGACCTTTATCCTTATATGAGAAAATAAAGAAATGAAATAGTTCAAGATTAGGATATTACCAAAGTAAGGATCACCGATACTTTAAGGATCCTTTAAGGATATCCCTAACGTAAGGATCATCTGTGCTATGAGGATCCTGCTCACATGAAATATTTCTTCAAGTGGACAGCATTCCAAGCTCTTGGTAGCAAATCACCTTCCATGGTTAGCAATCTATATGCCCCCTTTCCTGCTTCAGCTTCAATCAAATAAGGGCCTTCCCATTTTGGAGCCAATTTTCCATCGGCAGGATTGGTGGTATTCTGAAATGCTTTCCTTAATACCATATCTCCAACTTGAAACTTCCTGATCCTGACATTTTTGTTATAAGCACCAGCCATTCTTTGTTGATAACTGGCCATCCTTATCCTAGCCAGATCCCTGATTTCTTCAATAGTATCCAGGTCTTGAGCCAAGTTCTCATCATTTTCCGCAGGATCACGGGTACTTGTTCTAGCAGTTGGAACCACCATTTCTGTTGGGATCACTGATTCTGCCCCAAATACCAAAGAGAATGGCGTTTGACCAGTTGCATTCTTAGGGGTTGTCCTATCAGCCCGAAGCACATAAGGTAGTTCTTCTGCCCATTTCCCTTTCTTGGATCCAAGCTTCTTCTTCAAATTGTTGATGATGATCTTGTTGGATGATTCTGCTTGACCATTAGCTTGTGGGTGGACTGGTGTTGATGTTATCATCTTAATCCCCCAGCTGTCACAAAAGTTAGTGGTTCTGCCCCCAATAAATTGGGAACCATTATCACATATAATTTCAGAAGGAATTCCAAACCTAGTTATAATATTTCTTTTAATGAAGGATATAACTTCCTTTTCTCTGACTTGGGCAAAAGCTTCAGCCTCTATCCACTTGGAGAAGTAATCAGTCATAGCAAGCATGAATACTTTTCCACCAGGTGCCTTAGGGAGCTTACCAACTATATCCATACCCCATCTCATAAATGGCCAAGAGGAGGATATAGGATGCAATAATTCAGCTGAAGGATATTGTTGTGTCTCTGACAAGGATCACATCTCTTAGCATATTCCACAGCATCTCTTTTCATGGTTGGCCAGTAGTATCCTGTCCTCAGGATCCTTGAGAATAATGCCCTGCCCCTAGTGTGGTTTCCACAATCTCCTTCATGGAAGTCTTTTAAAACTTCTTGGATTTCAGGATCCTCAATGCATCTCAAGTATGGTCCTGCAAGAGATCGTCTATACAACATATTATTTAAAATTGTGAATTGAGATACCTTAGATTTGAAAGCCCTAGGGTTTTCTCCTGTAGGAATCTCTCCATGTTGTAAGTATCTCATGATTGGTGAGATCCATGATCCTGATCCTGAATGGGATTGAGTATCCTCACTAGGGATAATTGCAAATTCGTTTCCTATCTCCATAGCCACAAGATCCTCAATAGCCGGGGTCAGAATATGGATAATAGGGATCTTGATATCCTCCGGGATCTTCAAGGATGATCCTAAGTTAGCCAATGCATCAGCTTCTGTATTTTCTTCCCTTGGTACCTGTGTCAAACTAAAGGAAACAAAGGAGAGTGCCAAATTTTTTACTATCTCTAAATATTTGGTTAGCTTTTCACCTTTAACAGCATAGGATCCATTAAAGTGGTTTGTAATTAACAATGAATCCACATGTACCTCAAGATACCTGATCCTCATATGCTTGGCAATTTGCAAACCAGCAATTAAGGCTTCATATTCAGCCTCATTGTTAGTGGTTTGGAACTCGCAAGCTATAGAGTGGGGTATTATGTCCCCCTGTGGCGATTTTAGTAGTATTCCAAGCCCTGTGCCTTTGATATTTGAGGATCCATCAGTATAAAGTATCCAAGGATCCTTGGTCTCCTCTAGCTGCTGGACTTCTAACTCAGCTTCTTTTTGTAAATCACTACTGAAATCAGCCACAAAGTCAGCTAATGCTTGGGATTTGATGGCTGTCCTAGGCTCATATCTTATATCATATGCACTTAGCTTCACTGCCCACTTAGCCATCCTTCCTGACATCTCTGGTTTCCTGAGGACATTCTTAATTGGGAAATTAGTTTTAACAACAATAACATGAGTTTCAAAATAATGTCTCAACTTAGTAGATGCCATAATTAATGCAAGAATAAGCTTTTCAAGGTGTGAATACCTGGATTCGGCATCAAGTAAACTTTTACTTACATAATAGACAGGATGTTGTGTACCTTCATGATCCTTAACAAGGACCGCACTTACTGCTTTTGAGGATACTGCAAGATATAAGGATAGCACATCGCCTTTTTCTGGTTTCATCAAGGCCGGGGCTGAGGATAGATAATCTTTGAGGGCTCTTAAGGCATTTTCATGCTTCTCAGTCCACTCAAATTTCTTGTTCTTCCTTAGGATATCATAGAATTCTTTGCACTTCTCTGAGGATTTGGATATAAATCTGTTCAAAGCTGCTATCCTGCCTGTTAACCTTTGGACATCCTTAGCATTGGCCGGAGATTTGATGTTCACTATTGCTTTGATTTGTTCCGGGCTAGCTTCAATGCCTCTCTTGGTCACCATGTATCCTAAGAATTTACCTGCTTTAACACCAAAGTGACATTTTGAAGGATTAAGCTTCATGTTATATTTGTCAAGGATATCAAATGCTTCCTCCAAGTCTCTTAGGTGATCCTCAGTCTTTATTGATTTCACCACCATATCGTCTATGTAAACCTCCATAGATTGTCCAATCTGATCCTTGAACATCATATTTACCAGCCTTTGATATGTTGCACCTGCATTTCTTAGTCCGAACGGCATAGCAATATAGCAGTATATACCAGTTGGAGTCATGAATGTTGTATCCTCTTGATCGGATGGTTCCATTTGGATTTGTTGAAATCCAGATGAAGCATCCATAAAAGTTAACAGTTCATGACCCGCAGTTGCATCCACCATGGAGTCAATGTGGGGTAATGGGAAAGGATCCTTGGGACATGCCTTATTTAAATCGGTAAAATCGACACATACCCTCCACTTTCCGTTTTTCTTTTGAACAACAACCACATTGGCCAACCATCTTGGATACTTGACCTCTCTAATCATACCTGCCCGGAGCAATTTCTCTACCTCTTCCTGGATAATGGCATTTCTTTCCGGCGCAAACTTTCTTCTCCTTTGATGGATTGGTTTGAAGGACCTATCAATGCCAAGTTTGTGAGTGATTACATCTTTAGATATACCAGTCATGTCTTCGTGTTTCCATGCAAAGGTAGTCTTTCTCCTTTTGAGGAAGGATACGAGGTCGTCTTTCATTTCGCCGAGGATCCTTGATCCGATATAGATTTTGGATTCAGGATCATGAGGATCCATGAGGATTTCTACCACATCCTGCTCTCTTGCCTCCAAGACATCCCTTGGAGGATACTTTGATTGCTATTGCTCCCTTGACTTTGAGGCTGGTTTCATCGATGAAGTATAGCAATTTTTAGCCTCCTGCTGATCACTATCGATCTTGACTATTCCCCAAGGACTAGGGAGCTTCACACATTGATGGTAAGTAGATGGGACTGCCTTCATATCGTGTATCCAGGGCCTGCCAAGGATAACATTACAACAAGATAAACAGTCAATAACACAAAATTTTTGATAAGAATGTAGTCCTTCGATGTATATTGGGAGCTTAATGTCCCCCAGGGTATTCTTAGTTTCGCCACTAAATCCCACGAGCACGGAGGATCTTGGTATGATATCTGATTCAGGAATACCCATCTTCTTTAGAACATCAAGCTGGATAATGTTCACTAAGCTTCCTCCGTCTATAAGGATCCTGCGGACAAAATGGTTATAAATGAAAAGAGTAATAACTAAGCCATCGTGATGAGGATCCTGGATATCAACACGATCATCCTCATCAAAAGTTATAACTTTTCCTTCGGAGACACTTGATGTTCGAACGGGTCTTTCTCCATTATCCATTTTAGTTTCCTTTGCATGCCTTTTTGCTGCTGAGAAGGATGTGCCACAAATGTCTGATCCTCTAGAAATAAAGTTTATTACTTGTGCATCTGCTGGAGGGGCTGGAGCCTTCTCAGGGATCCTTTCAGGATCCTGAGTCCTTGACTTTTTTCTTCCCAACAATTCTTTTAGATGCCCCTTGCTCAACAAGTATCCAATTTCCTTTCTCAGTGCAATGCATTCTTCTGTGAGATGCCCAAAATCTTCATGGTATGCACACCACTTTGACTTATCCTTAGTTGCAGCTGGCCTATCATTCTTTCTGGGTCATCTGGCTTTATCACCTAAGTTCTGCATCGCAAGGATTAGTTCATTGTTATCAACAGAAAAACAATATTCAGAGATTGGAGGATAATCCTCATCATCCTCTTCTTGATCAACAGCATGCACGTTCTGGTTATCAGATCTGTTATAGGATCTGAACTTGTTGTTCTTGAACGAGGATCCTTGCTTATCTTGCTTTGAGGATCCTGCTAACCTCTCCTGTATCCTTTTGTCATCCTCTAGCCGGGTGAACCTAAGTGCCCGGGTTCTTACCTCATCTAGGTTCCTGCATGGTGTCATAACAAGATCATCATAGAACAATGAATCCCTAAGCAATCCCATCTTAAAGGCCTCAACAGCCGTGGCTATATCCAAATTGGGAATGTCTAAGGATTCTTTACTGAATTTGGTAATGTAATCCCTTAATGATTCATTATGACCCTGGGTTATCCTATATAGATCACTAGTTAATCGTTCAAATTTTCTACTACAAGAAACTGATTATTAAATAGGTTAACTAGATTAGCAAATGAGGTAATAGAGTAAGGGGGAAGACTTAGCAGCCATTTGAGAGCTGATCCAGTAAGAGTGGATCCGAATCCTTTGCACAGGCATGCTTCCTTTAAACTTTCTGGGATTGGATTGATCTCCATCCTCTCCCTGTATTGTGCTATGTGTTCTTCAGGATCCGTCGAACCATCATACAGCTTCATAGTTGGGACATGGAACCTCTTGGGTATCTCAGCATCACAGATTGGTGGTGCAAAACGAGATATCTTGTGGCTCCCATCTGCAATCTCTGGGATAGGTTTGACCACTCCTGGAACACTTGATATCATATCTTTCAACTTCTGCAATTCTCTGGCCATGGCATGATTGATACCTGGATCCTGCATAAGGCCATGGTTAGTAGTATAAGAATTATTAAAAGTGTTACCTCCCATTGGATTCAAATTAGGAAGAATGGATGTTAATCCATATTGTTGGGGCTCTGGAATGATCGAAGGACCAGTAGAAGCATTGGTTTGCATTGGAATAAAATCTCCCTGATGGACATCTGAACTTCCTGTTTGCAAACTCCTCAAGGATCCTGGCTTCTGGAAGGATCCATGAAACTGGGAGGATCCTGGAACAAAGGAGGATCCTTGAACCTGGGATGATCCTGGAACAATGGAGGATCCTTGAACCTGGGATGATCCTGGAACAAATGAGGATCCTTGAACCTGGGATGATCCTGGAACAAAGGAGGATCCTTGAACCTGGGATGATCCTGGAACAATGGAAGATCCTTGAACCTGGGATGATCCTGGAACAAAGGAAGATCCTTGAATCTGCGGTGCTCCTGAGTACCCTCCTGAATTCATGAAGGATCCCATATGTTGAGGATAGGATCCTGCTGGCTGGAAGTATGGACCTAATGCCTGGGTCACTGCTGTTGTTCCGTAGTGCACTCCTTTTGGTCCACCCACATATTGAACATCTGGGGCCACTGATGGCTGAGAAGTGATCACCGGAGTATCAAAATTCAAAGATCTGGGCATCAGTGGGGAATGATCCTCTGCCGTTTTCTTTTGTTTCTTGATTTCGTCAATCTCCCAGAGGATCCTTTCGTTGGTCTTATCCTGCTCTTGTGCATGATTCCTCATCTGCAAAATCAAGGCATAGAGATCATTAGTAGTAGGATTAGTTGAAACAGAAGAAGTAGGTGGTTTTGAGAAAATGGGAGTTGGTTTCTTCGCAGCATTCTCAGCATTCTTCTGGGATCCAGAAGGTGGTGGAGGCAAAGGAGGAACGCCTTGTGAAGAACTGAATGAGGGCATCAAATTTGAAGCATTCTTCGCTGAGGAAGCCATTTGCTTGGTTGTAGTGAACTGAAATGAGCACAGCAATACGAATTTTTCTAAGAATGAAGCACCAATTGCCCCACGGTGGGCGCCAAACTGTTTTGGTCAAAAAATCTAATGAGGATAATGCAACCAAACTCTTAGTTACGGGGTATGATGCTTTAAATGTAAAACAATGATAAGGATCACTTCAAGGTAAATTGCACAAACGACACAAGGATTTATACGGGGAAAAAGCCCTTGATCAAGAGTTGATCTCCGGCACAAAAAACCCCGGGTGATGGAAACTACCGATCACCAAGCTCAAATAAATCAATAAATGTTTACAACTTCGGATAGTAACGAGCTAGGTACAAGGATCACTACGGTGAAATGTGCAAAAATGAATGAAAACTAATAAGTGTTCGTCGAGAGCTTCAAGAGTGCGATTGTATGAGAGTGTGTGTAGCTGAAAATGGCTAAGTGTTCTAATTCTAGCTCGTCACCCCTTTAAAAATAGAAGTTAGCTACACTAACAAACTATCCGACTTTTGTGCCAAGCTCCCACGTTCTCCACAACGTCCATTTCCAGTCAAATGCGTGCGAAATACCCGTGGAATATTCCATAGTAACGTTGCCAAGACCAAGTCAAGCTTGTTACTCCTGCGAAGTAATACAAAACACAAACAAACAATCGTCAGTATGAGGATCCTTAAAGTGATCCATGATCCTGATCCTGAAGCTCTTCTGAGGATCACTATCTGTCACAGAAGTAAGGATCATTAATTAGGATAACGAATAAGGATCACTAATTGTTAAAAAATCCTCCCCTAACAATAATAACTTTATTTGTTTATATAACACTTCATTGATATTAACCACATATATTTCTAAAACCAATTGATTTAAACTAATAGTTATTGATAAAAATAGTAAAGTTACAAACAAAAGATCAAATCTCATTTAACTTTTAATATAGGAATATTGTCACATGTGACTCTTTCCTTCAACCTTAAAATTTAGACTTACATTTTTATTTTAAAATATTTTTTAAATCCTTAACCTTACTAATATAATAAATTTAATTTAAATATGTTAATAACCAGAATATGATGCACTATTGAATTAATATTATTAGATAAATATAATGTATTTTATTAAATATTATCTTAGAATAAAAATACAATAATTATATCTTTTTTACTAAACCATCCTTATTTTAGTACTAATTGGAATAACACAATAATTAAATTATACTATTATTACACTTTTTTAACTATGCGATCAGGATTATATAGAAGTATAATTTACACATTTTTTTATATTTATCGTGTGTAATACATGGGTTTGTAACACTTATAAATTGAAATATTATTCAACTTAAGTTTTTTATATTTAATCTGTGTGATACACGGGTTTATATGCTAGTGTATAAATAAACTCTATGATAACAATTAAATTTAAACCATAATTTATTTACGGAATTTTACACCTTAATAGTTCATTTTGCAATATAGTTTCTCTAATTAAAATTAACAATTAATTTATTTGCAAAATGTGTTCTGCTGGTATCATCACAAGAGAATACGGAGATTTTTTTTTTTTTTTGAAAAGTAACTTTCAATAACAACAAACGCCAACCCAAACCGGGCCGACAACAACAACTACAGCAACAGAATTACATATTCACGAATTTACATCAATCTTTCCATTCTACCCCTTTGTGCTTAGACCTACTAGAGAACCATAGAAAACTCAAGGATTTAACTTCACTAACAATAGTTTGTATTCTAACCGGGGTGTTCGAGAATTTAGCGCTATTTCTAGCCCACCACAAACTCCAGCATACTGTCATAATAATGCCTTGAACCGCGTCCTTCTTCTTCTCCGAGCCTCTAATATCTTTGTATAAACCGAGAAGATCTTTCGTCGAAAAAGCAAATATATTTGGAATTTTACACCAATTGCTAATACCATTCCAGACTATTGCCACCACTTGACATGCTGTGAATATGTGTTCTGCAGATTCATCTTCCAAATTGCATAACATACACGAAGAGTCGTTAATCTGCACGTTCCTTTTCTTTAACGCATCAGCCGTAGGAATCCTGTCCAAAACCGATCTCCACATATGAATATTAACTTTAGCGGGTAACCAATTACATCACTCCATAATGTTATTGTTTACTTGAGCTGCCTCCTCGCCTAGAATTTTTTTGACAGATTTAACTGAAAACTCCCCATTCGATTCTGGCAGCCACTTCCACCGATCTGCAACGCCTGAAACCTGCACTCCAGCCAATAAAGAACATAGCTGAACCAAACTCAACTGCTGGTCCGAAGACATCAGCGGCACGTTCCAGCTCCACACCTGACGAAGAATTCTATTGAGAAATCATATAATATACTAGGTGTTAACCCTACGTTCGAAGAAAGTAACTATTCTTCCCCCACGTGCAAGTAAAGAACAATTTCAAGGTTAGAATATGTTTTATTATTGTTATAAGTTGTTTATCCTAGCTTAGCTTAAGATTGTTTGTTAGTGAAACCTGATCATCATTAGGGTTCATATTCCAGGGGGATATATGTTATTGGGATAAAAAGTGATGTTAATTGCTAAACAAATAAAGTCTTAATTATAACCTTTTCTGATGAACTTTTTGTTACATATTTAACCTCCAATTACCCCCCAAATCCGTTTATATATGTTGATCAGAATTCAGGACCAAACCTAGTAGTACCAAACCCATCACAACAATCAAGAAAGAATCAAGAAAGAGTATATTAGATATATATTTACAGGACCTCCATCTATCTCATTAACATGTCTAGATATATGCTTCAACTCATCTTCTCCCACAAAAAATGTTTGCTTTCACCATCTAATTTTGAGGAACAAAACACATAAAACATAAATTTAGCCACAAATACCACCAACTATCATTACCAGCAAACACCAGCATCAAACCACAACAACCAACCATTACCACAATCTTTAAATTTTAAACCCTTTAATATGTAATAAACATGTTATTAGAAAGTTTGACAAATTTTTAGTGTGAAAATTTACTGATATATAATAATATAATAATAATATATAAATAAATTAGGAGAATAGATTTATTATTATATATAATATTAAAAATAAAATTATTTTTTCTGATGGTTATATGCAACATTACTTGGATTCATTTATTAAAATAAAAGGAAAGGATAATGATAATTTAGTAAACTAAAAGGATAATGATAATGATAATTAAAATAAAAGGAAAGGATAATGATAATTTAGTAAACTAAAAGGATAATGATAATGATAGATGTTAAAATATAAATATGGCAGGCATTTATTCCAATTCAATATTTTTATGGGTCTTGCTATTCACACACCTCCACCTAATTTTTGTCTCATGTGTTTATATTTGTTCTTTTTTTTTTCCGAGTATTCCTTTGTGCTCAAGTCTGCATAGGGTTTATGAAGATGCTAGGGTTGGAGCCTATTTTTAATTAAAAGCTGTGAAGGCAGGGGCATCGATTAGAGAAAAAGGCTCTCTGTCTACGCATATCTGCTGTGTTCGTTCCTAGTCTTTGAAGACAGTTTTACAGCTGTGTTCGGAGCTGTACAGACCTATTGATCCGCTGTGTCTGATTTACTGGTTAGGCAGTTTTTGTACGGCTGTGTTTTTGAAACTGCTTACGGCAGAATTGGTGTTTAACTATGTATTATTGTTCTTGATATTGTGTCGTTGACAATAGAGGTTTTGAAACTCATATTTATATTGTATCATGTTTTGAACACAAGTTAAGGTGTTAACCCCACGTCCGAAGAAAGTAACTATTCTCCCACGTGCAAGTATAAAGAACAATTTCAAGGTTAGAATATAAGTTGCTTATCCTAGCTTAGCTTAAGATTGTTTGTTTGTGAAACCTGATCATCGTTAGGGTTTATATTCCAGGGGGAGGATATATGTTATGGGATAAAAAGTGATGTTAATTGCTAAACAATTAAAGTCTTAATTATAACCTTTTCTGATCAACTTTTTGTTACATATTTAACCTCCAATTACCCCCCAAATCCGTTTTTGTTGATCAGAATTCAGGACCAACTATATATTGTGTGATTCTTGTTCAGACTTCATCTATTACTTTTTTTGTAAATTGAATTTTAAATTACTTGTATAGGTATAATTAATATGAAAATTTAAGGGCAATGTGTTTGAGTTGTGCAGAAAGATGGCTTATGATTAGTATTTATTTGTCTTCAGACTAATGGCACTTAAAGCATCCAAGACCGAAGATGTTATTAGCAGCATGCCGGAGGACGTGGTAACTCATATTCTGGATCGGTTGCCAGTACAAGATGCGGTGAAGACGAGTATCTTGTCGAGAAATTGGAGGTTCAAGTGGACTATGCTTAGCCAACTTGTATTTGATGACAACTTCTTTGACTATTTAACGAAAACAAATGGCGAAAGTATGTTCTGGAGAACTATAAGTAGGCTTCTTCCAAATCAGCGTATGTTACTTAAGACGATGAAAATGGATTTGTTTTCTGTAGGCAAAGGGAAACTAGTTTTGATTGCAAAACTTGCAAATCTGAACATGTTATCTTTGTCACTGTGCCATCTTGACAATATGATGATCACAAATTCCAATAGCATCTTTGACCTTGTTCGTTTTTTTCCAAAACTTCAAGAACTTGATTTGGATTTTGTGAAGTGCCAGGTGAGCTGGGTCGTTGATGTTTACTTTACAGAAATTTTGTTTCATTTTTCATAAGTTGATAACTAAATATTTATTACTACTTGAAATGGTTGTTCTAAAAGTTTATTGATATTTTACAGCATGTTCAATATTATATCGTTACAAGGTTTTATGAATCTTGTGACCTTTTGATTTACCGCTCTTCTTACAGTTCACAGAAGGTGTTGCAGAAAAGAGGTCCCTTGCCACCTTTCCATGCCTCAAGACTCTTAAATTATCAAGAATAGATTTATGCAATGGTATTATGTTATCATGCGCTTTTGAATTGATTAGGAGCTTCCCAAATCTGCAGACTCTTGAAATCACAGCAAAGGATTTGGTATGTATCATACTGCTTTTCATATAATCGCGTATTTATGTAGTTTTGCATTTAAATGCTAGGTACTCTTGCAGGTTGATGGCCCGACACCTGCAGTTTGTTCTCCAGATGTAGACTACAACACGATGATGGAGCTGCTGCAACTTCGAAGTGTTGACATTTCAGATTTCAAAGGTTCAGAGAATGAAGTATGTTTGATCAAGTATTTACTTGCGTGCTCTTCTTTCCTAAAAAGGTTTGTTGTTCGTTACCATTCGGACCTATCGTCTGATGAAAAATTGAGGTTTGTTAGGAAGGTGTTGATGATCCCTCGACGCCCCGTTGGAATCGATTTCCGCTGATTTACTTTTCTTGAACTTGTTTTTTAGTTGCTTAATTCGATCTCCTTTCCTGAGAACGCTACAGTGTCTGTTTAGTTTACTTTGAACTTGTCTTTTAGTTGTTGAAATCGACTTGCTTTCATGGTCGGTTTTTGAAAAAGTTTTGACTGGTTGGTTTGGTTTACTGTTTAGACTGGTTTTTTTTTTAGTTTTTATCTTGGTATGTAGTTTTAAGTTGGGTTCCAATGCTCTACACTGGGTTGTGCTCCTGCAATGTCTTTAACGCTTAAGGATTAAAGTCCAACTAATGAGTCGCAGAAGCAACAGGCAACACTCGAAAGTCGCATTATTTGATTATTTGAGTCATAAAGAGTTTGGGGTTTGTTTGGATTTTATCAGCCGTGACGCGACCCTGCTGCATAGACATAATATTTGATTTGGAAAACAATTTTGGTCATTTTAAGTGTTCATCTGCATAGACATAAGGGGACCCGGGGTGGGGGAAAAATTCCCCGTGATAAACAACTTTCACGCGTCAAAATAACAAAACACCACCGCATGCCATGAAGTTTCACGCGAGAACTTCTTTTTGACCGTTTTTTTACCGTTAATTTAATTTAAAAAAACCTATAAACAATCTATATATACTTTACAATTTTTAACCATTTCACCCACACCAAAAACAAACACATATCACACATTCTACAATTTTTATACCATTTCACAAATGGATTTTCCTACGGATTCAACGTTTCCGATGGACAACGATAGCGATAGCCAATCGTCTTCCGACAATGAGACGCTTAAATTTTTCGTGTTGGTGTATAACGATCTTGAAGGAAGTTCGAACCGCCCAAAGAAAAAATGGTGGATCGTGATCGGGTACATGCCAACGAAGTGTTAATGAACGATTATTTTGTGGAGAATCCGGTCTACAATGCCGAAACGTTTACAGATCAGTTTTGTTAACCAAAAGAATTATTTTTAAAGATTGTTGGAGATATCAAAGCAACTGAAGAATGGTTTCAAGAAGGTTAAGACGCGAGGGGCAAACCAAGTTTCACGCCGATACAAAAATGCACGTCCGCCATTCCTCAACTAGCGACAGGTAACCAGAAATCGATACAGAACATTAAGAGGGCTTTTGGTGTTTTAAAGGGTAGATGGGGCATTCTAAGCCAACCGATTCGTGTGATGAACAAGAAATCGATGCATAGCATAGTTTATGCATGTATCATATTGCACAGTATGTTAATCAAACAAGACGGCCATGCAATATCTCCAGATTGGGTGCCGGATCCTCCTACACAAGTTCACGTTCCCGAAAATATCCAACAACAGTTGCGTGATGAAGAAACTCACTTTCGGTTGAGATACGATTTAATCGAACTAGTGGGTTCTTTAGGTTTGGAATTTCCTAATTCGGACGAGGAGTAGAGTTTCTTTATGTATGTTTTTTTAATTGTAGTCTAAAATATTGAACTAGTATGTTTCAATTTAAATGAAATTTATAATTTATAATTTTAGTGTTTTATTGTTAACTAGCGGATCCGACAACATCAACTTCTTTGACATCCGTTGTATGTAAACCGAAACAAGTGGATCCAACATCACCAAAGGTGGTGTTCCTCTCGCTGACAAAGATCAAGATAGGTGGAGTAATGAATAAGATAAAAAGTAGTTATTAGACCCACGCGTGTTGCGGCGTAGGTATATTGCAAACATCGAATGGATTACTAGTCCAAGCGTTATGTGATGCGTATACCATATGAAAATGTGTGTTTTGACATATCCGATTTAACTCTATAGCATCGCGGTTGGGTCAAAATGTAAAGTAATCAAATTTATATTGTACAATCATAACGTATTTATATGTGACCTGACTCATACATAGGAAATGAACAAAAAATATAATAGTGTATAAAGGGAAAACCGACACGTGTAAACAAATGACATATTCACATCAAGGGTTGAAATTTTACCCCTAGCGTGTTGCGGTGAGCTCGAATTTTTACCGTCGAATGAGAACATCATATATTTGACCCCATTGTTCAGAACTATATTTACGGCGAAACCTAGACCAATCGAAAACGTATTACATTTGACTTGACTTGCTTAAAAAAAAGTTTACGTCAAAACGTAAACTAATTCGAATTTATACCGACACATAAATAAAAATACGCACATGAAAATACTTTTTCGGGTAAAGGAATGAAATAGGTAAATTTGAAACTTTACAAAAAATCGAGTGGGTCAAAATGATATTTTACAAAGTTATTAAACACATCAACAATTTAGTTGTTCGAAAAGGAAATTAGCAAAAGAAAAATTAGTTAAATATGTAGGATTAGTTTAATTTAAATAAAAATAGCCATTTTCAAAAGTTGAAGGGATTGTAAAATGAAGTAATAGTGTAGAGTTAAAACTGTAATTTTCAAAACTTGAGAGGTTGTATCGTGGGTTGGAAAAAAGATGAACAATTTTTGTAAATGCCATAAATTGAGGGGTTGCAAAATGAACTAATTGTATAAAGGGTCATAATTGCTATTATCAAAAGTTATGGGGTTATAAAAAGCAAGGGACTAAAAATGCATTTTATCAAGTTTTTGGAGGTGGTCGGTGGAATTTCCAACGACTTTTGGTTTTAAGATATAGTATGAAATTTATAATTTAAAAAAATAAAAAAATAAAAAAAAAGTTGTGAGTGATGGAATTTGTACAAGTGATGATCATTTCCACTAAAAAAAGTTGTGAGTGATGGAATAATGGTTGATGACATGAGGGAATTTGATTGGATGTTATGAGTGATGGAAATTTTGCAAGTGATAACCACCCCTACCCCTAATATTTGATATCTTTTTTACTTTAGACCTCACGGATTGAGGGCATGGAGAGGAGTGGGTAAGGCCCGTGCCACCGCCCTTGGTTTTGGGCTTTCCCCTTTTCTATGTTAAGATTCTTATGATTGAAGCCCCTCTTCCATCCTTGACCCACTTGACTTTTTAGTCCCTTTGCCCTTGCCTTTCACCATCCCTTCCTTTTGTGATGCGACCCTTACCCTCATCCCATGACTCCTTATAGTCTTAAAGAATATTAGAAGCAAGAGTAAATTTGGGGCTTTTTTTTTTCAATTTAATACTCGATAGTCTCATTTGTTTATGATTTTTCTTTTGTAGTTTTGTATCCACAATTCGACTTCTAACAAAATGACAAAAGCTATGTTTAAAATTATAGTTATATATCTACCATATACTAATAACAGTAATAATTTTTTATTTTATGATATACTAGTCTAAGTACCCGTATACTAATACCAGTAATATTTTTTTTATTTTATGATATACTAGTCTAAGTACCCGTGTATTACACGGGTTACCCAAAGTAAATTGTACTATTTATAGGTGTTTACATAGAACTTTGAAATGAAATAAACGTTTCATTACTTATGTAAAGACTACAGCTGAGATCGTTAAAAAGTTTTTAGACTTATGTAAAGATTAAGGCGGAGATTGTTAAAAAGTTTTTAGGCTTCTTATTATATCAGGCGAGTGAGTGAGGTCATTTCAGCAATTTCACTTTAGTACGAAAGAGGTGTGTGCCACAAGACTTGTTGAGATATTGAAACATGGGGGTACATTTTGTCGATATTCATTGATAAGGTCAAATATACTAGAAGTCGAAAAAATATATAATTTTATAGTATAGTTTTATTAGCTTCTCGATAATTTTATAATATAGTTTTATTAACTTCTCGACACATAACAAACAAAGCTACACTACTAAATACAAATTGTTAAAACTCAGTGTTCCTGTCTCAATCATGAAAAGTACATCCATCCTACCATTTGTGGTTGAGTTATTATCTAAGTCGTCTAAAAAAACACAAAAAAAATTGTCACACCCTGACTTTTACGGAAGCGTATGATGTGTGACTTGTTCAATATCATTGCATTCAATTATAATAAACAACTATATGATTAAAAGATGATGTTCTTCCATTCATAAGTTTAAAATGTTACAACACGTTTCATTTGGGTTTCAACCAACAAATCCCCCAAGTTATGTTAAAAATCAAAAGTGGATGTCATATAAACTTGAAATTTACGTCTTGAAAACAACATCGGCGACCAAGATCCATCTTGTTTCCTGAAGTACATGAAATTTTGAAAACGTCAACAAAAGTTGAGCGAGTTCGTGTGTTTCTGTATGAGTTCGAGTAATCTTGTAAACATTTGTAATCATTGTAAATATGCCTTTGTAATCCGGTATGAAAGCGTCTATGAACAGATCAATTAATATGTAGCTAAGACATTAATATGTGTGCAATGGCATAGGAAGGCTCAAACCTTGCGGATTTTGTACCGGGCTTCCGGCTGTAAGACATAGTCACCACCTTCGGCCACTTCCGGCCCAGGGGTGGGGCTCGCAACACCCAAATATATCTATCACTCATGTCCCTCGGTCCTTACACGAGGATTAATGGTCTTAAGTGTGCGCCTACCCATTCACATGATCTAACAGTTCATTCCTTAGCTAACCATACCATTTGAAATCATTGAAATATTTGTAACATGCATTTCACCCCGAAGTTATAAAACTGAAAACAGTTAAAAGAAAGGGGGGACATGAACTCACAGATTTGCGTCCTGTATCCTGTAACTCAAAGATCACTTCCAGATGTCGTACCACTACCTGCACACGTGCTATGTCTTACTAGATGGCTAGGTCGTATAACGACTCTTAATCTTAGTCATTATGACTTATTTGGAATTCATGGTATACTTTGAGTTATGTCTTGAACGTACGTTATATTATTCCATGGTATATAATTATTGGTTAAAATAATAATATTCTAACTTAAATTATATTTAACATTTCTTTGGAATCTTTGTTAAGATAATATATTTTTGACTTATATCATTTGTAATCTCCTTCATGAATTTTTCCCCAAGTATAGGTATAATTATACTTGTGTATTTTTTTACTTGAGTATTTTGCCAAGTATTGGTGGCGTATTCCGGTGTGTATTTATACGTATGTGGATACGTATTTTCTTGTATTTATTTAGTATTTTATAATTAATCTTGTATTTAATTTTCCGGAATATTATTTTTAGACAACTAAAAATCACCAACTTGTATTCTCAAAATATACTTATTTTAAGAGAATTTTATAGAAAAATCTCCCAACAGTTTATCCTATTTATTACCCTTATGAAGAAAATATAGATGCTTTTGCACAAGAAAGCAAGGGGTAAATAATGCAATGAAACTCACCTCCCTTTCTTCTTCCCCATCATCATATACACATCATCATCTCTAACATCAACGGTAGTAGATAGAGTGGCGACTCTAGTTGATCGCCAGCGTTCCTTTCGTTCCAAGAGTTTCGAACATGTAGCAAGTTAACACATAATATGTTCAACAGCTATACCTTAATTTGATAATGAATAGCACCTTCAACTTAGCTTGTGAAGCCTTCAGAATTTGTATCCTGTTGTCATTGTGTCCAGCCTTCTCAGTCAATTCAGCAAGGTAAAATGTGACCTATTCCCACAATCAAAACCCTATATATGAAACTTCATAGCAACAACACTATATTTTAGCATAAAGATGAAGAATAGTCAACGAACCACATATAATGAATAAAATTTACCATAATATACTTGAGTTTTGCAGTGTTGATTTCTTCCTTGAATAACCTTATTTGTTGATCATTTCCGCACATTTTTGCAAAACTTTGCATCCTTTTCTCAGCGTTTCCTATAGATAACAACTAATCATGTAACAAAAACCTACCTACGTGGATATGATGAATAAACACACACCTTGTCGACCACGGAATCAGTTGCAAAGAGGTTAACATTGCGGGCCTTGTCGGACAGAGTGGGCATACACATCTCTTATATTATTAGTGATCCCATTGATCAGATTGGAGAAAAGTTTTCATCAAATAGAATAGTTTCTACGGTGGAATTCGATCAATTCCGTTCAAATATTTCATATTTGAAAGTTTTTAAATCATTTTTTTGAACCTTCAGGTTGGATCAACGAATTCTTACTTCAACGAATAATTTTTTCAAACATTCATGTTGGCCCCCGAAACAATCTTCTCTGACCCGTTGACTAAAAACTTTGTGCATACCCCACGTGACACATCTGACAGATCAATTGTTTGTATAACATCTAAAAATGAGATCATTTACTATTTGTAGGCACAAAGAGTAAATTGAAATACAGAAAATATAAAAGATAACAATAATCTTACCATGAGGAATCCGAACACCAATCCAGTTCTTCCCATCACAACCATGTGTGGGTAGTTTCCAATTAAATCAGATTGAGACATACAGTCCTTGAAAAAAAATGTTAACTACAATTCAACTCTTTAAAATACCCTTCAACCCGCCTAACTTTCTTGACCCATCGAACAAAAGATGCATACCAGAGAATAATCACTCTCAGTAACACGCAAACTGTCATAAGCTGGTATAAAATGATAATAAAATAAACAGTAAGCTTTTAAGGAAAAAAATAATGCATAAGGGAATTTTTAGTACCATAATCCTCAACCGAACTGAAACAAAAACTTTCAGTTAAAAGTTTTTAAAAACCCATTCGTCTCGGTTGACTCAGTTCATTTCGGCTTTAAGCCCCAAACCGAACCGAAACTAACACCTTTTCATTGAAAGTTGATAAAACCCTATAATTTATACTCATTCCCTTGTTTAAGCAGATAGTTCAGTTATAATTCAGTTAATTACCCAACCCTAGGGTTTAAATCTAAGGATACTATTCATACAAATAATCAAGAAACATAAACAAACAAATAGATATACCGTCATCTTCTTGAGTCAGAGTAAAAACGCCTTCAACACGGGAAGTACCATTGAGAACAAAACAGCTTTCTTAGTTGAAGCTGTCTAACGCCTCGCTTTTTGTAACTTTCTGTATTTAGAAAGTTTGTCTTGTACTTCTATTTTTTGAAATCGTATCTCTTGTAAGCGTACTTCATTTTCAGAATATTGTAATCCGAGACCTTGATCGTAATAAATCTTGATTATTTTATAAGAATTATACATTGGTTATTCATACATGGTTATCATTCGATTTATTCACATACTTGATACGTATTCATCATTCGCGCAAACATACGCTCCCTGCCAGGGTGCAGGGGTTGCCACAAGAGATGGTTCCGTCTACCCTTGAAAGATTGTTTGCTGCGCGCTCAACTGCGCGTAGATGAGATTCAAGGTTGCTTGGCTTTTTGCATACCAGGAGGCGAGTGTCTCCCCCTCTGGTAGGCCTAACAGCGCGGATACGCTTGATGGTGTTGGAGTTGACGGGCCAGCGCCATGGCTTGTTGGGGTTACTGTTTGGGTGGTGCGAACACCACTTGCGCGGATGGCCCCAACGTTTGTAGCTTCCCCCTCGATGAACTCGTCAGTAGGTAGTTTTTGGACTTGCAAGATGTCCTCTGCCGGGCCTACTTGAGAGCGTGTACCGAAAGGTGGAAAAGGGATTCCCTGATCAGCCATTGATCGAGAGAAAAGGACAGCTCAGAAAAAGAAGATGAAGGTGATTGTAAAAAATCAGTGGGCGCCAATGAAGAAACACCAAACTAATCTGATGATTAGTTTGTAGTATGTGCCTCGACAAATAAGGTTAATCTTCTTTGTCTTCTCCAAGCTGTGATGATAATGATGTTGTAAAACACTAAGCACCCCGTTAAGCTCGTTACGAGGAGGGGAATAGGGGGTTCTCCTCGTAACCACTCTCCGGCGTGAGAATAAGTATAAGCTTTAAGGAAAAGTGTGTGATTAAGAGTGAGAGAGTAAGGAACAGAATGGTTTAACCTGAAGGTGAAGGTTCCTATTTATAGCCGGAGTGGTGTGGAAGGAGATGGGCTGATGGGCCTTGGGCCTGGAGTCGACAACAAGGAATATATGCCCTTACCCCTCTGCCACAACCGTTAGTGCTTCTGGGCGAGGAGGGAGTTGGCGCACGTTGAATGGATCCACGTGTCCTGACCGTTGTCCTTGTTGTCTCTCTGTCATCAGCGGCTAAGTGGAGATCGTCGAGCAGACGTCGGTGCACGCTGATTGGTGCCATGTATGTGTCCTTGTGTACCTTCTTATCTCCTGTACGATTATTAATCGTGGAGCACGATCGGATACAACCTGTTGGACGCTCATTGATCCACTACTCTGCCACTTGTACATTTTGTACTTGTCCTAGGATGACCTGCGCTCTGCCCTCCGCGCGGCCATCAGAGATGTGTAGTGTAATCGCTGCAAGGTCTCTGAAGTAAGGGCTTTCATCCTAAAAGTTAAGTGTGAAATCTGGTCTTGAGTTGATCATGACCTCGTGCGCGACCAAAGTTAAACCTTAGATGGCCGCGCAGGCTCGGAAAGGCTACCAGACTATATAAGTAGGAGTATGGTCCCGCACGCGACCTGATTGGTCGGCGCATATTTTTGGGACCATACCCCTTCACCTCGGCAAAAAGATGAATAAGATAACCTTAGCAATTATAAAAAAGAACATACGAAGAGTAGAAAAACATATTTGTGATTTGCATAGTATAGGTGAGCAATTACTTACCTTGAAACCCTGGTTCGAAGACGTAACCTTCTTGCTGGACTAGAAGAACTTCAAAACAATTGTCACTTTTGTCAGGGCGTGAGATGGAAACGGACGGGGGATTGAGATGAAAATTTGAAGGGGAGACGCTTCAATTGCAGCATTTGATTGCGAGAGAAGGTCTGTGGAACACTTACTGTCGTTTTAGGGCTGGCAATTTTTTTCTAAAGTTAAATTTTATAAACACAGCAAACCCCAAAAACAAGGGCAGCCTACAGCAAGCAACAACTACAATTACAAAACATCAAAAGAATTCCATCTATCCCAAGTGATTTCCTTATCCTTAGATCTACTACAGTACCACAAGAAACTTAAGGTTTTAATGTCTTGAAAGACGTTCGTAACCGTCGTAGTTATGTTCGAAAACCTTCTTTTGTTTCTAGCCCTCCATAAGCGCCAACACCCTACCAAAATTATACCATGAAGGATAGATTTAGCCTTGCTGTTCAAACCGGAATATTCATGAACTTCTACCAGATCCTTCAGAGTATAAGCATAAATAGGACTGACCCGACACCATCGACTTACCCGATTCCAAATAGTAGTAGCCACAACACACAAACAGAAATGATGTGAGGCTGACTCCGGACTCTCTTCGCACAAAACGCAGTTATCCTCCCCGTTATAACAGTTTCGTTTTAACAACGTATCCAGCGTCACTATCTGGTCCATCTCGGCTCTCCAAACAAGAATCTGGCACTTTTTCGGAACCCATTTTGACCATTTGAAAGCATAATTCCTACTATAATCGTTGTTACTTCTAAGATATCTCTTAACGGCACCAACAGAAAAATCTTCATCCACGCCTCCGATCCATACCCATTTGTCCTTTGAGTCCGAAAGAGAAACATTGTCCAGTAAAGAGATGAGCATGTTCCACTCTTCCAGCTCAATATCCATAACGGGATCACGACTCCACCCCCAAGAACCAACGAAACCTTGAGCCTTTCGGATTGTACCGTTTGAAAACCTTGCATTTCTTGTCCTTCTCCAAGCTGAACAGACTGGGAAAATAATATTTCAGCGGCTGGTTACAAACCCAAGGTTTGGTCTAAAACTTTATACAACGCCCATTACCCACAATCCCTCTGAGATTTCCATGAAATTACTATAATGACTTTATAAGCGTCTTAAATCATATTTTACTGCCTATTTTACCCTCAAGTGTTCCATTATAATTCTTTGTACATGCTATTTTAAAATTTGTAAGCGTGGTATAATTACAATCATATCCATCACATTTGCTTTCCATAGTTATATATATATATATATATATTTAGGGAAATGGTAAAATGAGAACCGCCTTGAGTTGTGAGAACCATGAGAATTAGGCCTTCCAAAAGGTTTTTCCAAAAAAATCTCAAAAATATTAAAAAAATCACTTGTTCTGGCAAAAATAAAATAAAATAAAATAAATCGCATACAAAAATTTACATAAAGGGTAAACAAAACTTACATCAGACGTAAATATCAACTCGACAGTTTTTTTTGCTTTTTTTTACGGATGTGTTTATAATATTTTAATCTACGTTTGTGCGAAAAAATAGTGACCCAACTCGTGCGGGAAGTAGTTCTCATGGTTCTCACAACTCGTGGTGGTTCTTAATTAAACCGAAGCATATATATATAGGGTCAGGATTTAGGGAAAACGATGAAAAGTGTGAGAACAGTGTAAGACCCTAATACATATTTGGCAAAAGTCGCAGCGGAAAATCGTACCATAAAATTTTCTTACGTTATAAACATCTTGACGTACCTAAATTCATTTTTAAAGTTAATTCTTTCACAATAAATACATTTATTGAACTTATTTACAATAAGAAAACATAACTTAGCTTCACTCAATTACGTACTCAACACTCCCGTACAATCTATCTTGTGACTCGGTCTTTGATCGCTCCTCTTTAGAATGATAATCTGGCTCGGACAACCTGCACTCACCAAACACATACAAGACATTAATACCTTTTATAAATATAAATGATGCTTAGCCTTGGTTTATTTTCATTTCTTTATTCCTTTACATTAAACGTTCCCTCTGAGTACCTCATCTCTGGTGAGTCTTCGATACTGTACCTGCATTACACCTAAATCTCCATGTACACGCATAAAACGTAAAAACTTAATCATACTGAATGACTTACATACATACCTAAACTTCATACATACTATCTCCATATATACATACGTACACACATGCATACATACCTACTTGCATACATACTCACACACATACATGCCAACCTACATGCATACCTACATATAAACACATCTACATCATTATATACGTATCTACATGTACACATACTTACATCATTACGTACACTCATGACATTATACATATATACATACATACATCCCTACTTGAGTCATACCAAACTCATACATGCCTACTCTCATACATACCATCATATATCCACGTACTTGCTCGCATACTTATAAACATACCTATCTACATATGTGCATACACTTAAGCTTATAAAAACGTAAGTTAAATTAGTCATACGTAACTTCAAACGCGTTTAAACGAGTTCCCAAGACAAAACAGAGCAAACGAACGAATTTCGCCAAACAGACACCCCGTCGCGTCACGCGACGGCCCGTCGCATCGCGTGACGCCCTAAAACAAACAGAATGTTGTTGTTGCTGTGCTGCGGATTCCCAGCACGACCGAATTTCACGGAAACGGTCATAACTTCTTCGTTATTGGTCCGTTTTACCCGATTCTTTTTCCTACGCGTCCGTAATTTAATTCTCCATCTTATGGAGTTAAGATCCGACATCCGGATTAACAAAATTCCAGACTTTTAAGTCTTCGGCTTACTACCCTTTTTACCAAGAATTGACCCGTTCATAATTTTATCACATAACTTGTTTGTTTGACCTTAACTTCATATGAATTGATAACTTCAAGGTCATTTGTCATAAAAGATTCATTCCCGGATACCTTACATCTTATTCCACCCGTTTGCGCTCAAAAGCTTATTTTGACCCGTTAAGGGTAATTGCGCATTAAAACGTTTCTGACTTACAAAACCATACTCCTCACTTTCATACTTGACCGAAACATTACACTAATCGAATAACTTGTTTCTAAACTACTTTTAAGATCGTTTTCCCAAAATACCCATCAAGGGCATTTTGGTCAACTTTAATCCCATCATTTACGATGAAAGACTACGACACATATTTGACCTCAACCATCATGTTTATTTAATTAAAACACCATATTACTTAATCGAACTAAGAAGTGATTACAGAAATCACTTACCTTATGCGTCCGTGCTCGTATCCGATTCCTCGCCTTTTCTTGACCCGTTAACACCTCATGCTTGAGCCCGTCTCGACGTGGTTCCTATACTTTCATTTCATCGAAATCACGCTCTTATTAGCATACTCATTTGTACATGTTAACAATCATATCAATCGCATATTTCACACTTAACTTTCCTTAGTCATTCCTAACAAGCATAAAACATATAATCAACTTCATATCCTTTCCAACACATGTAATTCATCATGTAATCACAATTAACGCATATTGACATAACATGCACCAAACGACTTCTTATAATCCTGCTTTTACAACAACGAGTTAAATCATGTTTCTTATACTTGTTGACTTTCAAAAGTCAACTATTAACCATATGTAACTATCGACTTATCAACATATACTCGTAACATCATAATCGACTATACGGACGACACTATATACATTTTATCATACACTTGATGTGCGTACTACCTTTTAAGCATCACGTACAACTAATTCATGCATAAATATTCTAAACTCATACATAACCCATCAAAACCTACTACTAACCATCATGGATCATTCCCAAATAAACATCAAACATATCATCATCATATTTCTCCTAATTCATCTAACAAGAATTCATCATACCCACACAATACATCAATCTTTCAACAAGGCTCGGACATGGGAGGTGATTCTAGTCATCACCTTCACCTTAACTAACGGGTTTCACCTCTAATCATCAAATTAACACAAACCATACGTAACCCGTGTTCTATACGATGATTCTAACCCTTATACATGATCAATTTCATACTAACTCACGGATTTGAACATAACCCACTTCACACATGATCACCAATCTTAGATTTAAGACATACCTTATGATCCCCTCGTGAAGGTGATCATTAATCCGTGTTCCTTCTTGAATTTGAGCCTCGATTCACCCTTCAATTTGGTGATTTAGTTGAGTTAGGGTTTGGAGCTCTTGGAGCTCCTGAACATTCGTGAACACACACGAAGTGTGTGTTTGTGTGTGTTGAACTTTCATTTTAATAACTCAACTTCCATCTTGTTCCACTTTAACCCCTCGGGTTTGCCTTTAAAACATAACCGACACTACCTTCACCATTTAATACTTTTGACCATACCCTTAACTAGGTTAAATAGCCTAGTTATTAATTTCATGACGTGTCATATAGGAACACACGACAAATATTAACATTCAGATTTTGGGGCGTTACAAGTCTACCACCCTTAATTAAGGTTTCGTCCCCGAAACCTTTCTCACCTCTATTTAACACTAATTAATTCTTCTCTACGTCCCATCAACACTACCGCTAGCCCATCACAACGACTATCTTCATTCTTAAAGAACCCGCTCCGGAGTTCTTATTAGTGTCGTTTTCACTAATAACGCTAATTCCTAACAGCCTTTATAGCTAATGATTCATTCATCATTCTAATACTCGTATATCATATGCATTATATATCTTTTTATTTACTTGAAACCATTCCAACATCCCATTACTAACATTCCCATTTGTTTATTTCAACATTCATAATGTTTTCATCGACTATACGATCTCGCGTCGAAATTTGTACGATATGTTTAACTCTAACTAATACATCATAATAAGGGTAACTATACATTCTCGATTCATAACTATTCAAACAATTGACTTTTTCCAAACAAGTCCATACTTTCCTGATCATACTTTCATATATCATTTTCATTTTTATTTCCTTGACCTGTCAATAACGGGTCAATACACATACTCTTCCAACCTTTAATATGATCCGTTCTTAATGGATCTAATATATCCATCTCATCTCTTAAAAATTACATTCTCTACATACTCTGTATAACATTTAACTTTTGTTTTGTTACCACCACAAGACTACTATTTCATAGTCACACCTACGTGCTTAACTCTAATGTTAACCTTATTCTACGTTTTCTGCAATTACTTGTTACTTGCATACCTTTACGTTACCTTTAAATCATTTCGTTCATTCCACATTACTATTGCTTTCACTTCATGCATTACTTAATTTACGTATATAAATGTGTCATACTAGTTCATATCTATCCAATCATGAGTTAAACATTTTACTAACCTCTTTTTCATTTCTCAAACCAACGACCCGCAACCCAGATCGACCATCTTCTCCTCGAGTACTAGCCGTACAGGCCAGGTTTCATTCATCCGCGTAATGAGCTTCCGCTCATGCACATCCTTTCATCAATACGATTGGTTTCATCACATCAATAGTTCTACTATAACGTACCACACATTCTATCTCTTACATGCCATCCTTTCATTCTATTAATCATTTCGCCAACTGAAGTACACGCTCGTACTTCCTTCCATTCCTGCTTACTTGCAAAGACCTTATTACATCGTTTCAATATTTCTTACCAAGCTTACCATTCCCACCCATACTCAAGTTATTGTCCGGGTCACAGCCCGTCATCATTCTGACTTCTAAGAGTCAATTACTAACACATCTAACACGTAACTTATACAAAACTTCTTCTATTATACTATCACCTTTTACTTTATACTTATTTCTATGACCCGTTCGACTCAATCATGGTCAAATTGTCGACACCTTCTTATGCGGATTAATTTCATCTTTTTATATTTTTAAACCCGTCTCACGGATTCAGACGCATCATTCATGCTTTTTCATTCATTGAATCCGCCTTACGGATTCAAACATTACATTCATGCCTTTCATTACTTCTGCGTTTTGAATCCTTCTCGCGGATTCAAACATATTATCCATGCCTTTCATCCTTGAATCCGTCTCACGGATTCAAACATATCATCCATGCCTTTCATCCTTGAATCCGTCTCACGGATTCAAACATTGCATTCATACCTTTCATTCCCTGAATCCGTCTCACGGATTCAAACATATTATTCATATCTTGTTGATCCGCACTTAATCACGGATTCAACATTCTTCATTCTTATCAGGCATGTTTTTCATTCTTACATAGTACTCTCAATTTCCCGAGAGTCTTACTTCCCATTTCACCCACACGCCTGCCCGCTACCCAACTCTACCGGACATACCTGTAACAATTATCATGATCTCACGAACGTCATACGTTTCTCGTGTACTGGCCAGGTACACAATCCACATAGTAGTTTCGTGCCTTCATGTAATTGTCACCTTATGTCCGTAGACTTAGGTTTCGGCGCGTGTATCACTTTCAGTACTTCATTACTATACTATCATTATCCTTCATTTAACATTTTCCTTCTCTTAATGAATTTTACTGTTACACATACCCACATATCGAATTTACGTACCTGGATTCAAATTTGGCTTATTACCTCTTTGCCTGCCTTAGTATTCATCCTAGATTGCATTCACAGATCATCCTCTTCAAACAATTATGCTTACCTCGCACATACAAAACCGTCAGTTTCTTTATACATATACATAAGTACATACTTACATTAGCTTTTACCTTTGGATCTTGATCGAGTCTTAGATTGTACGGGTTTCTTATCTCAAGAGCACACAAGTTTGAGTTCAAGTACTTACCTTCTCGTACTTGATTCCCTCAAACCAGGGCTCTGATACCAACTTGTAAGACCCTAATACATATTTGGCAAAAGTCGCAGCGGAAAATCGTACCATAAAATTTTCTTACGTTATAAACATCTTGACGTACCTAAATTCATTTTTAAAGTTAATTCTTTCACAATAAATACATTTATTGAACTTATTTACAATACGAAAACATAACTTAGCTTCACTCAATTACGTACTCAACACTCCCGTACAATCTATCTTGTGACTCGGTCTTTGATCGCTCCTCTTTAGAATGATAATCTGGCTCGGACAACCTGCACTCACCAAACACATACAAGACATTAATACCTTTTATAAATATAAACGATGCTTAGCCTTGGTTTATTTTCGTTTCTTTATTCCTTTACATTAAACGTTCCCTCTGAGTACCTCATCTCTGGTGAGTCTTTGATATTGTACCTGCATTACACCTAAATCTCCATGTACACGCATAACAACATAAAAACTTAATCATACTGAATGACTTACATACATACCTAAACTTCATACATACTATCTCCATATATACATACGTACACACATGCATACATACCTACTTGCATACATACTCACACACATACATGCCAACCTACATGCATACCTACATATAAACACATCTACATCATTATATACGTATCTACATGTACACATACTTACATCATTACGTACACTCATGACATTATACATATATACATACATACATCCCTACTTGAGTCATACCAAACTCATACATGCCTACTCTCATACATACCATCATATATCCACGTACTTGCTCGCATACTTATAAACATACCTATCTACATATGTGCATACACTTAAGCTTATAAAAACGTAAGTTAAATTAGTCATACGTAACTTGAAACGCGTTTAAACGAGTTCCCAAGACAAAACAGAGCAAACGAACGAATTTCGCCAAACAGACACCCCGTCGCGTCGCGCGACGGCCCGTCGCGTCGCGCGACGCCCTAAAACAAACAGAATGTTGTTGTTGCTGTGCTGCGGATTCCCAGCACGACCGAATTTCACGGAAACGGTCATAACTTCTTCGTTATTGGTCCGTTTTACCCGATTCTTTTTCCTACGCGTCCGTAATTTAATTCTCCATCTTATGGAGTTAAGATCCGACATCCGGATTAACAAAATTCCAGACTTTTAAGTCTTCGGCTTACTACCCTTTTTACCAAGAATTGACCCGTTCATAATTTTATCACATAACTTGTTTGTTTGACCTTAACTTCATATGAATTGATAACTTCAAGGTCATTTGTCATAAAAGATTCATTCCCGGATACCTTACATCTTATTCCACCCGTTTGCGCTCAAAAGCTTATTTTGACCCGTTAAGGGTAATTGCGCATTAAAACGTTTCTGACTTACAAAACCATACTCCTCACTTTCATACTTGACCGAAACATTACACTAATCGAATAACTTGTTTCTAAACTACTTTTAAGATCGTTTGCCCAAAATACCCATCAAGGGCATTTTGGTCAACTTTAATCCCATCATTTACGATGAAAGACTACGACACATATTTGACCTCAACCATCATGTTTATTTAATTAAAACACCATATTACTTAATCGAACTAAGAAGTGATTACAGAAATCACTTACCTTATGCGTCCGTGCTCGTATCCGATTCCTCGCCTTTTCTTGACCCATTAACACCTCATGCTTGAGCCCGTCTCGATGTGGTTCCTATACTTTCATTTCATCGAAATCACGCTCTTATTAGCATACTCATTTGTACATGTTAACAATCATATCAATCGCATATTTCACACTTAACTTTCCTTAGTCATTCCTAACAAGCATAAAACATATAATCAACTTCATATCCTTTCCAACACATGTAATTCATCATGTAATCACAATTAACGCATATTGACATAACATGCACCAAACGACTTCTTATAATCCTGCTTTTACAACAACGAGTTAAATCATGTTTCTTATACTTGTTGACTTTCAAAAGTCAACTATTAACCATATGTAACTATCGACTTATCAACATATACTCGTAACATCATAATCGACTATACGGACGACACTATATACATTTTATCATACACTTGATGTGCGTACTACCTTTTAAGCATCACGTACAACTAATTCATGCATAAATCTTCTAAACTCATACATAACCCATCAAAACCTACTACTAACCATCATGGATCATTCCCAAATAAACATCAAACATATCATCATCATATTTCTCCTAATTCATCTAACAAGAATTCATCATACCCACACAATACATCAATCTTTCAATAAGGCTCGGACATGGGAGGTGATTCTAGTCATCATCTTCACCCTAACTAACGGGTTTCACCTCTAATCATCAAATTAACACAAACCATACATAACCCGTGTTCTATACGATGATTCTAACCCTTATACATGATCAATTTCATACTAACTCACGGATTTGAACATAACCCACTTCACACATGATCACCAATCTTAGATTTAAGACATACCTTATGATCCCCTCGTGAAGGTGATCATTAATCCGTGTTCCTTCTTGAATTTGAGCCTCGATTCACCCTTCAATTTGGTGATTTAGTTGAGTTAGGGTTTGGAGCTCTTGGAGCTCCTGAACATTCGTGAACACACACGAAGTGTGTGTTTGTGTGTGTTGAACTTTCATTTTAATAACTCAACTTCCATCTTGTTCCACTTTAACCCCTCGGGTTTGCCTTTAAAACATAACCGACACTACCTTCATCATTTAATACTTTTGACCATACCCTTAACTAGGTTAAATAGCCTAGTTATTAATTTCATGACGTGTCATATAGGAACACACGACAAATATTAACATTCAGATTTTGGGGCGTTACAAACAGTGAGAACGATTATGGATCGTCATATCAAAACAATCTATGGACTAAATTGGCGCGGTGGCGTTATCGTAAATAACATCAGTTTTATTACTAGAACGTGCTTCATTAAGGGTAAAAAGGGTAAACACACTTTCATATATAAAACGCCATTGAAAATATAAAACGCCAAATAAATACAAAATGCCAATTTTATTACTGTGTAATTTTTTATGTGTTTTAGTTAAGGTCTTAGCCTACAAAAACGTCATAAAACGTAAAACGCCATAAAATATAAACGCCAATCCTGAGAGATGGGAACGTGTAACAGATTTAACAGATAAAGCTGAGCAAAACCGGATACTTTGTTAATTGCATTTATTGTTATAATAATATTCCGCCTAAACTACGCGCCAAAAACATCCTATAAAGATAAACGTCTCAGCACCTTCCGTTGATCACACCAAAAAACACAAAAACACAATGGTTCCTAAATAACTCGAACGGTAATAAGAAGATTGGAGAGAAAATTTCCAGCAGAAGAAGATGATGATAATGATGAAATTGACGATACTCCTAAATAACTCCAAATATTGTATGTCTTATGTAACAACGGTAAATCTGGTTCTACTGGTTCAAACCGTTGAACCGGATTGCATTATCTTAAATTTGATTTTTAATTATAACATAATAAGATATTAAGGTAATATTGATCTTTCATATTTCCGTTAATTAACATAGTACTTTCCATTCCAATATCCCATAACTATTGGAACTATTACTCACCTCGTCACATGTAATATTGTTTATAAGTAATAAAAATGCTCTTAAAATCCTTAGTATTATACAAAAAAGAGTTGTTTTTTTATATAAAACCATGATCAATTAGATAAATCCTAATTTAGATTAAATTATTTTTTAGTTGAATTTGTATTTTATGAAATTATAGGGTTAATTATTAACCCAGTTCAATCGGCCGATACAACTAGGTTTAACCAGTTGAACTATTTTAGAGCCCAACCCGGTATAATTTGAAAACCGGTTTTTAAAATATTGAGATTAAGGTAGCGTTTGGTATGCAAGAATGAGAGGTGGAATGGAATGGACCATTGTGAGGGAATGAAGAAAAGAGTGTTTGGTTGGTCGATGGAATGGAATCGTCCATTCCAAATGCATTTCATTCCCTCAAAATCATTACATCTGTCCCCCCTGTTTTTTTTCCATTATTCCCTCTTCACCCTTCATTAACAACACCACAACCCACCACCGTTGCTACCACCCACCACCACCGTCATCCACCGCCACCACCCACCTCCGCCGCCACCCGCCACCGCCGTCACCACCTACCGCCGCCACCCACCTTCGTCCCCGCCACCGCCATCGTCGCCACCCACCGTCGCCACTGCCACCTCCAATCATCGCCACCACCACCCACCTTCAATCATCGCCGCCACCATTGCCACTACCACCTCCGATCACCGCTGCCACCGCTATCAATCGCCACCACCCACCGCCACCACCATTACCACCTTCGACAACCGTCGCCGTTGCTACAACCTCCGGCCATCCCCCGCCACCACCATCGCCACCATCATCCACCACCACCACCGTTGTCACTATCCGCTGTCCTCTCCATCCACCACCACCACCGCCAACCGCCGCCGCCGCTACAACTGACACCTAGCACACCATCATCGCCCATCACTGACCAACACCATCTGATTTTATTCCTTCGTCTTTTTTCGCAGGGTAGGGATCCTGTACATTAATCCAGAAGTGTGAGAAGTGTATTATATCACTATATAATACCATATAAACACCGTATAACACCATATAACACTATGTAACTCTATATAACACTATATAACAATATATAACACTATACATCTATCATAGACATGCTATCAGACAAAATATAGTGTTATATTTGTTATATAGTGTTATATGGTGTTACATAGTGTTATACGGTGTTTATATGGTGTTATATAGTGTTATATATAGTGTTATAATACACTTCTCACACTTCTGGATTAATGTAAAGGATCCTCAAACTTTTTTCGCATACCAAACAATAAAAAGTAATTGTTCATTCCATTCACACATGGTAACCAAACAAAACATGAAATTGTAGATCAATTCCATTACCTCATCTATTGATTCCATTCCATTACACTGTCCATTCTATTCCACCGTCCATTATATTATCTCATACCAAACACCCTAATTTGAGTTCTTCAGGTGGTTTTGGGAATGCCTCTCTCATCGTAACTATTTAATAATCATTTTATTTTTATTTGATATGTGTAAACGGATAAGATAGATAACTGAACTCATATTTATATTGTATCATGTTTTGAACACAAGTTAACCCTACGTCCGAAGAAAGGATCGTTGAAAGTAACTATTCTTCCCCCACGCAAGTTGCACTCACCCGTCGGAAAGAACAATTTCAAGGTTAGAATATGCTTTATTATTATTATTATTATTATAAGTTGCTTATCCTAGCTTAGCTTAAGATTGTTTGCGAGTGAAACCTATTTTTTCTTGATACCAAATGGTTAGGGTTTATATTCCAGGGGGATATATTTTTATGTTAATTGCTAAACAAATAAAGTTTTCTGATGAACTTCGTGTTACATACTTAACCTCTAATTACCCTCAAATCCGGTTGTGTTGATCAGATTTCAGGACCAAGTGCGATTCTTTTTCAGAATTCTTTTTGTGTATTGAATTTTAAATCTCTTGTATAGTTATGTAACATCTATTATCTAGGCAAGGATTTTGAAAGTGTTAATAGGTAAATATGTTATGAAAGTCGCTGTTTGAATTGAATATATTTGGAACATATAACTTCAATTAAAGTCGCTGATTTGAAGGAATAACTTCTTAAAAGTCGTTGTTTGATATACAAACATCATTCAGAAAGTTGCTGTTTAGTTCAGAAACATTAAGAAAGTCGTTGTTTGAGCCAAAGCCCCATCATTCAAAGGATAGGTTCACGTGCGAGAAAGCCACAACATTGGTTTTATCATGTAAATAGTGTGTGCAGTGTTGGGTTAATCGGTTGTTCACGGGTTAGTTCGTTTACGGTTCAGCAGCTCATGGGTTCAAGGGCTGTCGGTTTTGGATATGGGTCAGATGTGGCTCTAAACTGCAGCAGAAGATATCCATATTATACACGTTTTATTATAGGTTAAGTAGTTAGACTTACTTATGTTTGACCTATTATTATGGAGGCGAATTAAGTAGAAGAGTGGGTCACGGTGTGTACCGGTTGTTTTGCCTTGAATGATATTAAGCCTTTCATCTTTCTTTTTGACTCTCTCGTACAGTGAGTTTATCCTTCCATATTTGAGAGCTTAATATCACAAGTGAGTTTGAGTTTCTCTAGTGTTTGTTTGTGTGTGTAAACTGGGCCTAAACCAACATGCAGAATATAGTAGTAGGCATTTACACTACAAAACTTAAGTGTAATAGTAGCATGTGGCATTGGTTTTAATTTCTTTGTGACAATTTTATACACAACATAAACCTTTAAAAAAAAAGTTTCACGCACCTTTAAAAAAGTTAATTGAATCCTTCAAGTGACAATTCAGTAAATTTATAATATCTCAATGTCATTCAGCGATTTTTAAATAACATGTGGGATTGAATCAGCGACTTTAGAATGTTGTTTATCTATTCAGCGACTTTAAATAACGTCTTGATTTATAAAAGCGACTTTCAGTGAAGTTTTGGATTCAAACAGCGATGTTATGGAAAGTTATGGTTTCAATCAGCTATTTTTATTGAAGTATGGAACCTAATCAGCGATTTAATCAAAGTCGCTGTTTGCATCAGATATGTTAGGGAATGTTGGGGTTTCAAACAGCAACTTTAAGGGACAAACCAGAATATGGAATAAAGTGGTCAGTTTGCAGAATTTGTGATGCAAAGTCGCTGTTTGAATCAGTGATTTACCTATTAACACTTTCAAAATACTTGCCCACCTAGAATCACTCTTTTGATGTTCAAACCACCTATTTGTGCAAAAAAAAATCTTACAATAGTTGGTTTATCATTTATGTATGTCATGTTTATGATTAGTATTTGTCTTCTTGTTAGAATAATGGCACTTCAAGCATTCAAGTTTGCAACAGAAGATGTTATTAGCAGCATGCCGGATAACGTGGTAACTCATATTCTAGATCGGTTACCGGTACAAGATGCGGTGAAGACTAGTTCCTTGTCGAAAAAATGGAGGTTCAAGTGGACTATGCTTAGCCAACTTGTATTTGATGACAACTTCATTGACTATTTAACAAAAACAAATGGCAAAAGTAAATGTGGGCGAATTATATGTAGTCTTCTTCTAAACCTTAAAGGTAACATAACAAAGTTTGTTCTCTACATAGAAGAGCGGTGTTACGGATTAGTGGATGATGGAGATATTGCACAGTGGATGTTGTTCTTGTCTAAGAAAGGAGTTAAGGATCTCACCATTTGGAAGATGTATGGTGAACCGCTTAAATTGTCTACCCATATTTTTTCTTGTTTGGAGTTGAAGCATTTGAAGCTCTTTTACTGTAGTTGTTTCAGTCCTCCAGTTAGTTTCCATGGTTTTCCAAACCTATTGAGCTTAGAGTTGGGTTTGGTGCAATTTGAAAGCAGTAAGTTTGGAGAATTTATTACTCGATGTCCCTTACTCGAGATTTTGAACATGCGTGTTCAGCATCACCTACTTGACAGCTTGCGCACGCATTATCAGCATATGTTACTTGAGACGACGAAAACGGATTTGTTATCTGTAGGCAAAGTGAAATTAGTTGAGAATGCAATACTTGCAAATCTGAAAATATTATCTTTGTCATTGTGCCATCTTGACAGTACGATGATCACAAATTCCAGTAGTATCTTCGACCTTGTTCGTTTTCTTCCAAAACTTCAAGAACTTGATTTGGATTTTGAAAAGTGCCAGGTAAGGCCAATTTGGATCTTTGATGTTCACTTTACAGAATTTTTTTTTCATATTCATTATATCGTTACAAGGTTTTATGAGTTCTGTAACCTTTCGATTTAACGTTCTTCTTATAGTTCACAAAAGGTGGTCCTGAAAAGAGGTTCCCTACCACCTTTTCGAGCCTCAAGACTCTTAAAGTATCAACAATAGATCTATGCAATGGTATCATGTTATCATGTGCTTTTGAATTGATTAAGAGCTTCCCAAATCTGCAGACTCTTGAAATCACAACAACTAGTCATCGGGTATGTATCCTCCTGCTCGTCTTATAATCTCATATATTAGTATTGCGTTTGAAGGCTGGTTATTTTTGCAGGATGTTGGCCTGACACCCGCAATTTGTTCTCCAGATTTAGACTACAACTCAATGGAGCAGCTGCAGCTTCAAAGTGTCGTGTTTACATATTTTAAAGCTTCAGAGAATGAAGTATGTTTGATCAAGTTTTTACTTGCATGCTCCCCTTTCCTAAAAAAGATTGTTATTCATCCTCACTCGTGTCTGTCGTCGGATGAAAAGTTGGTGTATGCTAGGAAGTTGTTGAAGCTTCATCGAGCCTCCCCGGTGATTGATATCGGCGTGCGCTAATTTTAGTTATTTTGATCATCTCTTTTATTTGCTGAATAGCTGTATGAACATAAGGATGTTACAGAGCAACCGTTTTGTCTTCACTAGTTCACCTCAATTGTTAGCTTTATCTGGATTTTACTCATATACTTTATTTGTTCGAATCACTTTTATACTAAATCGTATTTATTTGATCATAAAATGAAGAAGATTTATAAATTTATGGCGAATTGAAAATAAATAATCCACCTAACTCGATTTGGCCGATAATAATCTGAATTGTTCAATTTTTTTTGTAAAATAGTCCGCCATTAAAATAGCTTAACGGAGTTAAGTTTTTTTCCGAATTACAAACCGATGTTTTAGGGCTTTTAATCAGGAGAATACGAGTCGATTGATGTAAAGAAAAGTTCATAAACACTTTTGTAAAAAATAAGACGTTTTTTTGTAAAATAGTCCGCCATTAAAATAGCTTAACATAAACGAAGAAAGCATGATATATCAATCACATTCGGAATTCAAAATAGATGCCGAATTATTACAAAAGAAACAGTAATAGAGTTCGAAATCTTACTTATGAGAGAATCGCATCCAGTAGCATAAAGGACATGAATATGTGACCGGTAATCAAGATCCAGAGTTTCGATTTCTACATCTAGGGCTTCAAGTGGAAGAAGAAGAAGAAGAAGAAGAAGAAGAATAAGAATAAGAAGAAGAAGATTGAATTCAAATTCATTTTTTTATAATCTGATGTGTATGGTGTTGAGTTGTGTTGGATTATTGAGGTGGAGACTGTGGATTTGGAATATCCGCCATTAATGGAGCTTGATTGGTGAAAGTTGTGTCTGGTTATGAGCCCCCAATCATCCACCTACGAATCCAGTGAAAAAGAAACTAAAAAAAAAACCTAAATCATAATCATGTAAGAAACCTCTTAAACAACCAAAAGTTTTAGGGTTTCTCAGCTGAAAGGAAAAGAGAAATATGGTGGAAATGATGAATTTGAATTTTGAATGAGATAACTTGTTTTGGAAAACTGAAAAGACATAGATGACTGTGCTTTGAACCAGATAAGCTGGTTTAGGGAGAAAGAGAAGAGTTTAATTAAAAAAAAAAATATGAGAAATTGACACATAAAATGAAATGAAAGAGAGGAGTTGATATGCTTACACGTGTCCATATAAAGTTTTGCTTTATTATATAGTAAGATGTGATGGGCATACGTGCTGAAAACATGTATGCACGCGTAAGAATAGGATACACCAGATGGGTGAGGTGTAAAATCAAATCCACATGTTGCATCCTTTCAAAACCATGGACTGTTCATTTTAGCTATGTTAGGGGAGTGAGGGTGGTCACTAGTGATAGAATTCCATCACTCACAAGCATTCAATCAACTCATGCCATGTCATCAGCCACTATTCTATCACTCACAAGCATTTTGTAGTGGCGGTGGTCACTAGTGATTGAATTCCATCACTCACAATTTTTTTTAATTTTTATTTTAAAATTAGAAATTAACAATAAAACACTAAATTATAAATTTCATTAAAATTAAAAAAATAAATTACATAGCAAAATAAAAAACAACTAAACATTGGGAAAAAAAACTTAAATTAAACGGGTGGCATCTCCCAACCCCACCTTTCGCAAATCTCGCGCTTTTGTTGAATTACAACCGACTTAAACGGTTCGTCGAGATGGGCGTGCGGCTCACACAAGATTTTTAAATCATTTTGTCTTTCTAACGTTTTCAAGTGTCCCATGTACGCCGAATCGGAGGTCTTTGATCTTTTCGGACCTCCTCTTTTTTTTGGAGCCGTAGCCCAACCACGTCGACCAAATCAACCGTGACCCATTTCGGGTGACGCCTCGCAACCTCCCATGCCGCCACGTGTGGAAAATTCCTCTTTTTGTAGAGTTGGCAATACTCTTCGGTGGCTTGTTGCATGATTGTCGCCTCGCTCGCTCCACTTTTTGGATTTCGGTTCTACAAAAAATATAAAACGTTATGTATTTTAAAAAAAAAATATGTTTTCTGTTTTTTATAAAAAAATATTGTTTTCTGTTTTTTTTTAACAAAACTGTTTTCTGTTTTTTTTTTTTAAACTGTTTCTGTTTTTTTATAAAAAATTACTGTTTTCTGGTTTTTTTAACAAAACTGTTTTCTGTTTTTTTTTTTAAACTGTTTTCTGTTTTTTTTTAAACAGTTTTCTGTTTTCTTTAAAAAAAAAACTGTTTTCTGTTTTTTAAAATAAAACAGTTTCTGTTTTTAAAAAAGAATAATAGTTTTCTGATTTTTTAAAAATAAAACTGTTTCTGTTTTTTATAAAAAAATAACAGTTTTCTGTTTTTAAAAAAATAACAGTTTTCTATTTTAAAAAAAAAACTGTTTTCTGTTTTTTAAAAATAAAACAGTTTCTGTTTAAAAAAAAATAACAGTTTTCTGTATTTTTTTTAAACAACAGTTTTTTTTTTAAATATTTAAACTTTATAAAAAAAACATACCTTTTGAATGAAACAACCATTGAACTTACTAATTTTCCCGTTCAAATCCGTCCATTTCGACGTCATTTGGTCCATATTTCGTTCCTTTGCACCGGGAAGTCGGCTAAAATGATTAATTACCCGTCTCCAAAACGTATCCTTTCTTTGCTCGTTGGCATGTTTCTTGTTCTCGGAGATGTGCAAGTACGCCTTCACCAAGGCCACCTCCTCCTCGCTCGTCCAATGTTGTCAGACGGTTGGGACAATTTCTTGAACGTCATCATTTTCTTCTTCTTCCTCTTCCTCTTCTTCTTTTTCTTCTTCTTCTTGTTCTTGAACGTAATCATCATCTTCATCTTCATCGTCGTCGAGACTTGGTTGTGGTTCACGATACGCATTTGCAAATTGACGGATGAGGGTGTTATCTTCTAGTAGTGGGTCGAGTTGTTGGGGTTGGGTTTGAAAGTGTGGAAACGATTGGGGTTGAAATTGGTGAGGTTGAAACGGTGGAACGAACGGTTGGTTTTGATACGTTTGAGATTGAAAGGGTGGATATTGTTGGGTTTGAAAATGTGGGACTTGCTCGGGTTCGTCTTGCAACCTAAAGCGCGTCAGCTCGCCAAGATTCGCACGAACCTTAGGTCTTACGGGATTTTTCTTCGTACCCGAACCTCTTTTTTTCGAACCCCCACCTCTCTTGCTTGAACCTTCCATGTTTGTTGTAAAATTATTTTTGAAATCAAATGGAGAATTGTTTGATTTTCTGAAGTGAGTTGGATAAAAATTTTTATATGAAATGGATTGGGTTTGATGGATTTTATATAAACATTCAAAAAATAAATACCCCAACGTTCAAACCCCCCCCCCCCCCCCAAACGGTCACCTTCAACGTTCCTTTTTTTTATTTTTCCACGCGTGATTGTTTCAACGCGTTAAGGTTTCAACGCGTGATAGTTTTGGTGGCGGCGGTGTGCTATTGAAGTTTCACGCGTGATGGGGTGACCATCACGGACCACCCCCACTGCCCTTATTAATATTAGTTAAAGTTAATAGTTACTTATAATAGTTAATAGTTAATAATAATTAATAAATTAATAATACTTAAAGATAACCCCAAAAAATAATAATAATACTTAAAGATAACTGATAACCCCCATAAAAATTCTCATTTTCATTTTCAACATATACAAATTATAACTTCAGGGAACAGTGCCAGGCAAAACATATACAAATTACAACTTTAGGGAATAGTGCCAGACAGCTTGTCTGGCACTTCACTATTGGACCAGCTCATTTTTAATTTAATTTTATTCCTAATTTAAAATTACGCTTTCGTCCTTCGTTTAAAATTACGTTTTTGCCCCCAGCTCAAAATAAAATTATAATTTCGCACCTAGCTTAAAATTACGCTTTTGCCTTCGGTTCAAAAACTCACTTTTAATTTTGTTCCCAGTTTAAAATTACGGTTTCGCCCTCCGTTTAAAATTATGTTTTTACCCCCCAGTTCAAAATTTGCCTGGCCCTTCCCTATTGGACCAGCCCATTTTTAATTTAATTTTATTCCCAGTTTAAAATTACGCTTTCGTCCTTTGTTTAAAATTACGTTTTTGCCCCCAGCTTAAAATAAATTTATAATTTTGCCGCTAGCTTAAAATTACGCTTTTGCCCTCAGTTCAAAAACTCACTTTTAATTTTGTTCCCAGTTTAAATTTACAGTTTCGCCATCCGTTTAAAATTACGTTTTTGCCCCCAGCTCAAAATAAAATGTTGTTTTTTCCTCTAGCTCAAAATTACGATTATGTCCTCAGCTCAAAATTACGCTTTTGCTCACAGTTCAAAATGAAATTATGTTTTCCCCCTAGCTCAAAATTATGATTTTGCTCTCAGTTTAAAATTATGATTTCGCCTCCGGTTCAAAATATAATTACCATTTTGTCATATGTACAGACATACATGTTATGAGAGAGAAATATTCGGCTAATGGCCCCGCAACGCGGACGGGGCAAAATTCTAGTTAAAATATATATATTAACGTTGAAGGGAGAGGGTATACTTGAGGTAAAACAAGGGAAACTGATATGTACTGTTGTGTCCCTGTTTTGAAGTACCGAGAATTAACCCTACGTCTGAAGATCCGCCGCGTGCAAGGAAGAGAGTGTCATTTCTAAGGTTAGAAACTTAGAATATGTTTTATAAGTTGCTCATCGTTAAAAAAATTGTTGCTTTGGAGGTTTAATGTTTGCTAATAACTGATCATTTCCCTCGGTACCAAATCTTTAGGGTTTATGTTAGTTACCGTTTATTATGAATATTTTGTTACATATTTACCCTCTAATTTTGTGCAGAGGTAGAGGGGGGTGTGTGTGTGTCTGAAAAGGGGGGGGGGGGGGGGGGGGGGGGGGGTCCATTTATGTTGATTCTTGTTCAGCCTTCATGTGTGTTTTGGGGTTTTTTTTTTTTTTTTTATAAATATGTTTGTAATAAAAAGCAAATGTGAGGTTTAAGGAAGGGCAATGGGTTTAAGCTGTGAAAATGGATGGTTTATGTATGTCATGGCTACTTATTTCATTCTTTTCTGTTTATGATTATTATGTCTTTTCGTTAGAATAATGGCGCGTAAAGCATTCAAGTTTGCACCACCTAAAGATGTTATTAGCAGCATGCCGGATAATGTGGTAACTCATATTCTAGATCGGCTGCCCATACAAGATGCGGTGAAGACAAGTATCTTGTCGAGAAACTGGAGGTTTAAGTGGACTTTGCTTAGCCAACTTGTATTTGATGAAAACTTCCTTAAGTATTTAACAAAAAGAAATGGCGTTAGTAAGTTTGGGAGAACTATAAGTAGGCTTCTTCTTCATCTTAAAGGTACCATAACAAAGTTTGTCCTCTACATAGACAAGCGAAGTTACTCCGCATTGGATGATGAAGATATTGCATATTGGATTTTGTTCTTGTCTAGAAAAGGAGTTGAGGATCTCACTATTACAAAGACGAATGGGGAAGCACTTAATTTGCCTTCCTGTCTCTTCTCTTGTTTAGAGTTGAAACATTTGAAGCTTCGTTACTGTTTCTTCAAACCTCCAACTAGCTTTCATGGATTTCCGAAACTATTGAACTTAGAGTTGGATCTGCTAGATTTTGAAACTGATAAATTCGGGGAATTCATTACTCAGTGTCCCTTACTTGAGACTTTAAACATGCGTAATCAGCATCACTTACTTGAGACTTCAAGCATGGATTATTATTTTTCCGTAGGCAAAGCAAAACTAGTTGATATTGCAAAACTTGCAAATATCAAAAGATTATCTTTGTCATTGTCTGATACTGAGATGGTCAGAGATTCCAGCAGTATCTTTGAACTTGGGGGTTTCTTCCCAAAACTCCAAGAACTTAATTTGGAGTTTTTTAGATACAAGGTAAGGCTAATTTGGGTCTTTGAAATTTATTTTACTGAAATTTAGTCTAATGTTTACATAATCTAATTACTAATAATATTCGGTATAATCTAAAATGATCGTGATAAAAGTTTTATCATATATTACAACATTTTTATTTGGCAACAGGGCTTTATGAATTTTCTAACTAGTTGATTTACCACTTTTCTTATAGCTCACAAAAGACAGTGCTAATAAGAAATGCCCTACCGCCTTTCCCTGTCTCAAAACTCTTAAATTATCAACAATAGATGTATATGATGGTTTGCTGTTATCATGTGCTCTTGAATTAATTAGGAGCTTAAATCTTAGCAAATGATTTGGTATGTATCATACTACTTCTCTTATAATCTTTTTGTACTTATGTAGTTTTTGCATTTAAATGCTAGTTATTCTTGCAGGATCGTGACCCAACATATGCAAAATGTTCTCCATATGTAGACTACAACGCAACAGGGCTGCTGCAGCTTCGAAGTGTTGACGTTTCAGATGTTAAGGATTCAGTGATTGAGGTATGTTTGATCAAGTATTTACTTGCATGCTCTCCTTTCCTAAAAAGGTTTGTCGTTCGTCCCTCCTCGCACCTATCGTCTGATGAAAAGTTGAGGCTTGCTAGGAAGTTGTTGAAGCTCCATCGAGCCTCCCTCACTGTTGAAATCGATCTCCTCTAATTTACTTTTCTTGAACTTGTCTTTTATTTGCTGCGCATTTGTATGACTTTAAGAACAGGACAAAGTGTTTGTTTAATCTAATCGAACCGGATTGTTGAATTGTGGGATGTGTTGTTTTTTAGTTTTTACCTTGGTATCTTGTTGTTTTAAGTTGGGCTACAGTGTTCTGGCACTGGGTTGTGCATTCTGTAGTGTCTTGAACCCGATTAAGGTCCAACTTCGACTCACACATCAACTTGACCCATACCAGTTTTGTCTTCTAATTCTTCGCAGAACCAAGTTTTTTGTTTGATTCATCATAGTCACACTTCGAGTTCTTCCATTTTTTCAAGGTAAATGTGTAGTTTTCGTTTTTATTGTCTTCAATATATCTTTTTGAGTTTGATTGTTCTCTATTTGTGAGTCTATTTCATGTTTCTTTCGAGTCTGCTTCATGCCCTTTTTCGAGTTTGACTGTTCTTGTGTGACTTCAAATACTTTTGTAATTGTTGGTGCAATTCAGACTCTGTTATATACTTGTTTATATTCATGTAATGCTTCGGAAAGCTTAAATTATTTATGTCGTGAAAATGCTTGAATCTTTTTTTTTTTTTTGGAAAATGAATGCACTGGAACCTGCTTGAATCTTTTTTTTTTGTCCATGTTTCAAATTATACAACATATCAAAAATAGGGAAATCACCAAACGAGATATGTTAGTGTTTGAAAATTAACAAATAGACATGTAAAAGCGAGCAAAAAAACATCATCACAAAATTTTTCGTAAAGTACATTGAAGACTACAAGCCAACTAATAAAAGGGCACCAAATGTAAAAGTGGGAGCTAAGCCTTAGCTGATTTTAAGCGTGTATTAGCCGGTTTGAATGACTTTTTCGTGGACCCTTTGCATTTTTCATCATTTATTTTGCTGGCTAAGGCTTAGTTGCCTTAGATCCACGATTCTTATTTGGTGTTACCTGATTGGTTGGCTTTGGATGTCTATTTTTAAATGTTTAAAAGTGTCTATTTGTAAAGAAGTGAGTCATATCTTTTTTTTTTTTTTGAGTAAATTACGATTTTGGCCCATGTGGTTATATCACTTTTACCCTTTTAGACTAAAAAAGAATATTTTAACATCTGAGCCCCCAACGGCTTTTTTTTTCTAACCATTTTGGCCCTCAACGTCTTTTTTTTCTAAACCTTTTGGCCCCTAAAAGTAAATGGATGAGGTTAGTGTTAGGGACCAAAAGGGTTAAAAAAGACGTTGGAGATGTAACCTTACTTTCTATTTAAAAAGGGTCCAAATGAGTTATCACCACCTACCACTATTGTTTGTCACAACCACCCATCCATCATCGACACAACAATGACTAACTAGTTCTGTTTGTTTTTGGTTAAATTAATTGATTAACTGAACCTTAACATAAATGAACTACAGCAATTGAAACGAACTAACCATAATTTGGATCACATTACTTTTGTTAATATTAAGAAGAGTTTTATCTGGATTTCAAGAAGAGTAGAAATATTATGAAATAACCAGGCTCGGTTAAAATACGCCCAAAAGTGAAGCATTGATTGATCATTCAACCAAACCATGTTTCACATAGAAAACTAAAATTAACCTAAGCAACCTGACAAGTCGAAAGAGTGGTTTTCGAGTTCACCAAACAATTTCCTCCTGGGTGCAAGTCGTCATCACAGGTTGTTCACGAGCTGAACCAAACCGAGTGGACCTTTGCTCGTGTTTGGCTCGTTTACAAACCGAGCTAAAAATAGAATGAGCATTTTTTTAGCAATAAATTTCTGAGCAAGCGGCGATCGTTTTAGACAAAATTACATATAAAATGACCGAATTGCTGTAACAACTCTCATCAAAAAGTACTATTTAAGATATTAATTAGTCCAAAAGGAAACCCTAATTGAGAGACCCAAGTGATTCTGAACAAACCCTAAAATTTTCATAATTCTCAGAATCAGGATTAGGGCCCCTAAAACTCAAGGGGGGGTTAAACCCTATGGACGATTATCTATCTAAAACGTTGGCAGCAAGTAAATTTTCGAAAATAATGATTCAGCAAGCCTACTCCCACATTCAGCAAACCTATAAGTAATTACGTGTCCCTTTACGGACCGTAAGTTTGAAACTTACGGACCGTAAGTCAGTATAATATCAAGTCAGCAAAGCTAGTCCCTGAGGTGTCTGACCTATAAAGATTCCCTGATCTTTACAGACCGTAAAGGTTGGGCTTACGGTCCGTAAGCCAGGACAAAATTCGACTATAAATAGCAGACATTGGCACTTGAATTCTGAACACTTTACGACGAAATAATTCTCACTATTACACTGTATTACGTACTGATATTCCGAAAATTCACCCCCGGGTATCGAAATTCTGCTACAAAACAGGGTATTAGCACAATCGCTGCTACGATTCATTTATCCGACGATCAATATATCCAATGAATGTTTAAATGCCGCCCACATTAGGGTTATACTTTATCGTTCGTCATTAATTTGACGGATCATCGTTAATTCGATGGGTAAAGTATTATACTTTGTCGTTCGTTGTTAATTCAACGGATCATCGTTAATTCGATGGATGAAGTATTGCATTTTGTCATTTATTGTGAGAATTTGATCTCGTGAATTATCGTAAATGCTGGATTGATTACTAACCCAGTTTTGTGTGCATTGTTATTTATATTAGGTTAACAAGGCTAAATCATAGATTAGACTCTGTCCGTATTAAATCAGCAATGTGAGTCATTCTCTCTTTTTATCAAAATTGTTTATAAAAGCATGTTATTTTCAAAGTTATAATTACGGGGATTAAGTCTTTGTAATCACCAAGTTACAGCCGGTATGTGGGGTTTTGTATACATTACTTGATAATCGTCACCATTGGGGCAGCCAATGGGGGATATGACCATAGTCACAAACACCATTGGACGAATGGGCCAATGGGTTGAGTGACAAGTACTGTGGGTAGTTGGTTTGATATCAGAAACATTGTAATCGCTCTTAATACTGTAAATTATAACAAATGTGTCATTTTAGTAAATAGAATGATTCACTCAGTATTTCCCGCTGACAAAACCTTTTTCAAACATGTTTCAGGTGATCTGTTATAATTCAGGAAAAGTGCTGGGGAGCATTTCAAGCTTAAGATAGTGGCTCATTATAAAATAAAGAAATAAGTTTTGTAACATAACGATTTTATAGTAAAATCATACTATTGTAAATTATCGGAGTTTTATCCCGAATTGTGAAATAAAATAATCGGGGAAAAATTTTAGCTTTAAACGATCCTGATGAAAACTTCCGCTGTTAAACTTAATCAATTAAATACCGCAGTATTTCTGTCCCGCGGCTCCTGAAACTGGTCAAACCAGGTCGGGGGCCGTGACAGAAATAAGGTGGTATCAGAGCCACTGAGTTAAGCTAATTAAGTATTTAGAAATACTTAATTTTTCCTGATTACTATTATGTGATTATGTGTTTTATTAACTGGATTTTGTTAGTTACAGTATGGGTAAGAAAAAGCTGTCAAGTATCTATCTTAAATTAGATAGATCATCCAATGAGAAGGGAAGTTCATCCCGAACCAAATCCTCGAATCAGGCTGAAATTCCTGAAGAAGGAATATTTGTGCGAAAGGCACAATACGAGGAATCACTTTCTCCTAGCAGGAGGGAGATGATTATTAAGAAAAGTAAAGAGAAAATTCGAGAAAAGAAGATCAAACGGGAAACTCAGGAATTAATTGATAAATCACCTTGGGAAGATAAGTTAGATGAGAAATGGACAAATTTATATATGCTAGCCACAGTAGCAGAAAATATAAATCTCTAGATATTTTAAAGTTTAGCACCTTACCCTTACAATTTAGAAACCCTGTGAAATAAATAAAATTTCAAACTCTAAGTATGTTTTTCAGTTATCCTTGTAATCACTTAGTACACAGTATGTAATAAATTAAAAGGTTATTTATAAATTTTAACTTAGTATTTTATGCATTTTTGCATATATGCTACATCAGCATGAGTGGGATATCTGAAGCCTTTCAGAACCTTAATCTTTACCCCGTAACTATCGAAGCTTCCAAAGAATATACTAGCTACTTTCCCGATGTAGAACAACCAGTAGAATTCAAGGTTCCACCTGTGAACAAGCCAAAACAAAAGAAAAGAAGATATGTAGGATGGAGGAAAATACGTAGGAAAAAGCCAGCTACAAAACTTCCCAAAATCAACAATCCTTTGAAAAAGGGAAAAGAAATTATAACCGGCGAAAATTCTAAACAAATGGAAACTGAGGGCAAGGAAGAAGTTAAGAAGAAAGGAAAAGAAATTGTAACCAGGAAAAGTCCTAGACTCCAAGAGATGGAGAACGAAGCAAAAGAAGTTTCTAGGCAAATGGAAAAGCAGTTTGAAGAATATACTAAGGACATAGTAATGGAAGTTGGGCAAGGCTCTAAAACAACTCAGATAGAAATCGGAGAGAGCTCCAATCAAAACCAGGGAAGGACCTTTCAAGATGAGATAGATTTCCTATTGGCAAGCTGTGAAACAATTCAGCCTGTCAATACTAATAATAATAATATTTTTACTTATCCTCTTGAAAACCAACTCCCTATGAATTGGGAACCAACAATTCCAGACCCAATAAGTCCACTCCCAACCCATAGGAATGGACGAATGGTGGACGAACGATTGGCAATTTCAAAATATTGTCAACGATCCTTACTCTTTTCTTCCACAATTCGATCCAGAACCCCTACCTAATCCCCCCATGAGTAATGAAAACATGGCTGAACTTCGCCACTTTGGTGAAGAGTTGTTTGATGCTGGAACTAGAATCAGGGAAATAGGGGGACAGATTGCCTGGAAGTACGATGAGAGGGAACTGCGTTTTTAGAACAGAAAGTAACGAGAGATAGTAGGATGGTAAAATGGTGTTTGTATAATAGTAATAGTAAAGTTAGTCTGTAAATGATGAATAAAACCCTGTATGATATTTGTGAGTAATGATGCATACTATAATAGATATAAAATGAAATCGAGAAATCGATTGTTTTGACTATATCTGTATTATAAAATTTTCTGATTGCTTGTATGTAATTGTTATTTAGCAGATACTAATAAAAACTATATATATATTAATCAGATGGCAAACAATGGTAATGAACCAGTAAATGAAGATAATCAGTCTGAGCAACATCCAGGAGATCAATATATGACTCGGCAAGATATTGAAAACATTGTGGCTAAAGGGATAGCCAATGCTATTCCAGCATTCGTTGCTGCTATAAAGAATCCAATCGAACCACAACAAATGGTCCCTAGTAAACAGATTACTGAAGATAACTTCAGTAATAGTGTAAATGAAGGCAATAATCATGTTAATCATAATAAGGAACCACATCAAGCTCCATTACCCAAGAAAATGAAAACTGCAACGCCTGGTTGCACTTTCAAAGAATTTCTTGCTTGTAAACCCACTGAATTTGCGGGCAATGAAGGAGCAACTGCATCACTGCGTTGGTTAGAGAAAACCGAAGCAGTCATTGCAATAAGTAAATGTGGTAAAGATGATCAAGTTATGTATGCATCCAATCTGTTCAAAGAAAGTGCACTTGAATGGTGGAATACTGTGTTACAATCAAAGGGAAGAATAATAGCTTATGCTATGACTTGGGAAGAATTTAAGGGTTTTGTGGAAAGAAAATTCTGTCCTGAGTATGAAAAGGAACAGATGGCGAATAAGTTTCTAAATCATCGGATGATGGGTGTGGATTGTCGTGGGTATACCTCGACATTCTTTGAATATGCAAGAGTGGTACCAACACTGGCTTCGCCAGAACCGGTACTCATTTCTCGCTATATTTGGGGGCTAATTAGCGAAATCCGCAATATTGTTAAAGCTGCGAGACCTCGCACTATTGATGATGCGGTAGAATTAGCCAATACTTTAACCGATGAATTGGTACGCACAAGAGATGAAGATAGGAAAAAGGCACTAGCTCAGAAAATTACCCAAGGATTTCGTGTGGGTAATAATAACAGCTTCAAGAGAAAAGGAACAGGGCAATCTCCAGCTCCGTCATTCTGCAGTAAATGCAAAAAGAAGCATTATGGAAGATGCGATATCACTTGCAATTTTTGCAAAGCTGTAGGACATCGTGAAGAAAACTGCAAAAAGAAGACCGTGATTTGTTTTAACTGTGGAGAAGCGGGGCATTATAAAACAGAATGTCCTAAATTGGTTAAACCAGTAGACAACAAACCTAAGGCGACCGAAGGAACTACAAAGAAAAATGCCAGGGCATTTCAGCTGACCACTCAAGAAGCAGAACTCATTCCGGATGTGATAGCGGGTACGTTCTTAGTTCACAACGTGTATGCAAAAGTATTATTTGACTCTGGTGCAAACCAAAGTTTTATAAATACTTCATTCTGTCAAGCTCTTAGTTTACCTTTAACCAATATTAGGCAGATTTTTACAGTTGAAACCGCAGACGGAAATTCAGTTAAAATAGATAAAGTTTTGCAAGAAGGAAACATAGAACTTTTAGGACATAAATTCTCTGCAAGACTATTGCCGATGAATTTAGCTGAATTTGATGTTGTATTAGGAATGGATTGGTTAGTAGCCAACCATGCTAAAATCCTTTGTGATCAGAATTCCATAGAAATTCAATCACCTACTGGAGAAGTGATTAGGATTACAGGAGATAAACCACGTAAGCCCATGAAGTTCATATCAGTAATGAAAGTTGCTAATTATGAACGAAAACAAGGAATAGTGTATATGATTTCAGTAATCATTAGCACTAAGGGAAAAGATCTTAAGGAAATACCAGTAGTATCAGAATATTCTGATATATTTCCAGAAGATTTACCAGGATTACCTCCAGATAGGGAAGTAGAATTTAGAATTCATCTAATTCCAGGAACTACACCGATAGCCAAGGCACCTTATCGATTAGCACCCACAGAAATGTTAGAACTGAAAAAGCAATTAGATGAATTACTAAGTAAAGGATTCATACAACCTAGCTCATCCCCTTGGGGAGCGCCAGTGTTGTTTGTAAAGAAAAAGGACGGTTCAATGAGAATGTGTATCGATTATAGAGAATTGAATAAGGTTACAATTAAGAATCGATATCCATTACCTAGGATTGATGATCTTTTTGATCAACTTCAGGGGGCTAGATATTTTTCTAAGATAGATTTACGCTCCGGATATCATCAATTGAAGGTACAAGAAGAAGACATACCTAAGACTGCTTTTAGAACTAGGTATGGTCATTACGAGTTTACAGTCATGCCCTTTGGGTTAACAAATGCACCTGCAGCATTTATGGACATGATGAATAGGATCTGTAAACCGTATTTAGATAAATTTGTAATTGTCTTCATCGACGATATACTTATTTATTCTAAAAGTCAGACAGAGCATTGTGAACATCTTCATGCACTCTTAACTTTGTTAAGAAAAGAAAAGTTGTACGCCAAATTCTCGAAATGCGAATTTTGGCTAAAGGAAGTGCAATTTTTAGGACACATGATAAACCATGAAGGTATTCACGTAGATCCTGCTAAGATCGAGGCAATTATTAAATGGAAGGTTCCACAAACAGCAATGGAAATTAGGAGTTTTATAGGTTTAGCTGGGTACTATAGACGGTTTATTAAGGATTTTTCCAAGATAGCTGTACCATTAACTAAGTTAACCTGTAAAGCCACTAAGTTTGAATGGGGAACCAAACAAGAAGAAGCTTTTAGGATTTTAAAGCAGAAATTAACCCATGCACCAATCTTAGCCTTACCAGAAGGAACTGAAGATTTTGAAGTATATTGTGATGCTTCAAAATTAGGATTTGGATGTGTGCTTATGCAACGCAAGAAAGTAATTGCGTACGCATCAAGACAATTGAAAAAGCACGAAGAAAACTATACGACTCATGATTTAGAATTAGGAGCCGTAATTTTTGCCCTTAAGATTTGGAGACACTATCTTTACGGAAGTAAATTTACTGTCTACACAGACCACAAAAGTTTAAGATATATATTTGGGCAAAAAGAGTTAAACATGAGGCAAAGGAGATGGATGGAAATCTTAAGCGATTACGACTGTGATATTCAGTATCACGAAGGAAAGGCAAATGTAGTTGCATATGCCTAAATTCGTAAGTATTATGAGAAACAGAGACGGGTTCGTGCTCTCAGATTAAATCTACAAATAGATTTAATGGAATATTTGAAGAATGTTCAAACTACAGCAATCAAGGATGATGCTGAAGGAATGAAAGGACAAATCAAAGAATTAGAACAAGGAGTAGATGGAATTTGGAGATTCCACAAAAGTAGAATATGGGTACCTAAGCAGGGAAACTTAAGACCTAAGATTTTAGAAGAAGCTCATAAATCTAGGTATACCATGCATCCAGGAAACAATAAGATGTACCAAGATTTAAGAAAGAACTTTTGGTGGATAGGAATGAAAAAGGACATAGCCAGCTATGTTTCTAAATGTCTTACTTGTTCACAAGTTAAGGCAGAACATCAAAAACCTTCAGGATTATTACAACAGTTAGAGATGCCAGTATGGAAATGGGAACTTATAACCATGGATTTTGTTACCAAGTTACCCAAAACCAGAAAAGGTAATGATGCGATTTGGGTAATTGTGGATCGATTAACCAAATCTGCTCACTTTTTGCCAATGAAAGAAACCTTTACCATGGAAAGACTGGCTAAATTGTATGTAGATGAAATTGTATCCTTACATGGAGTTCCACTCTCCATTGTTTCGGATAGAGATAGTCGTTTTACTTCCCATTTTTGGAAAAGTTTCCAGCAAGCTATGGGAACTCGATTAAATTTGAGCACTGCATATCATCCACAAACAGATGGACAAAGTGAAAGGACAATCCAAACTCTAGAAGACATGCTCCGAGCATGTGTAATAGACTTTGGTGGAAGTTGGGATGATCACTTACCATTAATTGAATTCTCCTATAACAATAGTTATCATTCAAGTATCGAAACCGCTCCATTCGAGGCACTGTATGGAAGAAAATGCAGAACTCCAATTTGTTGGGCAGAAATAGGAGAAAATCAATTGTCAGGTCCAGAGATTGTTCAAGAAACAACTGATAAGATTACTCGAATCAAGGAAAAGCTGAAAACGGCTCGAGATCGTCAGAAGAGTTATGCAGACAATAGATGCAAGCCGTTAGAATTCCAAGTTGGAGACAGAGTACTGTTGAAAGTTTCTCCTTGGAAAGGAGTAGTCAGATTTGGAAAGAAAGGAAAGCTAAGTCCCAGATACGTAGGACCATTTCCATTGATCCAACGTATAGGACCAGTCGCTTATCGTTTACAACTACCAGAAGAATTATCTGGAGTACATAATGTATTTCATGTATCCAATCTCAAGAAATGTTTATCAGATGAATCTCTGGTAGTACCTCTTCGAGATATAGAAGTAAACGAAAAGCTGAAATTTGTTGAGAAACCTCTTCAAATTGAGGATCGAAAGATCAAGTTTCTTAAACACAAATGACTAGTTTTAGTCAAAGTAAAGTGGGATTCAAGGAGAGGACCTGAGTACACTTGGGAGTTAGAATCAGAAATGAAGCGAAAATATCCTCATTTATTCCAGTAAATCTCGAGGACGAGATTTTTCTTAAGGTGGGGAGAATGTAACAACTCTCATCAAAAAGTACTATTTAAGATATTAATTAGTCCAAAAGGAAACCCTAATTGAGAGACCCAAGTGATTCTGAACAAACCCTAAAATTTTCATAATTCTCAGAATCAGGATTAGGGCCCCTAAAACTCAAGGGGGGGTTAAACCCTATGGACGATTATCTATCTAAAACGTTGGCAGCAAGTAAATTTTCGAAAATAATGATTCAGCAAGCCTACTCCCACATTCAGCAAACCTATAAGTAATTACGTGTCCCTTTACGGACCGTAAGTTTGAAACTTACGGACCGTAAGTCAGTATAATATCAAGTCAGCAAAGCTAGTCCCTGAGGTGTCTGACCTATAAAGATTCCCTGATCTTTACGGACCGTAAAGGTTGGGCTTACGGTCCGTAAGCCAGGACAAAATTCGACTATAAATAGCAGACATTGGCACTTGAATTCTGAACACTTTACGACGAAATAATTCTCACTATTACACTGTATTACGTACTGATATTCCGAAAATTCACCCCCGGGTATCGAAATTCTGCTACAAAACAGGGTATTAGCACAATCGCTGCTACGATTCATTTATCCGACGATCAATATATCCAATGAATGTTTAAATGCCGCCCACATTAGGGTTATACTTTATCGTTCGTCATTAATTTGACGGATCATCGTTAATTCGATGGGTAAAGTATTATACTTTGTCGTTCGTTGTTAATTCAACGGATCATCGTTAATTCGATGGATGAAGTATTGCATTTTGTCATTTATTGTGAGAATTTGATCTCGTGAATTATCGTAAATGCTGGATTGATTACTAACCCAGTTTTGTGTGCATTGTTATTTATATTAGGTTAACAAGGCTAAATCATAGATTAGACTCTGTCCGTATTAAATCAGCAATGTGAGTCATTCTCTCTTTTTATCAAAATTGTTTATAAAAGCATGTTATTTTCAAAGTTATAATTACGGGGATTAAGTCTTTGTAATCACCAAGTTACAGCCGGTATGTGGGGTTTTGTATACATTACTTGATAATCGTCACCATTGGGGCAGCCAATGGGGGATATGACCATAGTCACAAACACCATTGGACGAATGGGCCAATGGGTTGAGTGACAAGTACTGTGGGTAGTTGGTTTGATATCAGAAACATTGTAATCGCTCTTAATACTGTAAATTATAACAAATGTGTCATTTTAGTAAATAGAATGATTCACTCAGTATTTCCCGCTGACAAAACCTTTTTCAAACATGTTTCAGGTGATCTGTTATAATTCAGGAAAAGTGCTGGGGAGCATTTCAAGCTTAAGATAGTGGCTCATTATAAAATAAAGAAATAAGTTTTGTAACATAACGATTTTATAGTAAAATCATACTATTGTAAATTATCGGAGTTTTATCCCGAATTGTGAAATAAAATAATCGGGGAAAAATTTTAGCTTTAAACGATCCTGATGAAAACTTCCGCTGTTAAACTTAATCAATTAAATACCGCAGTATTTCTGTCCCGCGGCTCCTGAAACTGGTCAAACCAGGTCGGGGGCCGTGACAATTGCCCTTCTAGTTAACAGAATTACATATAAAATGACCGAATTGCCCTTCTAGTTAACATAATTACATATAAAATGACCGAATTGCTCTTCTCGTTAACAAAAAAATGGAAGAAGTTAACTTAGTGGACTAAAATGGCAACGATAAAACCTTTTTGGACCTACAGGCGAAAAATGAAACATTTGGACTAAACTGCCAAAATGGCCCAAACCACATGAACTAAAATGACATTTAACTCTTTTAGTTTTTACTTAATACTGAATAATTAGTTTTCTAAACTATCATGCATTTTTTCAACCCGAATCGATTCGGGCCCAAAAAATAAATGGTTGTTTTCATGCTCCAAACAAGTTTGAACCCAACCCAAATCGGTTTCAGTGGTTTGGGGTTTTCAACTCTAAATCTATTTATAACCCATACCGGTTTGGCCCATTAGAAAAACCCGTTCGGTTTGGGCCCAAACTTGTTCTTTTAGACCTCAAATTCCAGCCCATAACTCACTATAAATGACTTTCTGTTGGGCTTATATGCTCTTTATTGGGCTAATGCTAAACAACAGAAGCCTCTTTTATCAAACGATTTAGCCCATTATAACTCACTAGAAATCACCCAAATAAAAAACAAGCAGCAGTTAACACCCATCATTCCACGATGATCTCTCAGCGAAAGATGCCCTAATTTTGTGCTTCAGTTTTCATCGATCGGTGATTCTGTAAGTTCTCTTATGATTCTACTTTATGCAGTTTTGTATGATTACATTCAAATGGATAAGTGGTACCTAAAAGTATGAAATTCATGACTCTTTTTTCTGTTTATGAAATATGAAAGTAATTTAATAGCAGAAACAGAGTAGGTTTCTATATTTTTGTGATTCTGTTCATACTTTAGGTATTTCCTTGATAAATTGACTTTCATCTGTTTTGGCCCATTAGTTTGTTACACATTTATTATTGCCTTTACTATATTTTATACATTCCAAAAGGGCGGGTGAGGTCAGGTGGTGTAACGGGTCAGAACGGGTTCCGGTCAGAACGGGCTATGCAGTTAATGCGGTAAAATATCGGATATCGGTCAAGGACCAATATTTGAAATATAGGTTATCTCGGTGAGATATCAGTGGGATATCGGTAATTTTAATATAATGCATAATTTATATCTATAGCAATTTAACACCAATAATTCAGTGATATATCGGTTATATCGGTCAAATATCGGTGATATATCAGTTATATCAATCAATATCGCCGATAATATCGGTACCGATAGTTGACGCCGATATTTTACTAAGGGACCGATATGACCGATAGAACCGATATATCACCGATATTAACTGCATAGAGAACGGGACGCTTTGAAAAAAAAAGGTCATTTTGGTTCGGGTCAGGATGTGTTTCGGTCAGAATGCATCGCTTTAAAAGGGTCATTTTGGCTCGGGTCAGAACGGGTGGCTTTGGAAAAGTGCCATTTTGGTTCGGGTGAAAACAGATTTTGACAAAACTTAGATCAGGCAGCATAACCTAACAAATAGGATGGGTTCTACCCTTAACCCTATTACAGTTTGCATACTAACAAATTGTTCATCCCATGGTTCAATATTTGACTAGAAATATAATATACAAATCCCCAGAATCTATTTAATATTTCGCCCGTTGCATTAGTAATTTCAGAAGAAGACGACGTTCGAGAACTGTTGCTAGCAAGGTCATTAGAGTTGTCAAGAAAAACAAAAGCATTACATAATTATACAACCATAAAGAGTAATTCGGTTGTTGTGTTTATGGATGGTTTATGAGTGTCATGGCTAATATTCCATTGATTTATGTTTATCATTATATTTGTCTTCTTGTTAGAATGATGGCACTTGAAGCATCCGAGTTCGCACCAAAAGATATTATCAGCACCATGCCAGATAGTGTGGTAACCAATATTCTGCAACGATTGCCATTACAAGATGCAGTGAGGACTGGTATCTTGTCGAGAAACTGGAGGTTTAAATGGACTATGCTTACCCAACTCATATTCGATAGGAACTTCTTTGCGCATTTAATAGAAAGAAGAGGCGAAAATACTTTCGGGATGATTATAAGTAGACTTCTTCTTCATCTTAATAGCGCCATAACAAAGTCCGTCCTTGTCCTCACCGTATTGGACGTTGTAGATATTCATCACTTGATTTTGTTCTTGTCGGAAAAAGGAATTAAGGACCTCACTCTTACAAATTGGTGTAAACCACAAGTGAAGTTGCCTACCCATCTTTTCTCTTGTTTAGAGTTGAAACATTTGAATATTTCCGGCTGTTGTTTCAATCCTCCACCTAGTTTTCGTGGTTTTCCGAACCTGTTGAGCTTAGAGTTATGTAACGTACAATTTGGAGGCGACCTTGGGGAGTTTCTTACTCAGTGTCCCTTACTCGAGAGTTTGGACCTCGGTTATCTTTCTTATTCAGGCAACTTGAAACCAGCTGAGATTGCAAAACTTGAAAATCTCAAAATATTATCTTTGTCATTGTGTCATCTTGAAACTACGACGGCCACAAGTTCTTGTGACATCTTTGAGCTTTTGCGTTATCTTCCAAAACTTCAAGAGCTTGGTTTGGATTTTCATGACTACAAGGTAACGCTAGTCGCTAAGTTGCGTGTTTGAAGTTTATGTGCATATTCATTATATTGACCAAAACTTTACTTTCGTATAGTTGACAGAAGGTGGTGCTAGAAAGAAGTTCCCCACTGCGTTTCCCCCCCTCAAGGCTATTAAGTTAACAAGAATAGGTTTTAGCAATGGTGTTATGTTATCATTTGCTTTAGAAACGATCAGACACTTCTCAAATTTGCAGACCCTTGAAATCACAGGAATTATGCATCTTGTATGTATCGATCATATTGCTTGCCTTATAATCTCATATATGCATAGTTTTGCATTTGAATACTGTTTATTATTCTTGCAGGTTGATGACCCAGTTCCAGTTTCAATTCCGATTCCGGAGGTAGAGTACAACACGATGGAGCTTCGGAGTGTGGTGTTTAACGATTTTAAAGGTTCAGAGAATGAAGTATATTTGCTAAAATATTTCCTTGCGTGTTCTCCGTCCCTGAAAAAGATTGTTATTCATCCCGACTGGAGTCTAGCGCTTGGTGAACAGTTCATGTTGGCGAAGAAGTTGTTGAAGCTCCATCGCGCTTCCCCAATAGCTGAAATCCATTTTGATTAGTTTTTGTTTTTTTGAATTTCTCTTTTATGGCTCCATTGTATAATCTGATCTTCGAAAACGGAATGCATTGTAACAGATTCCTATTGATAGTTGAATCATATGTTTCTTAATACTGTCAATTCTTGGTGTTTTGATTGTTTCATAAATGTGCCTCTTTATATGCATCATTTATGTTATTCTAGTTGAATTTGCAAGGGTTTTATCAATATAGCAGAAGGAAGTAGTTCAACACAAAAATGATATGAACTGGAGTGAGTTTCTACAGCTGTTAGTATGCATGAATTGGCTCATGTTAATCACTCTGATATCTTGAAAAGGCTTTGAGTACTCGTGTTTGAAGTAGTTATGTTATGTTCTTCCAAGGATCATTGATGTTTCTAACTAGTTAATACCCCGCCCGTGTTGTGGGGTGATGGCCGAATAATGAGCGATTGTTAGGCAGCTCATTGACACGAAAAACAATTAAATTGAGTCAAACAATTAAAACAAAACGCTTTTATAGTTTTGATAAAAATAAAAAAAAACTAAAACAATGGCATAACTGAGGGAAAGTTGTATTTTTTTTACTGGGGTAAAATCATAATTTACCAAAAGCTAAAGTGATGGTAGTAGTGTAAATTTGAACCAGAGGCAAAATTGTAAATTTTCACAGGGGCAAATTCGTAATTTTAAACTTGGGGTAACAGCGTAATATAAATTTGAACTAAGGGCACAATCGTAATTTTAAGCTGGAGGCAAAATCACAATTTTATTTTGAACCGAGGACAAAATTGTAATTTTGAGTTGGGGGCAAAAGCATAATTTTATTTTGAACTGTGGAAAAACGTAATTTTAAACTGAGGGCGAAATCATAATTTTTTAAACGGAGAAAAATCACATTTTTGAACAGAGGGTAAAATCGTAATTTTTAGCTAGGGGCAAAAACAATTTTATTTTGAACTGGGGCGAAAAGGTAATTCTGAGCTGAGTGCAAAACCACAAGTTTATTTTGAATCGAGGGGAAAATCGTAATTTTGAGTTGTGGACAAAAGCGTAATTTTATTTTGAGTTGGGGGCATAACCGTAATTTTAAAGATGGGCAAAACCGTAATTTTAAAATGGATATAAAATATAAACTGGTTGGTCCAATAGGGGAGTGCCAGACAAAATCGTAATTTTGAATTAAGGGCAAAATCATAATTTTGAGATGGGGACAAAAGCGTAATTTTAAGTTGAGCTGGGGGCAAAGCGGTAATTTTAAACAGAGGCAAAAACATAATTTAAAATGGATATAATATAATAAACTGGGTGGTCCAATAGGGGAGTGTCAAGCAGCTGCCTGGCACTATTCCCCATTTGGTAAATGTATGTATAGGAAATTGGTAAATGTATGTATAGGAAATTTTGTTGAAAAATGTAATGTTCATTCTCAGTTTGATTGAAGATAATCACATTGGGATAATGGGATCCTTAAAACTTTACATCAATTTTACATGATTTAAGGTGTACATCTGCTTTGACTATTAAAACATATTAAATGGCAAAAATGTCGTTCAATCTTAAACCGTTCGATAATAATAAAAGTGATATTATTAGACCATGTGTAGTGGTGAAGAAATATAATGCCCCTACCATGGGGCATTATCCGACACGTGTCATCCCAGTCAGCATGGGGCATTATAGCATAAAGTGGTGTAGTGGGGCATTATTCCAATAACCCCCATATTATTTTTAATGAAAAAAAAAAAAAGCACATGAAAGCAATTCAGCATGTGGTGTGTCAGAGCATGTGGGTTAATTGATTGGTGGGTCTCATTTGTTCAGAAGCAATTCAGCGTTTTAATTAAAACGCCACATGCTTTTTTTTGAAAAATAACGCCGGCTAACGCCGGGTGTAGTGGGGGGAGGGGCGTTTTGGGGCGTTTTTTTTCAATTTTTTTTAAAAATCACGCCCCACTACGGGTGGTCTTATAATTATAATAATTATATATTATATGTAATATTTATATATAAAAGTTAAAAAGAAAAGAAATGTTAAAAGGGTTTGGATGAAATTGGAAAAAAAAGAGTTAATTGCCATTTTAGTCCCTGTGGTTTGGGTCATTTTGCCAGTTTAGTCCAAAGGTTTCATTTTTAACATCTGGATCCAAAAAGGTTTCGTCGTTGCCATTTTGATCCAACTGACTTAACTCCATCCATTCACCTCTGTTAACTCAAAGGCAATTTTGTCATTTTATCTATCTGTTTTAATTAATTAATATTTAAAGAATATAAAAGGAATAAAAAAACAAACTTAATTATATATACACATATGACACATATAGATCTGACTATCTGAGAATGAGAATGGATTCAAGTTCTCTTTCAGCAACTCCAAGCAACCATCTGAGCAACTCCAATCAACCATCTGAGATTGAACCCAAAACCACGACAGAAGCTTCTCGGACCTTTAAATCACCTCTGCCACCATCACCACCACACGACCACCAACATCATTACCACCACCCGACCACCACAACCATAACCACCACCGTGACCCGCCCACCACCACCACCACAACCCGACCTGATCCACCGCTGGCAGAAGTTGACCCAGAACCCAACAAGATGCACCGCTGGCAGACCAGATCCACCGCCTTCCATTGTGGGAACTCCGACGAACCCTCCGTCGTCCAATTCGACACTATTAACGGTAATTTTTTCCACCATTCCACTCATTTTTCGACCCCAAACAAAACCCCTCTGTCAATTTATCATGACCGAGGGGATTCAACGATCAATTTGGTGGATTTGTGTCACACCCCAATATTTCCACACTTTACCGGTGGGCCCGGTAGGGGAGTAACGTGACGTGGTTGGCAACATCATCGTCAAACAACACAATATATAAATGCACAGCGGAAGCAAAAGGATAAATATATTACAATCTGAATTAATGTAACGTCAAGTATTACAACGGAAGTAAAGGATCCACAGGCGGATCTTAAAACAACAAAAGAAATTATCAGACTAATGGCTTATGTGAAGGAGTTGCAAATTCCTCATCTAACAAGTCCTGAGCAGCTTCCAGCCTATTATGTACTTGTACCTGTCACTTGGACTTTGGAAAATACGTCAGTTTTCACTGGTAAATACACTCAACTGACTCATTTGAAAAGTGTTTAAGAAAATTGGTTTAGGTGCACAAGGCACGAAAATATATCGACACTTTGATTAAAATGCTCAAGTCAATATTAATCTTTTATACTTGGGACAAACTATATCTCATGTTATCAGTTTTACATAACTTGCTCTACATGCGGGGTCCGGATCTATGCCGGTTCAAGATTAACCGACACACCACTATTCCCCTATTGGGAATTCCATATTGGATATAAACATATGGCATCTGTCAGGTGTATGCCTACACCCCGTGCTTAGGTCGTGGCCATTGCATTTAATGAGTCAAGGATATCCAGGACACGGTCACATTAATCCCCAATGTTTCAGTCAAGCAATACGAATTAAAACAGGTTATTTGGATTTCCCGACTCATTGGTCTTTGAATCCCATACCTGAACATCCGGTATTTATATTACCGTATCCCAAGCCCGTAATAGGGAAAATAAGTTAAGAGTATTTACCTGAGCTAGCTCCTGTCTTAAATAGCAAGAATTTTAATAACTCAGCCGTATTCACTTAAGTAAGCGTAGGTACAATTTACTGGAAGGCTCTAGTCTGGAATGATGGTATAAATAACCAATTAGAATACTAACGTGTCTTTAATTAAGCCTAAGCTTAGACCGGTTAGTCTTAAGGAAATATACGGTTCAAACGCATGATTAAGCGAAGACCGGAATAGAATGTGTTTTAGACCCGACAAGTTTGAAGACTTGTATAATATGGGTATATTATACACATTCTGGATTTTGAGATAAAACCGATAAGGTTTGACCCGTTTCGGCTAATTTATGTAAACTAGTTACATAAACCGAACCGAACGCGCATGAAGCGTAACGGGTAACCGTAAGAGTCCTAAACAGGTTTCCTAAGTTAACATGCCTTAAATATGTTATGATATCAGTAGGATACCTTTCATTATGCCCAAAACGAGTTTAATCTCATATTAAGCCTCGTAGGGGTATTTTGGTCAATTTAAAGATTATAAAAGGAATTAATTAAGTTTCTGTGAACCGGGTCTGAATACATCAGTAGGATAGTTTATTTTAACAGGTTATAACATTTGGTTATAAGTCTTATATGTCAAAATAATTTTTAAACCCAAACTATGCGTATAATATGCGTATAAAGCCGTTTTAAGCGACGTACGGTTTAAAATAGGATTCTGAGTTCTCTGATCAGTTAAACAGGTTCAAAACACTTCATTTATTATTTAAAATAAGCAGCAATTGGATTGGCGTCAAAAGAATTTGTAAAACTCATTTTATGGCCGAAAAGGGTATATTCGGTATTAACCGAATTAAGGCGATAATCCTAGCTTATAATCAGTTTAAAAATAATTAAAAATCTTCAAAAATCCCAAAATATTATATCACATCAGTGGGTAAAAGGTTTGGTGTCAAAAATTGGGTTTAGATAGGTTTTACGCTAATGACGCCGTTTAATTACTAAGAAACGTTATAATTACGTCATTAAGCATAACTCCTAATCTAGACCTCCGATTGACGTGAAATTTTAGGGATAAGTTTAATAATCAGTAATAAAGGTTATTGTACTTTCATATTTCTAAAAATCTCGTTTTATGGCTATAAGGGCATTATGGTCATTATTTAAGCAATTAACGGAACCGTCGGACAATCAAGGTTTCAAGTGGTATAAACGCAGAGGGTTATACCGACATGTAACTAGGTCCTAATGGAACTTTAAGGCATGTCTAAACCTATATAGATCGGGTCAGAATCGAGGTCAAAGCAGAAAGTCAAACTATGCGACTTTCGGCTCCTAATCGGTTCAAAACAGAAAGTTGTCGAATCAAACAAGCTTAGATAAGTTATTATACTTATTTTCAAGTTATATGAATGATAAAACATATTACACGCCTTCTGTATCGTTAATTACACGATTAATGATTATGTTGACTTTTTCGGACAACGTTTGACTCGACAAACGACCTAGTTAGATTAGGAATCAGTGAGTGCCCTTTTAGGGGTTTATTACCCATATAAATACCAACTTATAACAACTTTCATTTCGACAAAACTCTGGACCGATTGTGTTTTATCGCTAAGTCAAACCGTAGTTACGACGGTTTGACTTCTAGGCTATTAACTAAGCATAACTTAATTTAGAAGGATCAAGGGTACTTACATAAGTCTAATGGATGATTAAGAAGGCCTTAGTCTGCTGTGGAGTTCCAAAGATGAGCAGAAATGAATGTGTGGTTGCATGTTGCAACATGAGCCTTTTATACTAACTTCGATTATCATAGATTGATGCCAAATGGGTCTACCAAGGTTCAAGGATCAATACATGTGTCCCCTATAGGCTAAATACCAGTATAGGAAGCCCATTGTATTGCCAAAGGTCGATCTAAGTCGGTTAAGGGACTGAAACAGGCACCTGTCAACGTTTTCTGGTTCTGGCAGTCTCAGGCGGCCCGCTTTAGATCTTGTAATATCTTAGGCGGGCCGCATGGCCCTTCTGATCAGATAAACACGTTTTTCTTTATTGCATTTTGGTCCTTGGTCCCCCGAAAGGTCATTTTCACTTGTTTTCCAGCATTCTTATCCTTTAATATTGACATATGGGGGCTTTAAGGTTTATACCATCTTTGTCAAGTCCTCGGGTAACTTTGTGATCACCCGAAAAGCCCTAAATTTCAATGTTGACGATTCTAACCCTCACACACGAATTTTATCATAACTTTCTCATACGGTAACGAAACTTGGTGAAATTTTTATGGTGCCTTCTAGTGAGCATAATTAATCGTTACAAGGCTTCGGGTTTGCTAAAAGGTCACTCAGAGGTATATCTTAAACATGTTGACACATTTAACCCCTGTAGTTTGTGATCTCTCACTTTCTTTCACAATTCGCTTCGTATGATCCATGATCCATTCGTTTAAGGTTATAAACATCATGTAGGGTTATTGTAAAGTATATTTATTCATTGTTGACACTTTGAACCCTTATACTTACACAGTTTCATTGTTTGTCAACTTTAGTCCTTCAAGAACATTCTTTCACACGTTCAAACCTATGACACGTGTCAACACATTATAGGATGTAAATTTTCGAGGTGTTACATCCTCACCCCCTTAAAAGAAATCTCGACCTCGAGATTTACTGAAAAAGATAAGGGTACTTTTCTTTCATCGTGGACTCAACCTCCCACGTATACTCGGGACCTCAACGGTATCCCATTTGACCTTTACAATCGGTACATGCTTCCTTCGAAGCTTCTTAACCTGTCGATCCTCAATCGATATAGGATGTTTATCACATCATAATTCCGCATACCATATTGTGATAGTGCTCCTTGACTTATTGGCGAAACACCTCCTTCCGTCACTAGTGTGCAATGTACTGCGAGCTCCGCTAAGCTTCTTAAATAGGTTTTAGCTTATAAGCTACTTGATCTTGATACATTCGATTTTCTTCGAATAATTCTATATATTCAGGGCTTAACTAGCCTGATAATTTAACAAATTTGGCACATCCTTCCTGGGTGACATCTTTTGTTGAACCTTATTCCTTAACAAGAATTTAGGAGGTTTGCTATTTTCATTAATTCTTGATTTTCTGCCGAATTCTGGCATCTTACAGATGATTATGAATTTGCGTGATCTTATTTGTTGTTTCCAATGCAACTTTCAGATCCTGATAATTGGACTTACCAATCTATTGTCCTAACAATAGATGTTTAACATTCCATCTATACAAGGTCTCCAAGGGAGTAGCCTTGATACTTATTTATCAACTATTATAGAAAAGCTTATTTTAAGGTGAGATGGTTATTCCAACCACTGCTTAACAAATCTCAAAGAATAGTTATTCCTTACAGCTAGTCGATCAAATCGACGATCCTGGGCAGCAAATGGCGATTCTTAATTGTTGCCTAAATAGGGTTGCGGTAATCAATGCATAAGCAAGATGAACCGTCTTTCTTATTTACTAAAAATCGGAGTTCTTAGAACTTTGAATTTTGGCTTTATGAAACCCTCTCTACAAAACTTTATTGATTTGGCTCTTAGTTCTTCCTATTCCGTTGGTACTAACAGATGTAAGACTATTACAATAATTGCAGCCCTAAGCGGGATGTTTGTCCTAACATCCTCTTGCCTCTCAGGAGGTAACCAGGGTAGTTCTTATAAAGAAGCTAATTATGATACATAGAGATGTCAGAGATTTCCGCATCCTCAGGCTTTGGCTCATCTATCGCTGTCGGTGTCAGTTAAATGACACATTCTCTTTACAATTGCAAAGATGCCCTAAGTAGAGATACTTATAAGGACATTTTTTTATATTGGATATCTTCTTTGAATACTACTAGTCGACTTTAGTACAATATGACCATTGGGATATCTCAGGGGTTCCATGCATTAAACCTCCATACTGACCAGGCATGGAAGCAATCTATGGGACACACTAGGATACGCCAATTCTCATATGGCACTTTTATCAAACATAGTTTGGCATTCGCGGGCGATAGAAAACAAAGAGAAAAATAAAATAAAATAATATATATATTGTCGTACTCTTTTTGGGGAAGAGTACTCCAGATTCTCATGAAAGGATTATCTTCGAGGATGGGAGAGATGGTCATTAAAGTTCCCATTGGTGAGTTATACCTTATATTTAATATCTGGAGTTCTTATGAATGAATTCAAGAGTTTGCTAAGCTTATTGTTTGATAAAGGTTTATTATCCTTTGCATTAATATAAAAAAATACTTAGCAGACACTATCAAAGCTAAATGGTAAGGGACGTACCTAATGCTATTATCGATGTGCACTGTCTCTGGCATTCAACCGGTAGTCCAGGCGTTTCCTTTCTTATCCTTCCTAGACTTAGCTGCTCCTCTCTTGGCAGCCTTAGGGCAATTAGTACTGATGTGCCCCTTTTCGCTACAGCTGAAACAATTTGCATCTTTTATGTCCCTACATTCGTGGGACTGGTGGCCAGCTCTTTTACAGATGCCACATTGCTTTATCTTTTGGTTTAATCGACACTGTCCCCAATGTCTTCTTTTGCAGGTTTTGCATGTAGGCTTTTTGTTGGAATCCTGTTGGTTATTGTTGAACTCGGATTTGCTCTTCTTAGGATTCTGAGAGTTATTCTCCTCCCTTTGTCTTTTCTCATTAGTTTCATTCTTGAACGACTTTTGTCTCACTATATCTAGAGTGAGAGGCAAGGATAGATCTACAGCTGATCTGTAGTTGATTGGCCTTGAAGCCTTAACATTCCCTTTTATTCCTGGTGCCAAACCACCGATGAAACGCGTAATGCGTTTTGGTTCCGGGTTAATTAAATAGGGTACCAGTCTAGATAGAGAGTTGAAGTCGGTAACATATTGCGGACAATTTAGGTTTTTCATTGTTAGAGTCAGAAAATCTGTCTCCACCTTTTCCACTTCGTGTTGTGGACAGTAGTTCCCTTTGATAAGGTCCACAAACTTGGACCATCCCATATTGTATAGGGGAATTTTCCCCGTGGACTGCATCATGGCCCTCCACCATACAAGAGCCTCTCCCTTGAAAGATTGTGAAACAAATTTTACTACGTCCTTATCAGCACAATCGCTGATGTCCACAACCGTTTCCATTTCCTCAAGCCATTCCATAGCATCAATTGCTCCTTTTTCGCCATTGAAATCTCTGGGTTTGCATGAGACGAAATATTTGTAGGTGCACCCGCCTTAAGTTGAACGGGGCTTATCATAGAGTACTAACTCTTGAGGTTCGCTCTTTTCATCTGAAGAGTGAACGGAGCTCTCCTTGTGAGCTGATGTATGTGTTTCTGTATGGACCTTTGAGTGGGTGACACTCGGTTCCTTTTTGTTCTCAAGGATCTTATCCACAACTTCACTAATTGCTGCGCTAATCAAGGCCTGAAGAGTAGTGCCATTAACATTTATATTTATATGTGCATCCTTGTTTTTAGCCGCAGTACTGCTGTGTGCTTCGTCGGAAACCTCCATTCTGGAGCTTTGGTACTAAACACCAAAAATAACATATTGCTTAGATACAAGCTATTATGAAATCATCGTAATAGATGATTTATAAGCCATGATATTATTAAACCATAATGGCTGTTAGGTTTATAACTTCCTTATAGTATGCTACTAGAAAGTATGTCAATTATATTTAGCCTAGGTCAAAAAGGACCATCAATTGTGTTTATGGTTTGGACCGAGTCCATTACCTTTTGACAGGGGATCACAATGTCACAACTGTCCTTGTCATAACGAAAATCTTTAGATAGTTGGAAGGCTTGTCACGAAGGACATTAATAATCATAGGCACGAAGGCCTTGTCACAAAGGACTTATAAGAATATGGCACTTAAGGCATTAATATATAAGCCGCAATTTTATCGGATTAGAGATCTTAAGGTTCGAACATAGTTCTTCACCTTTGGACAGAAAGTCAAAGACTACAGCCGTCATTTCTTTGGAAGGTAATTTATTTTGCCACAAAGGCTAGTCAATGGACATAATTCTGATTAACCGGATAATGGTGAGCTTCAGAGGAGTCAGCCCTGGTGAAGCTTTGAAGGCTACTAATCCAAGTAGTAATAATTTGTTTAATTATAGGGAATCGTCGAATTTTGATGATTAATTAGCCATGGTGTAGCTCAACCATATAGACCAATAGGTAATATTAAATTTATTTGATTATGCTTGGCCTAGGTTTTTAGATAACCCATCTTTGGCGTTTAAACGGAATATGATCCTTCATATTTATTAGACAGGGGACATAAGTCACGACTGTCAATGTCGTACCGACATTTTATATAGCATAAGGGCTTGTCCCAAGGACTTTTTGATGGCACATGGGCCTTGTCACTAGGGAAAAATTTAAAACATAATCGATGATTCCTTTGGATCGGAAAATTTCATAATTCATTGTCTTGACAAGAATTTATGAAATAAAAACTATCTTTTCATGTATACACCTTTTCCCGTAGGTATACATCCCAAATGGATGTTTGATGCGTTCACCATGTTCGACGTTTACCAGCCATGATTTCTATTGATCATTTACGCTAAATAAGGGATTTGAATAATTCCTAATATAAAGATGACAAGTGTGATTTATCGCATCACTGTTGCCGGGAGTGTTAACATGTTTTCTGATGTTAACGAGGATCTGAATCTCTTTTTAAACAGGTTTTACCATTTTAGCTAGGTCTTCAATGATATTCAAGCTAGGTCAAACCTTTTTAAGATTCTCTTTTAATATTTATACTGGCAGGAAGGGAATGATATTTATTTTATTCAGGATTTCTATCATAAACCCTGATTTACAAGTTAATAATAGCACAAATGGCCTAGTCGCGTAGACAAGTTTAATTTATAAGCCATGATTTCAGAGAATCGAGGCATTAAGGTTTTAATAATAGTACGAATGGCCTAGTCACAAGGACATGTATAAATTATAAGCTATGATTGCAGAGAATCAAAGCATTTAGGTTTGAACATAGTTCATTACCTTTCTCGGACAGGGAGTCATCGCTACCACTGTCTTTTGGCTCATGTAGAAATAAGCAAGGCCCGTAGGCACTATATTACCAATATATGGTCACAATATGATCATCCTAATTGATGATTTAAACCTATGATTCAGAGATCATTAAATTGGGTTAGGAATCTTTTGAAGAATCCTATATAAAAATAACGTGTGTGATTTTAATGAATCACGTCTGCCAGGAGCGTTAACACGTTACAGGTGTTAACAAGGACTTGAATCTCTTGAATAGGTTCTACCATCTTGGCCTTGTAATATGGGCTAGGTTTACTTTTAAGATTCTTTTTAATAATTAACGCAGAATTTTTTTTTTAATCGAGATGTTAATAAGGATCTGAACCTAAATTGAGGAACTGCCATCCTAGCCGGGTCTTAATAATGACACGAGGCTAGGTCTTGTCCCCTTTTAGATTTTGCCATTTTATTATAATCGTAGATCTGATAATATAGGAATGATATGTTAAACATAATCGTTCCTTTAAAATTTAAACAGGTATATGGTTGCCCTAAACGGGATTTGGAAGGAATAATGTTGTCCTCGAAGGGACTAAAAGATAAATATCGTTATAAAGACTTTTAAGGAAACGAACTTCAGCAAAAGGAGTTTCTTCTTCATTTTTATTTCTGAATGCTTTCTCCTTGGTTGCACGTTTCATCCTAGCCGCTGTACGAAGGGCAGCAATTTAAGGCTCCGAGTGTGGAGAATTCCTATTACGGCTTCTTCGCTTGGCGACGTATCCAATATATAAAAATTGGAAGCAAAATTTCTAGATGAGGATTGAGAATATTCCTATGTTAAGTCTAGACTCATAAGGTCAAGGAATGTGCTAATGTGTCATTGAGATTAAGCACAAAAAGATAGTGTTTAATTCACTCAATGTTGGCTCTGATACCAACCTGTCACACCCCAATATTTCCACACTTTACCGGTGGGCCTGGTAGGGGAGTAACGTGACGTGGTTGGCAACATCATCGTCAAACAACACAATATATAAATGCACAGCGGAAGCAAAAGGATAAATATATTACAATCCGAATTAATGTAACGTCAAGTATTACAACGGAAGTAAAGGATCCACAGGCGGATCTTAAAACAACAAAAGAAATTATCAGACTAATGGCTTATGTGGAGGAGTTGCAAATTCCTCATCTAACAAGTCCTGAGCAGCTTCCAGCCTATTATGTACTTGTACCTGTCACTTGGACTTTGGAAAATACGTCAGTTTTCACTGGTAAATACACTCAACTGACTCATTTGAAAAGTGTTTAAGAAAATTGGTTTAGGTGCACAAGGCACGAAAATATATCGACACTTTGATTAAAATGCTCAAGTCAATATTAATCTTTTATACTTGGGACAAACTATATCTCATGTTATCAGTTTTACATAACTTGCTCTACATGCGGGGTCCGGATCTATGCCGGTTCAAGATTAACCGACACACCACTATTCCCCTATTGGGAATTCCATATTGGATATAAACATATGGCATCTGTCAGGTGTATGCCTACACCCCGTGCTTAGGTCGTGGCCATTGCATTTAATGAGTCAAGGATATCCAGGACACGGTCACATTAATCCCCAATGTTTCAGTCAAGCAATACGAATTAAAACAGGTTATTTGGATTTCCCGACTCATTGGTCTTTGAATCCCATACCTGAACATGCGGTATTTATATTACCGTATCCCAAGCCCGTAATAGGGAAAATAAGTTAAGAGTATTTACCTGAGCTAGCTCCTGTCTTAAATAGCAAGAATTTTAATAACTCAGCCGTATTCACTTAAGTAAGCGTAGGTACAATTTACCGGAAGGATCTAGTCTGGAATGATGGTATAAATAACCAATTAGAATACTAACGTGTCTTTAATTAAGCCTAAGCTTAGACCGGTTAGTCTTAAGGAAATATACGGTTCAAACGCATGATTAAGCGAAGACCGGAATAGAATGTGTTTTAGACCCGACAAGTTTGAAGACTTGTATAATATGGGTATATTATACACATTCTGGATTTTGAGATAAAACCGATAAGGTTTGACCCGTTTCGGCTAATTTATGTAAACTAGTTACATAAACCGAACCGAACGCGCATGAAGCGTAACGGGTAACCGTAAGAGTCCTAAACAGGTTTCCTAAGTTAACATGCCTTAAATATGTTATGATATCAGTAGGATACCTTTCATTATGCCCAAAACGAGTTTAATCTCATATTAAGCCTCGTAGGGGTATTTTGGTCAATTTAAAGATTATAAAAGGAATTAATTAAGTTTCTGTGAACCGGGTCTGAATACATCAGTAGGATAGTTTATTTTAACAGGTTATAACATTTGGTTATAAGTCTTATATGTCAAAATAATTTTTAAACCCAAACTATGCGTATAATATGCGTATAAAGCCGTTTTAAGCGACGTACGGTTTAAAATAGGATTCTGAGTTCTCTGATCAGTTAAACAGGTTCAAAACACTTCATTTATTATTTAAAATAAGCAGCAATTGGATTGGCGTCAAAAGAATTTGTAAAACTCATTTTATGGCCGAAAAGGGTATATTCGGTATTAACCGAATTAAGGCGATAATCCTAGCTTATAATCAGTTTAAAAATAATTAAAAATCTTCAAAAATCCCAAAATATTATATCACATCAGTGGGTAAAAGGTTTGGTGTCAAAAATTGGGTTTAGATAGGTTTTACGCTAATGACGCCGTTTAATTACTAAGAAACGTTATAATTACGTCATTAAGCATAACTCCTAATCTAGACCTCCGATTGACGTGAAATTTTAGGGATAAGTTTAATAATCAGTAATAAAGGTTATTGTACTTTCATATTTCTAAAAATCTCGTTTTATGGCTATAAGGGCATTATGGTCATTATTTAAGCAATTAACGGAACCGTCGGACAATCAAGGTTTCAAGTGGTATAAACGCAGAGGGTTATACCGACATGTAACTAGGTCCTAATGGAACTTTAAGGCATGTCTAAACCTATATAGATCGGGTCAGAATCGAGGTCAAAGCAGAAAGTCAAACTATGCGACTTTCGGCTCCTAATCGGTTCAAAACAGAAAGTTGTCGAATCAAACAAGCTTAGATAAGTTATTATACTTATTTTCAAGTTATATGAATGATAAAACATATTACACGCCTTCTGTATCGTTAATTACACGATTAATGATTATGTTGACTTTTTCGGACAACGTTTGACTCGACAAACGACCTAGTTAGATTAGGAATCAGTGAGTGCCCTTTTAGGGGTTTATTACCCATATAAATACCAACTTATAACAACTTTCATTTCGACAAAACTCTGGACCGATTGTGTTTTATCGCTAAGTCAAACCGTAGTTACGACGGTTTGACTTCTAGGCTATTAACTAAGCATAACTTAATTTAGAAGGATCAAGGGTACTTACATAAGTCTAATGGATGATTAAGAAGGCCTTAGTCTGCTGTGGAGTTCCAAAGATGAGCAGAAATGAATGTGTGGTTGCATGTTGCAACATGAGCCTTTTATACTAACTTCGATTATCATAGATTGATGCCAAATGGGTCTACCAAGGTTCAAGGATCAATACATGTGTCCCCTATAGGCTAAATACCAGTATAGGAAGCCCATTGTATTGCCAAAGGTCGATCTAAGTCGGTTAAGGGACTGAAACAGGCACCTGTCAACGTTTTCTGGTTCTGGCAGTCTCAGGCGGCCCGCTTTAGATCTTGTAATATCTTAGGCGGGCCGCATGGCCCTTCTGATCAGATAAACACGTTTTTCTTTATTGCATTTTGGTCCTTGGTCCCCCGAAAGGTCGTTTTCACTTGTTTTCCAGCATTCTTATCCTTTAATATTGACATATGGGGGCTTTAAGGTTTATACCATCTTTGTCAAGTCCTCGGGTAACTTTGTGATCACCCGAAAAGCCCTAAATTTCAATGTTGACGATTCTAACCCTCACACACGAATTTTATCATAACTTTCTCATACGGTAACGAAACTTGGTGAAATTTTTATGGTGCCTTCTAGTGAGCATAATTAATCGTTACAAGGCTTCGGGTTTGCTAAAAGGTCACTCAGAGGTATATCTTAAACATGTTGACACATTTAACCCCTGTAGTTTGTGATCTCTCACTTTCTTTCACAATTCGCTTCGTATGATCCATGATCCATTCGTTTAAGGTTATAAACATCATGTAGGGTTATTGTAAAGTATATTTATTCATTTTTGACACTTTGAACCCTTATACTTACACAGTTTCATTGTTTGTCAACTTTAGTCCTTCAAGAACATTCTTTCACACGTTCAAACCTATGACACATGTCAACACATTATAGGATGTAAATTTTCGAGGTGTTACAATTTGAAATCGAGGGTGCTTGAGAAATGGGGGTTAGTTTCAGTCACCAACGTAGGTGATGGTGATGTTGGTGGTGGTGGCCGAATCCACTGCCTTCATTTTCTATTGTTTGTTTCTCTGATGCGATAATGTTGAATCACATATGGCACGGACCGGAGATAGAGATAGGGTTCTGGCAGGTGATGGTCATGTCGGTGATGGTTAAGCAGGTGGTGGTGATGGTTGTGGTTGTGGTGGTGAGGCGGTGGTGGTGAGGCTGTGGTGGTGATGGTGGCAGTGGTGGTGGTGAAGGCAGGGGTGGTGATGGTGGCAGTGGTGATGGTGAGGTGGGTGATGAAGGTGTGTGTATAATATATTCTTTAAATATTAATTAATTAAAACAGATAGATAAAATGACAAAATTGCCTTTGAGTTAACAGAGGTGAATGGATGGAGTTAAGTCAGTTGGATCAAAATGGCAACGACGAAACCTTTTTGGATCCAGATGTTAAAAATGAAACCTTTGGACTAAACTGGCAAAATGGCCCAAACCACAGGGACTAAAATGGCAATTAACTCGAAAAAAAACAAAAGATAAATGTTAATTGACAAAGATACCCCTAATTTAACTGAGATTTTTGGATGAAGTTAGTCACTTGGATGAAAATGACAAAGAAAATTTGTAAACGTCAGGGACGCAGAGGAGACAAAAAAAAAAAAAAAACTATTTAAACTAAATTGACATTTTAGGTTAAATCTTACGACCAAAATGACAACTTAGGTGCTGTTTGTTTTTTCTGCGGGAAAAGGTCTGCAGTCTGCGGACAACATCTGCAGGCATCTGCAGGAGAAGAGGTGGACCAAATGTCTGCGGTCTGCAAGGAGAAGAGGGTTTGTTTTTTTTTTTCTTCTACAAAAACACTTCACACACACACACACACACAAAAGACACACTGCCACAACTCTCTCTCTCTACTCTCTCTCTCTACAAGATAGCACCACCACCGCACCACCTCCGCCATCACACCACCGCCATCATCTACCGCCAAGAACAACCACCCACCCCATCTTCGTCGTACAACCCCCGTCGTTCAACCACCAAGCACCACCGCCACCACTTCGATTTGGGGGTTTTTGAAACAGAGAGAGAGAGAGATCCAGAGAGAGAGAGTACGAGGAGAGAGAGACTGCGGTGGTTACGGTGATTGGGGGTGTCGGGTGGAGGAGATGATGATGATGATGAAACAGAGATCGATGATGATGATGATGAAACAGAGATCGATGATGATGATGATGAAACAGAGCACCGCCACCACTTCGATTTGGGGGTTTTTGAAACCCTAATTTCACCGATCGATTTGGGGGTTTCTGAAACAGAGATCGATGATGATAATGATGATGAAACAGAGATCGATTTGGGGGTTTTTGAAACCCTAATTTCATGATGACGATGATGTTCGATGATGATGATAACAGATGATGACCGCGATTTTGATGGTGGATGTGATTGGGGGTGTCGGGTGGAGGAGATGGGTGAACGTGGGGTGGCGGTGGTGGCGGAGATGTGGTGGTGGAGGTGGTGGCAGGATGTGGGGGTGGAGGTGTGGAAGAAGAGCCAAGAAGAGGTTTGTGTCTGTGTGATGAAGACATGGGAACATGTCTGTGTGGTGAAGAGGTCTCGCAGACCTTTTTTAATGAAAGGTCTGCGAGAAAACAAACAATCTGCAGCATCCAAACGTCTGCCCGCGTCTGCGCGGCGCAGACATAAGTGGCCAGAAGTACTTCTGGCCAAAAAACAAACAGAACCTTACTCTAATAAAAAGCCATCAAGTGTAATTTTGTTTTTTATATTTAGAGTAGACTGCAATTTTATCCCCTGAGGTTTAGGCCAATTGGCACTCTGACCCCCTCTAACGAAATAATTGCAATTTTACCCAATGTTTTAAAAACCGGTTTAAACCGGCCGGTTGAACCGGTTAAACCGGATGCCGGATTCTTGGTCGGTACGAATCATACCGGTAAACTAAGGAAACGACAAAGAAGTTGTATCGCCGGTAAATTGGGCTATACCTGTTTAAACCGGTATACTGGTTCATACCGGGCCAAAGGTCAAAATTTTGAACTTTTAATTTTTAGGTGCCTATAAAAGGTGACTATTTACCTTCTCAGTTAATGTGTAAAACTTAGCGTCCACAATTGACAATGAACATCGAACAAACTTTTTCCTCACTCAAAGATAAAAAATCATTGGTTTTTTCAAATTAAGTTCTTCAAGGTTTACCTTCTTTTGACTTTTATTCAATCATTCATGTTGTTAATTATTTTTTTGCTAATTGCTATGTAATGGGTATTTAATCATAAACTTTTGGATAACTTTTTGATTATAGATTAACTTTTGGATTTTTTTTTTATTATGAATTGATGTAGTTTTGGATTATTTTTTAAGTGGAAATTATATTTTATGGATTTATAGAGTTAATTAGTCAACACGGTTGAACCGTCCAGTACAACCCGGTTCAACCGATTGAACCATTTCTGAGTCTAACTCGGTATGATTAAAATACCGGTTTTTAAAACATTGATTTTACCCCGCAACCAGGGGCGGACCTACGTTACGAGGAACGGGGTCCCCGGACCCCAATCTTTTTTTAAAAAGTAGTAGAAACGGGATATAAAATTGTCTATGGACCCCATAAAATAATTTAGTTGGACCCCATAACAATGAAAGTGAGCCTAGTGCAGTGGTAAAACCCCTTGTTTACACACAAAAAGTCATGGGTTCGATACATGTTTCTTTGTTTTTTTTTTGACCCCATTGGCCAAAAATCCTGGATCCGCCATTGCCCGCAACGTTGATGTTCTGCCGCAATTTTACCCCTGCCGTTAGTATAACATTTATTTGACATGTATTCTTTAGTTTTTTTTTCTTTTTATCAAGCTTCTCAGTTGTATCATGAATACTAACAGGAAACTAAAGGAGTATTAAAAATAACACATTCAAGTCAGAGAGATTAAAAAAAGAGAATAATAAAAGATCCATTTTATATTCATCATGAAACAATTTTTTTTTTGTCTTTTTATTGAATTCAATACAAATGAATGGTATAAATTTGGGTGTAAAACTGTTTAAAAAATAGTAAATTTTTATTTTGAACTACCAACAAAGCCTTACATCCGGGTATATCCATAGGCAAAATGTCATTCACGTCGGCAATTACAGACAATGCCAGTGACACGACCCGCCACCAATTCTAGGAAACCCACCGCCTAAAAGCTTTACTACAGTAAAACCTCTTTCCCGGTCCATCATCAATTTCAAAAGAAACCCACCACACGAAGTTTTCAGACATTGCCTCTTTAATTAAAAAAAAAGAATTATTTTAAATAGGTTTCTAAAAAAAATCCTTTGTAACGTAAGTATCATGTATTAATTGCACCCTAAAAATCATTTAATAAGAAGATTAATAATTGCACCCTAAAAATCATTTAATAAGAAGATTAATATAATTAACAAAGAAAAGATGAATATGTGAATTGAGAAAATCAACAGTCGTATGTAGATCGTATCCCCTTTCTAAAACTACTGAATGAATGGATCATCGCAAGTAACAATTCTTATCGGAAAGTTTCAATTTTCAAGGTTAGAATATGTTTCATAAAATTCTTGATTCATGGGTCAATTTCTGTATTTTTTTTGTCTGTATTTCTGTATTAGGGTTTATAAAAAGTGTGAAATTATGTTAATTCCAGATGCCTATTTATGTTTATCACAATTCAGAACCAAAAATCATCAACCTTTTATGCTAACTATATATTGTGTGATTCTTGTTCAGACTTCATGTATTTCTTTTTGTATATTTATATTATATAAAGCCAATAGAAATTTAAGGGCAATGGGTTTATGTTATTATGTATGCCATGGCTATTTTTTATTTATACCATACATTTTTAATTTAATATGTGTCTTTTTGATAGAATAATGGAAGTTAAAGAATCTGAGTGTGCAGTGGAAGATGTTATTAGCAGCATGCCAGATATTGTGATAACTCATATTCTGGATCGATTGCCGGTACAAGATGCAGTGAAGACCGGTACCTTGTCGAAAAACTGGAGGTTTAAGTGGACTATGCTTAGCCGACTCGTGTTTGATGAGGATTTCTATTTGTATTTAATATTAAAAACAAATTATGAAAGTAAGTTTGGGAGGATTATAAGTAGGCTTCTACTTCATCTTAGAGGTGCTATAACAAAGTTTGTCCTCTACATAGACGAGCGATGTTACTCCGCTTTGGATGATGAAGATATCGCAAGTTGGTTTTCGTTCTTGTCTAGAAAAGGAGTGAAGGATCTCACTGTTACGAAGACGAATGGGGAACCACTTAATTTGCCTTCCCATCTCTTCTCTTGTTTAGAGTTGAAACATTTGAAGCTTTTTTACTGTCGTCTTGATCCTCCAGTTGATTTTCGTGGTTTTCCGAACCTACTGAGCTTAGAGTCGGGTCTGCTGCATTTTGAAAGTAGTAAATTTGGGGAGTTTATTACTCAGTGTCCCTTACTTGAGATTTTGAACATGCGTTATCGGCGTTTCTTTCTTGATATTTTGAACACGCGTTATCAGCGTCACTCACTTGAGGAGATGGGCATGGATATAATCTCGGTAGGCAAAGTGAAACTAGTGGAGATTGCAAATGTTGCAAATATCAAAATATTATCAGTGTCATTGTGTGACACAGTACTGAGCACAAATTTCAGTAGTATCTTTCAACTTGTGGGTCTTCTTCCTAAACTTCACAAACTTAATTTGGATTTCGTAAGGTGCAAGGACAAGGTAAAATGATCGTAATAAAAGTTCATTATATTTTACAACATATTTTTTTTATTACAACATGGCTTTATGAATCCTCTAACTAATTGATTTACCTTTTCATATAGTTCGCAGAAGTCGGTGCGAAAAAGAGGTTCCTTACCGCTCATCCATGCCTCAAGACACTTACATTATCAACAATAGATTTATGCGACGGTATTATGTTATCTTGTGCTCTTGAATTGATTAGGAACTTCCCGAATGTGCAGACCCTTGAAATCACAGCAACTAGAGATTGGGATGGTATTTTGGTATGTATAATACTGCTCGTCCTATAATATCATATATAGTTTTGCATTTAAATGCTACTTATTCATTCAGGATGATTATCCAAATGGCCCAAATGACCCGACACCTGCGGCTGCAACTTGTTCTCTGGATTTAGACAACGACACAATGGGGCTGCTGCAGCTTCAGAGTGCTGTGTTTACTCAATTTAAAGGTTCAGAGAATGAAGTATATTTGATAAAGTATTTACTTGCGTGCTCCCCTTTCTTAAAAAAGCTTGCTGTTAAACTCCACTTTCTCCTCGGGCCTGATGAAGAGTTGATTTTTGCTCGGAAGTTGTTGAAGCTCCATCGAGCCTCCCCCATAGCTGAAATTAAACTATCCTAATTTTACTTTTTTGAATTTGTTTTTTCTTTTTTGCTGCATATTTGTATGAATTTAAGAACGCTACAGGGTGTGTTTTTTTAATTTCAGTTTGGACCATTTTCTTTGTGTTTAAGACTCTATTTCAACCGTTGAAACTACTGAAACCAGTTGTCGACTTGGTTTCATGCTCGGTTTTTAAAGGAAATGAATGTCGGTTTTGAAAATTTTAAAGCTATACAGGTCGGTTTGGTTCAATGTTTATTGTTTAGACTGGAACCAGCCGAACAAACTTAACCGAATCGGATTGTTGAATTGTGGGTTGTGTAATTTTTTGGTTTTTACCTTGGTATGTAGTTGTTTTAAGTTGGGCTCCAGTGCTCTACACTGGGTTGTGCATTCTACAATGTCTTTAACCCTTAAGGATTAAAGGCCAACTTATGAGTCGCAGACGCAACATGCAACACTCCAATCAGTGGCGGAGCTAGCCCATTAATTTAGGGGTATCCCGATTTTTTTTATTGTTTTGGGTCTTGGGATAACTTTAACAATTATATTTTGGGTTTCCTTTCAATTCTATTATTGTTAATTTGGGCTTATTTTATCATTCGGGCTTAATTATTCTACAAGTTTTCGGGTTGTAAAATGTTTGGGCTTATAAAAAAATTGAATTTTACTAAAATCAAGTATCCTATTTTTTGGTTAGGGGTATCCTTGTAATTTTTAGGGGTATCTTTTATATAAAACCGAAAAATAAAATAAAAAACAACACAACGAATACGGGGTTGAGCCGTAGCCCGTGTTGCGGCTACTAAAACTATAGTTCCGCCCCTGGGAGACTCCAATAGTCTTCGCAGACACAAACCAGCTCCATCATCTTCTAATTCTTTGCAGACGAGAATTTATTGTTTGATTCATCGCAGTATATTTTTCAAGTTAATTGTCTTTTTTTCCTTCTTGGCATGAATTTGCCTTTCTTGAGTATGATTGTTCTCTATATGTGAGTATTTTTCATGTTTCTTTTGGAGTTTGATTGTTCTTGTAATACTCGAGATACTTTTGTAATTGTTGATACAATTCAGAACTGATTATCAGTAGTAACTGATATTAGTGGTAACTGACATCAACCACAGCTTGATCCGTTGTTACAAAGTTGGCTTCTTCTTCTTCATCATAAAGGTGCCATTACAAAGTTCTTCCTCTATATAGATGAGCATGATTCTCTAACACTCTGTATTGGATGTTAAAAATATTGAACATTGAAGCTTTATAATTGTTGTTTCAATCATCCAGGTAACTTTCATGGTTTCCTAAACCTGTTGAGCTTAGAGTTGGATCTGGTACAATGGTACGGCTCGAAAGGATCACAAAAGTTTGAGAATTTATTTATTACTAGTTAAGATCAGGGTATGTTTTTTAAGCAGCTTATCTGTAGCAAAATGTTAATTTTCAGAAAATGTATATGCTAACTGTGATGTTGTGACTCCCATGCACACGTGGAGTCAGTTAGGCTACACGGTATGGGGTCGTCCCTCTACCGTCTTGGATCGGCGCCGGTGTGTACACCGTGCCGCCCCCCCACGTCCCGTCCTCAACGGCAGTAATCGGACGATCTCGACGCGCAGAAAATGACAAAAAAAGTGGGGACCATCTGGCATATGACCGTTTAAAAAAAAAATAAATAACGGCTATAATTCAAAAATTCACCCAATTCACTTCCATTTTTATAAATACTCACCTCTTTAACCAATTTTTTCACAACTTTTCACCCACTACCACCCCATCTCTCTCACATTTTATAACCACTCTTCCCTTTTTATAAAAACTCATCATTTTTTATACTATTTTTTACCCGCTACCACCCCATCTCTCGCTCAAAAATTATCATGGCTTCACCTTCTTCCATTTCTTCAATTTCTTCCATCTCTTCATCATCTTCGTCTACGGGGTATTCATCATCTTCGGAAGAGGATGCTATTATGCATAACATGATTATGAACGCGGCTCAGGTCTTCATGGCGGGTGATGAAGCGTCGTCCCAACGGTTAACTAGACGAGCAAAATTTAACCGAGACCAAGAAGATATTTTACTATTTTTTCCGTTTTTTACACCCGATGCATTAGACGAGTATATTAGGATATTTTTAAGTTTATGTTTTTTTTAAGTTTATGTTTTTTTAAGTTTATTTTTTTTTAAGTTTATGTTTTTTTTAAATCTACTTTTTTTTAAGTTTAATTTTTTTTAAAGTTTATGTAATGTTTTTTAATATTAATGAAAATATTTTGTTACTTTATTTGTTAAATGTTAAAAAAAGTAGAAGATTAAAAAAAAAATTAAAAAAACATAAAAGTGGTGGAGGACTATGACTAGGACCATCCTCCCATACCCTCTAGTTTTGGAGGATGGACCATCCTTGGGAGAAATATGACGTGGCGCCTACGTGGCGGATCATCCTCCAAGGATGGACCATCACCATACCCACTGTGGGTCATTTTTTAGTATAGTGGTGGGCCATTGTTGTGTCATGTAAGTTTATAATAATATATATTTTAGCTCTAATCAGCTTGTCTTAATATTATTTATTTGTAGGAATTATTCCAGGAAATTGTCTCATTCTCTTGTGTTCTTTTCTACCTCCCTTTTAATGATTTGATACTCTTGACTTCCATCGCAGATCACTGATAAAACCTAAACTGAATATCTCTGCTTCTGTAAGGTTCTCCGGTCAACTCTTGACGTTGATCGTTTCAATAACCTCATCGTCAACCAGGTTGTTATTCATCCATCAGGTATCAGTCAAACCTATTGAAAACACATGAATCACAATTGCTGTTTGATTTTGAAGGAACGAATCAAACTTTGAAATTGAAGTTATTTTAATCCAGGTCGGGGTTTTCACAGGTCAGTCGGTTTTCAATCAGGTCTGGACCGGGCGGGCAGTGGGTAAACTCGGGTCGGACCTGTCTGGGTTTGTTTGACCCTTGGGTGTAAACGAGCCGATGAGCTTGTTCCAGGCTCCGTCTCGGGCTCGGCTTGTTTATTATGTACTTATTAGTTAATTACATTTTTTTAATTAATTTTTTTTAATATTTTAATTATAAGTTATAATTTTTCTATATAACATAATATATCATATAGTTGTTTTATCATAAATTTACATATAATTTAATTATTTAATATTTCTATTTAATGTACTCGATAAAATTTATATAAATAATAGACTTGTTTAAGCTCGAGCTCAATAAGTGAAGTTTGGGCTTGGGTTTAGGCTCTTTTTTTTTTAACTGCTTATTTTTAGGCTCGAGCTCGTATAAGTTCGGCTAAATTTGAGCTTTTAGGGAGCCGATCTCGAGTAGCTATCAAGCGGCTTGGCTCGTTTACACCCCTAGTTTGGCTTGGTTCTAGGTCGGCCTAATACTTGCTCACCCCTTGTAACATTTGTTTTGGTCTGTCATAATAGTTTTTAATCAAAAAAAAATATCAATTCTAAGGATAGGAAATGGGTTTGAGTATGTGCAATAGATGGTCTATGAATGTCATGGCTCTTTACTCCATCAATTTGAATCTGTGATTAATGTTTATCTTCATGTTAGAACTATGGAACTGATTCACGGGACGCTTAAAGCATCCGAGTTTGCACCAGAAGATGTTATTAGCAATATGCCAAACGATGTTGTAACTCATATTCTGGAGCGATTGCCATTACAAGATGCAGTGAGGACCGGTATCTTGTCGAGAAACTGGAGGTTTAAATGGACTATGCTTAGCCAACTCATATTTGATGACAACTTCTTTGAGTATTTATTAGAAACAGAAGGCGAAAATAATTATGGGAGTATTATAAGCAGCCTTATTCCTCATCTTAAAGGTGTCATAACAAAGTTTGTCCTCTACATAGAACAGCGAACTTACCGCATATTGGATGATGAAGATATTAACCATTGGATTTTGTTGTTATCTAAAAATGGAATTAAGGATCTCACTTTTTGTAAGGAGAATGGGCCGCGACTTAAGTTGCCTAAACATCTCTTCTCTTGTTTGGAGTTGCAACATTTGAAGCTTGTTTCGTGTTGTTTTGATCCTCCTGCAAGTTTTAATGGTTTTCCGAATCTGTTGAGCTTGGAGTTGCGTAGTGTGCAATTTGAAGGTGGAAAATTTGGGGAGTTTTTTACTCAATGTCCTGTACTTGAGACTTTAAACTTCGGTTTTACCTTTCCTGCCGGCAATGTGAAACTAACTGAGATTTCAAAACTTGCAAATCTCAAAATATTATCTTTGTTATTGTTTAGTCTCGAGAATACGATGATCACAAGTTCGAGTAGCATCTTTGAGCTTGTGGGTTCTTTTCCTAAGCTTGAAGAGCTTCATTTGGATTTTATAAAGTTTAAGGTAAGGCTAAGTTGGGTCTTTGAAGTTTAAATACAGAAATATAGTCTTATTTTTTTCATAATCTAATGACTAATAGTATTGTAGTTCACAGAAGGTGATGCCGAAAAGAGGTTCCATACCACTTTTCCCTGCTTCAAAACTCTCAAATTATCAAGAATAGATCTATGCAATGGTATTATGTTATCATGCGCTTTCGAAATTATTAGGAGCTTCCCAAATTTGGAGACCCTTGAAATCACAGCAAGTTATTGGGTATGTATGTATCTTACTGCTCGTCTTATAATCTCTTATAAAGTTCTGACATCGAATACACTAATTAATCTTGCAGGATGATTCCCCAACGCCTGGAAATTGTTCTCTGGAGGTAGACTACAACACAATGGGGTTGTTGCAGCTTCGGAGTGTGGTGTTTACATATTTGAAAGGTTCAGAGAACGAAGTATGTTTGATAAAGTATTTACTTGTGTGTTCCCCTATCCTAAAAAAGCTTGTTATTCATCCCCACTCGTGTCTAGCGTCCGATGAAAAGTTGATGTTTGCTATGAAGTTGTTGAAGCTCCATCGAGCCTCCTCCGTAGCTGAAATTGATCTCTGCTGGTTTTAGCTGTTTTGAACTTGTCTCTGTAAATTTGTCACGAAACACGATTATCTTTTCGGGCTCACAGATAACATATTGGTTTGGTTCAGTTATACAAACTTTGGATTATAAATTATAATAAAACATAAATATCATTCAGTTCGTTGTTATATTCATCATCGACCATGATTTTTGCAAGATTCAATGCAAATGAAATCATACACGTACATGAGTTGCCGAAAAAATCATTCAGAAAATATATTTGGTTTTTTAAATAGTTGCCGATTGCAAAAGACGAAAAAATTCAATTAGGCTTTTAAATTCCTCTTCTCATCTTCAATTTTACGATCCTTTTTATATCTATCTGCGGTTGACTTCCAAGTCTTCTGCCTCCGTATTTCATTCTTTATTCTTTTTTTTTAGTTGACGTTTTTCATTCCACTATCTTCAATTCCATCAGTAAGGTCTGCATCTCATTATCCTTCATTCATCAATCTTATTCATAAATAGAAGTGATTTTTTGTGAATGACAAGTTACCCACCAGGTGTTCGATCAAATGCCTCAATGAAGATAAGGTTTTAAAAAAAACTTGTTTTTAGCAATCTTGTGGAGTGGGTATTGGTTAAGGCGATTTGATCTTGTAATTTAGATTCAATTGTGTTAATCTTTAACTACACGGCATGGGGTAAGAGGTTAGGTGGGACACCATTTAGAGGGTGGGCAACTAGCGGTTGCTGCCCTCCTTCATCTTCTATAGAATTTTACCGGTTTTCTACCCCCCACAACTCATCTCGAGTTTGGTGTATCGTTAGTTAACATACGATAACATACGCGCATGGCTCCTACAAGGAGGGGTCGGAACGTTAAGTCAGGCGGCCATGTGCAGGGCTCTGACAGTGGTTTAAAGACATGTCCTTTCAAATTTTTCCACGAATGTAAAGATGGTAAACCGGGGTCTGTGGGTTTTTTCCGCCTATTTGAACACATGCAAAGCACCCACCTCAAGACAGAAAACCGAAGGCTATCTTTGAAGGAGGCTATTTCAAAGGACCTGGACCTTTTTATGGATGTTGCAGAAGTTCTTAGGGCAGGGGATAAATGGTTATGTGGTAAGTGCATGGTGATGCACGCACTCAGTAGGGGATGCAAGCATGATAATGAGGTCGTGTCGTTTGCCATGATCTCGGGGGGTGTTGAAGATTTCATTGTTGGGATCGGGAAACCATGCCAAGTGGTGGTTGACACAAATCCACCTCACCCAGCAAGGCTCGGGAGTGATGTTAACCTCCTCGAGCGTGTTTTCTCGCTCCCTATTCAGACTGTTAAAAGCATTCCCCCTAGTTGTCGGCTGTTGTTTGCTCAGGTCCTAACAGGTGCTTTGCGCAAAGTGGTAGCGTCACCAGGATCGGTCAACAATTGGGTCCAATTGCTTTTACTACCGCGTTGCACCTTGCGGGTGGTTAGACCATCCTCCAGACAAGAGCGGAGATCAGGGAATAGGAAATCTCTATAGTGTAGTAACATCTTGCACGCGCTTACAGTGTGGAAAGATGGGTCTGGGTTTGATGATTTGGTCGCTTCCCTATTGGATAGCGTGGGGGAGACGGGGGCCCCTAGGGGAGAATGCAGGAAAGAGGAAGAAAAAGAAAGGGACCCTAATATTAAGCAATGTCTTCGGAAAGTCAGGGATGGACATTTCACGGCTGCGGTTAAGGTCCTATGCTCTAGTGGAGTTGCCCCTCTAGATGATTCGACCTTGAAAGCTCTTATTGATAAACACCCAGTGGTGTCGCCCCCGTCATTGCCTTCCAACCCTTTGGCCCAACCCACTCTTGTTGTTGATGGGGATTGTGTGCTCAAATGTATTCGATCATTTCCTAAAGGGACATCATGCGGTAGAGACGGGATGCGGGCCCAACACCTATTAGATGCTATTGGTGGCGAGGGCTCAGTGACTTCCTCAGGTTTGCTTACGAGCATTACTGAAGTTGTTAACTTATGGCTTGGGGGATCCTGCCCTATGGTGCTTGCTGAGTTTGTTGCCTCGGCCCCCCTCACCCCCTTATTGAAACCTGATAAAGGAATTCGGCCTATTGCTGTGGGGGGTATTTGGCGAAGGTTGGTTTCCAAGGTGGCGATGAAGAAGGTCGGGAAAGAAATGACCCAATACTTAGGTGACTATCAGTTTGGGGTGGGGATGCCAAATGGGGCAGAGGCGGTACTTCACAGTGCAAACAGGTTTCTCAACTCGTTTCATGCAGATGGTTCCTTAGCCTTGCTTACTGTGGATTTCTCCAATGCTTTTAACACGGTCGACCGCACAGCCTTTCTCCAAGAGGTTCATCAGCGTTGCCCGTCAATCTATCGGTGGGTCCAATTTCTTTACGCTCAGCCTGCTAGGTTGTATGTTGGTAACGAGTGTATTGGGGCTACTACCGGAGTTCAACAAGGAGATCCTTTGGGGCCCCTTCTCTTTGCCCTCGCCTTACACCCCCTTATTCTCCGAGTTCAGAACCGCTGTAAACTTCCGTTTCATGCTTGGTATTTGGATGATGGGACGATTATCGGCAACGCCTCTGAGGTTGCTAAGGCCTTAGACATCATCAACGAGGAGGGGCCATCTCTAGGGCTTTATCTCAATATTAAGAAAACAGAGGTTTATTGGCCGACATGCGACGGCCATAAAGTTCAGGACGGGCTTTTCCCGAGAGGGATCGGTAGACCAGAGAAGGGGGTTAAGCTCCTTGGTGGAGCTGTTAGTCGGGATCCTAGCTTTATTGGAGAGTTGGCAGGGCGGCGGGCCTCGGGGGCGGTTGACCTTATGAAACTCTTACCCTGCCTGAGGGATCCCCAATGTGAACTCCTCCTGCTAAGGTCGTGCATGGGTGTTGCTAAGTTGCTTTTTGGGCTGCGGACTTGTCAACCCCATTTGATGGAGGATGCGGTATCTCGGTTCGATGATGGCCTTAGAAAGGCTATAGAAGACATAGTAGTGGGTGGCGGCCCCTTCTTTGGTGACCTCCAGTGGCGTCTAGCATCTTTGCCAATGCGTCTAGGTGGTTTGGGCCTCTTCTCAGCCCGAGATGTTGGGGCTTATGCCTTTGTGGCGTCTAGAGCTCAGTCTTGGGAACTACAGGATCATATCCTTCGAAACGGTGGGGTCGTCGGGCTTGACCCAGATTATCAACAAGTGCTCGAACGCTTAAATGTCTCTCTCCCAGACTTGGATATTGGCGGTTTCTCTAACAAGGACACCGCCCCCTCGAAGCCGCAAAAAACTTTGGCGAATGCACTTTTTAGCAAAATCGCTCAAAGCCTGGGAGAAGCTTTTGATTTGTCACCCCGCCAGAAGGCGGTGTTTGAGTGTCTGAAGGGTCCCCACGCTCAGGAATTTTTGACCGTTATCCCGATTGAGGGGTTAGGACAATGCATGTCGGCAGTAGAATATAGAACCATTCTCAAATACCGGCTAATGATCCCTATGTACCCAGAAGATGAAACCTGCCCGATATGTCGTAAAGCTTGTATGGATAAATATGGGGAGCACGCAGTTCACTGTAAAGAGCTCCCTGGGTTTAAATATCGGCATGACTGGGTGCGAGATGTTTTGGGGGACATCTTAAGAAGAGCTGGGATTTCTGCTAAGAAAGAGGCCCCTGTGAATTTCCTCACGGACCCTATGGAAGGGAGATCTACTCTGCGACTAGCGGATCTGCTCGTCTTTGGCTGGGCTGGGGGGAAACATGCTTGTGTAGACCTCACGGGGGTTTCCCCTTTGGTTGGTTTAAGGGAAAACGGGTTTGTAGCTGGACTAGCAGCAAGAAAGGCAGAATCAAAGAAAGTGGATAAGCACGCTAAAGCTTGCGCAAAGAACCAACATGTCTTTATCCCTTTTGCCTTTGATACTTTTGGCTCCCTAGCGCCAGAAGCCATCAACTTCTTGATGAGGGTTCAACGGGTTATCCACAGCAATTGTTCGACCCCAGGGGGGCAGGGGTTTGTGTTCGGGAGGTTGGGGTTTGCAATTCAGAAAGGATTGGCGGCGCAGCTTGTTGCCCGTCTACCTTCTGTTTTGATGTAACTTAATTGCTTGCTTTCTATTTTTTATTTCATTTTTTTCGCTTTTAAATAGAAAAAAAAAAAGATGGATTACAAAGGAGAATACTTTGTGAAAAGAATGATCTGTAACTTGTAAAAAGCAATCATGGATTAAGAAGAAGAAAACTGTGTGAGAATAAAAAGCAAAAATGTTATTAGAGATGTAGAAAATCCAGTTTGGGCCTAAACCGGGCCACTTTATAAGCCGAACCCACCCAAACCGATTTGTCCCAAATCGGTTCGGGTCAAGAACCGGTTTTGGAGTGGAAAAACCCAACCCACCAAAACTGATTTGGATTGAGTTAAAAAAAATTTATCAGTTTTTTAGTCGGTCTCAAACCGGTTCGGGTTGGAACCAATTTTGACCACAAAAATCAAAACCTGTTACCAAACTGTCAGGTCGGGTTGGACCCAAACCGGTTTTTTTACCGGTTCGGGGCAGGGGTGGGGGTTAATTTTCGCGTCGCTGGGCCCAAGCCTGTTTTTTTTATACGAAAAGGTTGAATCAAATTTATTACGAAGATTGATTTTAAAAGATCTCCGTTTTAATCATTTCTGGGCCAACTTTTTGTTGGGCTGATAATATTGGGCTAATTCTAAACAATTGAAACCTTTTTATCAAACGATTTAGCCCATTATAACTCACTATAAATAACCCAAATAAAAACAAGCAGCAGTTAAGACCCATTATTCCACGATGATCTCTCAACGACAGATGCCCTAATTTCCTTCTTCCGTTTCATCGATCGGTGATTCTGTAATCTACGATCATGTAAGTTCTCACTTATTCTATGATTCTACTTTTATGCAGATTCAATTACTATATTCATGTGTATAATCAATTCAAGGATCAAATTTATGATTTTTGATATATAATTTACGAAACTAATTTAATAACAGAAATAGAGAAGCTTACAATTTTTCGTAAGTTTCTTATCGGTAGAGAATTGTTGCTTAGTTTAAGATTGTTTGCTAGTGAAATGTGATCGTAGTTTTACACGATACTGAATCATGAGTTTTTTGTATGACTACATTCAGAGCATCCATATTATTACAATAAACGTTTTTAAGAGATATTTTTGGTGTTTGTTTTTCCTCAAAGACACCCAAAAACACACTAATGGTGGGTCCGGTGTACTTTTGATATATATAATGTATTTAGAGAGAATGAGTGGTTAAAAAAAATCTAAAAGGTGCTGATGATGTGGTATGTTTTTGGGTGTTTCTAAAGAATGAGTGTTTTCCTAACGTGACAGTTTACTATACATGTTCGATGGTGTTTTGGGGTTTCGTATTGTGGATGGCCTCGTATGGATAAGCGGTACCTAATTGCTACCTATAAGGGTGAACGGAGTGGGTTCGGTAAAGTGGTCGGTACCGAATCCCACTCCACCGCCAACGTTTTACCGAGCCAACGTTTACCGATTGGGAGGGGCATTTTCGGTGAAGCTTTACCTATTGGGGGAGAGGGAGGGAAGGGGGGAGAGAGATGGGTGTGTGGTGGGCTCCATTCCTTCTCAACCAATCACACATTTTTCCTTTTTTTTAAATAGTTTACCTAAACTCCATTAGGTCCACTGCCAACGTTTTTGAGCATTAGGTAAACAAATTAGGTGACTTGACATGGCGCTATGTGATTGGGTGAATTGGGAGTTTACCTATTTGGAAGTGGTAACCACTCCCCTCACCCTAAGTTCAATTCAAGGATGAAAATTATGACTGTTCTTAAGCTTTTTCCAATTCTTTTTAGTTTATGGTTTATGAAAGTAACTTAATAGCAGAAGCAGAGTAGGTTTGTATCTTTTGTGATCAGTTGTGTTGACATTGATAAAATTTAACCCTAGCCGAGTTGGAGCTTAGTTTTCAGTTTAGTCCTTTAAGTTCGAGCACGAGCAGGTGCCTGCTTGAGATCATCCCAGATGTCCATTTCTGTCGATGAGAACCAACAATTATTCCACCTGATATGTTAACTATATATTGTGTGATACAACCTCTGTTCAGACTTTAGATTTCCTTGCTAAATTGACTTAAACATCTGTCTTGACCCATTAGATAGATTTTAATTAAAAAACAAATAATAGAATTTAAGAAAATCCAATGCGTTTTAGTATCTGCATATGGATGGTTTATGCATGCCATGGCTATTTATTCCATCTATTTATGTTTAATATATCTCTTCTTGTTTATTAGACTAATGGCACTTGAAGCATCCGAGTTCGCACCAGAAGATTATATCAGCACCATGCCTGATAATGTAATTACTAGTATTCTGCATCGATTGCCGTTACAAGATGCAGTGAGGACCGGTATCTTGTCGAGAAACTGGAGGTTTAAATGGACTATGCTTACTCAACTAAAATTTAACGAGGAGTTCTTTGTGTATTTAATGAAAACAAAAGGCGAAAATAGTTTGGGGAAAATTGTAAGTAGACTTCTTCTTCATCTTAACGGTGCTGTAACAAAGTCTGTTCTCGTCCCCGCCTTATTGGATGTTGAAGATATTCATCACTTGATTTTGTTTTTGTCGAGAAAAGGAATTAAGGACCTCACTATTACAGATTGGTCTAAACCACAAGTCAAGTTGCCTACCCATCTTTTCTCTTGTTTAGAGTTGAAACGTTTGAATATTTACGGCTTTTGTTTCCATCCTCCACCTGGTTTTCATGGTTTTCCAAACCTATTGAGCTTAGAGTTACGTGGCGTACAGTATGGAGGCAGTGACCTTGGGGAGTTTCTTACTCGGTGTCCCTTACTCGAGATTTTGGACCTCGGTTATCTTTCTTATACGGGCAACGTGAAACTAGTTGAGATTGCAAAACTTGTAAATCTCAAAGTATTGTCTTTGTCATTGTGTCACCTCGAGACTACGACGACCATAAGTCCTTGTAATGTCTTTGAGCTCGTGGGATTTCTTCCAAAACTTCAAGAGCTTGGTTTGGATTTTCAAGACTGCAGGGTGAGGCTAAGTTGTGTTTTCGAAGTTTACTTTATAGAAATGTAGTCTCTTTTTTCATTGTCTAATAGTAAATAAATATTCAGAGTAAAATGCCATTTTCGTCCCTGATGTTTGGTCAGTTTTGCGACTTTCGTCTAAAGGTTTGTTTTTTTCCGCAGCCAAAAGGTTTGAAATCTTGCCATTTTCATCCGGGCTGGTTCACTCCATCTATTTTTTTCGTTAAGTAAGGGGTATTTCCGTTTTTTTGTTAACTTAAAAGGGCAATTCAGTCTTTTTCACTTAAAGGGCAATACTTGTACATTATGCTAAATGCTTGTACATAAAGTGGAAAAGACCTAATTGCCCTTTTAAGTTAACAAAAAAGACAAAAATACCCCTGACTTAAGGGAGAAAAATGAATGGAGTTAATGAGCCAGATGAAAATGGCAAGACCTTAGATACGAAAATGGATTTTACGCTAATACTCGGTAAAAGTTATGCCTATGTATACTGCATACTCATTATATTGGAACATAACTTTATGAATTTTCTTACCACTTTCGTGTAGTTGACAGAAGGTGGTGCTACAAAGAAGTTCCCCACCGCCTTTCCCGCACTCAAGGCTCTTAAATTAACAAGAATAGATTTCGGCGATGGTATTATGATATCATTTGCTTTAGAAATGCTCAGACACTTCCCAAATTTGCAGACTCTTGATATCATAGCAACTCGGCAGGTATGTATAGATCACACTGCTTGTCTTATAATATCATATACATATAGTTTTGCATTTGAATACTAGTTATTCGTGCAGGTTACTGACCCATTTCCGATTTCAATTCCAATTCCGGGGGTAGAATACAACATGATGGAGCTTCGGAGTGTGCTGTTTAGAAATTTTAAAGGTTCGAAGAATGAAGTTTATTTGATTAAGTATTTTCTTGCGTGTTGTCCTTCCCTGAAAAAGATTGAGATTCAATGTGATTGGTGTCTAGAGCCCATTGAACAGTTGATTCATGCTAGGAAGTTGTTGATGCTCCATCGAGCTTCTCCAGCAGCTGAAATCGAGTTCTACTAATTTTTGTTGCTTTGAATTTCTCTATTATTGACCCTCGACGTATAATCTGATATTGGAAAACGGAATGCTCTTGTTTAGGTTTTGTTAAGATACACGGGTTGAATTTATGGAAATATTGACGGATTCAATTATGTGTAGATAAATGGTATTTGAATGTCATGGACACTGGTTAAGTATAAGTGACGAACCTAGACCCGTTAACCCTGTTGGTTATCATGTTCTTTCGTTGTATGAATGGTAAAAGTACCGATTTAGCTTAAATGAGTGTGGGTTCTACATATGGCGAAGAATAATATGTCAAAGATGATTTTTTATGTACTTAGGATGTACATGAGTTGAGTTATGCAGATTCTCGACTCGTTTAGCCTAAGAGATTTCGAGTTTTATATCTGAGTTGAAGATTCTTGACTCGTTTAGCTTAAGAGATTTTGAATTTGATATCTAAAACTTGAACTTGGCACGCGACTTAATTTACAAACTTGATATGGATTTAAACTTGCTTATCATTCTTTGTTATTTAATTATTTCTTTTAATGTGTTTATTCATTTGTTGCAAACTTGATAATGATTTCAACTCATCTAAAAAAAAAGAAAAATGGTATAGTTATGTGCTTTGCTTATTTTTCACCTTTAGATTGAAGGGAGTGGGGTGACTCCCCCTCCCACGTCGCCTGAAGCCGCCCCAAACACCACCCCCATCTGCGTTCTAGGGGGCGTCCCCCCTTCGCCCATCCTCTGCAAGACGCCCAGCTCTCCTCACACACATCCACCTTTTTGGCACAAAGTTTCAAGATTCCCACCTTTTTGGCACAAAGTTTCAAAATTCCTACCTTTTTGCACATGGTTATTTGATTAAATGGGTGCCACGTGTCGCAAGACGCCCCACCCAGCAAGGTTGCCCCACTACCCCTTTTTTGGTCAAAATCCTCTTATGTGACGTGGCGCCACGTGTCGCAAGACGCCCACTCAAAAGGTTGCCCCACTACACTCGGTCTTAATCCCTAACTTTTTAAAATTACAGCTATAGTCTTCAATTTTTGCAATTTCGTTCCTAGATATTCCCTGACGCGAATGAGGGCTAATTTTTGGTGTAAAGGTGGTGTGAAGTTACCTAAATGTCCTTACTAATTAGAAATTAGAAATACAATTAAAACATAAATTCATACCCTCACTCTACCCACCTACCCTCACCCCACCCCACCTCTGCTCCCCTTCTCTCTTCTCCTTTTTTCTCCACCTTCAAGTCTTGAACAATTATCACCTTCCACCACCAAAATAGCACCCACCACCGTAACAGATCCACCTCATCGTCGCCGGAAAACGCCCATGCATAACACATCCACCACACCGCCACCACCTCACCCCGACATCGCCGGAAAACCCACCACCATAACACCTCCACCCCGATGCCACCACAACACCCCACCATAGTCGGAAAACCCCCCACCGTAACACCTCCACTGCAATAACACCCACCTCCGTAACACCTCCACGCCGTAACACCTTCCACCACCTCCATTATTCGCTTGCCGACAGCTCGTCTTCTACATTCTCTGGCGTCTTTGTAGGTTGACCGAAGAGTTGGCAGCAGTTGGAACTGGTTGTTTAAAAGGGTGTTTTTGCAGGTTGACCGTGATGTAAATCCAAATCGATTTCAGATTTGCAAGTTTGGAGTTCAATATGTAGGGCTGGAGATATTTGTACCATTTAGGTGTTATGGGGTTTTGAGGTTTTGTTGCAGCTTGTGGCTAGTGACAATGTTGCGGTGGTGTTGTAGGTTCGACGGTGATCGGAACAGGTGAGGGACAGTGGTCCTAGGTGGCGGATCTAGGATTCCGACCAAGGGGTAACGTTTTATAAATAAGCCGTAACGAAATCGAAAAAACGTCAAATTTTTCCAAAATTTACACTAATTTTTCCAATTTTTTTCCGACCAAGGGGTAGCGGACGCCACCCCTTAATAAGCTATAGGTCCGCCGGTTAAGAAAATGAAGAAGAAGGGGATGGTGGGTTATCGGAGGGTGGTCGTTGATGGTGATGGTGAGGTTGAGGGTGGGTTGGGGGTGATGATGAAGAGAATGGTGGGCGCCACTTGATTTAAATATATTTATTTTTACATTGAAGTTATTTTTTTAATAATAAGGGCATTTTATTAATTTCACATCCACTTAAAGAAAAAACTAACCCCAATCTGCGCCAGGGACTATACGGGAACGAAATTACAAAAGTTGAGGACTATATCTGTAATTTTAGAAAGTTATGGACTAAAGGTGAAAAACGGACAAATCACAGAGATTATTCAGACATTTTTCTCAAAAAAATTACACCAGTTTCTATTAGTAAAAGGGAAAAGAAGTTAGCAATTTCTCATGAAATGTTGAATTATTGCTAAAAATTAACTATAGAAATACTCATCATCATTCTCGACCATTCTAAATTGTTTTGAAATATAAAGGATATCAACATTTTAAACTCGTTATCTAAAAAATTACGTTTGCTAATTATATACATAAAACTAAAAAAAATCTACTCTTTATTATCATTAAGTAATTGAAGTGTAACTATATTCCACTGAATTACCAATTCTAGATTACGATATCTCGCCACCACTACCACCAATTGATGGCGCTACTGTTAGACTGTGGGATGTGAGGCGTGAGTTGGAGCGGCGGTTTCGGGTTCAACGCCGGCTGCTCCATCACGGGTAAGCGTTGGGCATGGTATTGTCCCTTTGGCGTGGGGATTGAGTCTGGCGTGAGGCGGTGAGGCTGGGTGACATGGCTGACTTTGATTGGCTGATTCGATCTAGCCGTTTGGGGTAGCTGTTGCCAAACAAAAATAAAATCCACATGGCTGGTCACGCCAAGCTAAGTCACGCCACATCACACCCCTAGTTTTTAAGTATTACCTTGTGGATCTCATCCTCGCCACGTGTCGAACAATGCTCTCAACCCAAGCCCCTCCACTCTCAATAGTTTTACCACCTTAGATCATCACCAATAGATAAATATTTAGGTGATGTTTTTAGATGCCACATAGGCACTTGCCCAACCAATAAAAATCATTCTCTCTCATGACCTACTTAGAAACAATAAAAATATCATCTCTCCTCTCTCCTCTCTCTTCACCCCTACTCACATAACGTATTTTTTGTCATTTTTCCTCACATACACATCCACACTCTCTCTCCTCCAACTCATCATCTCTCATCCACATCATTTTCTCTTTCTTTAAAAATGCCTAAAAATGACTCTATTGGTGATGCTCTTAGTGTCACGCCGACACCAAATGTCAGCAAGCTACTTTTTCATGAAGGAATTAAATTAGAGGACCAATCAAAATAATCCACCTCACACTTTTTTAAACACTTTCTTTTGCAAGTTTTATATTATATAATTTAAAGATAATTTTAATAGACGGTGTTTATTGAAAACCAGTGAACTCATTAAATACTACAGGTGAAAAATAGTGAGTGAAAGCGGTGGTGATGTGTAAGTGAGGTGACAATCACCTTACAATTAAAATATGTGAAACATAAGATATGGTCTAACCAATCAAATTGATGGGACCATAAAATAAAATAAATTTTATAAGATTACTATAAATAAATAAAAAATAACTAAAAAGATAAATAGGGCGAGCGTCAAATAGATATTTGGAACGTATCTTCGTTCTAAAAGTAGCGAGTCAACATAAAAACGATAATTCAATCCTAATCGAAGTAATTGCTAAAATAACACCAAAATGATGAAGTACACAAATATTCAAAGATCCTATCAAGCCACTTTTTAGAAATTGACTTTACACACTGTTTTGAAAACCGGTTTTTAAACTATATCGGGTTGAGCTTAGAAATGGTTTAACAGAGTTATACTAGTGGTTCAGTCGGATTGAATTCCATAACTACATAATTCCATGATAAAAATAATCAAAAAGTTAATCCATAATCCAAATATAATCAAAGAGTACTCAATTTTCCAAATAAGGTTTTTTAAAATAAAATGTACAACACATTTATGACATTGAAATGTTAAATGCATCAAGTTCATAATGGAATGTGGAAGATTGGAAGGTCGTGAGTAGCGTACAGAGGAACTAGGAACGCTAGGTTAATTACTGAAAATATGGAAGGTTGGTTATTACCTTAATATCAGATTTTAATAAATAATAAAAATAAAATTTGAAGATTTTGCAAAACGGTTCAACAGTTCGAACCGGTAGAACCGGATTTACCAGCGATATATAACAAATACTGTATTCTAGTTTTAACTGTCTTTTTTCGTACCAGACCCGTGTTCGGTATCCTAGTATTACCGGCCGATACATTCCGGTATTTAAAACTTTGGTTTTATGGTTTAGTTATGGTTTGTGTTATAGCTTATAACCAAACCAATATGTTATTCGTGACTAGGGATGTCAATCAAACCCGAACCTGATACATTCGAGACAAGTAATGGGATTATGGAATGGGTATTCGGGTACGAGATCAGGTTTGAGATTAGGTAATATCCCACCTAATTACCTAAAAACATATACCTAGTTACTTACCCACACCATATTTCTGATATACATACTCGGAAGTATTTTTATATTTTAGTTTTTCATTAACGCCTAAAACCAAAACTAACCTAACAATAAGCCCAAAAGGTGAGCCCAAAATATGAACCAATGGTCCATCATCATTCAAACAAGCCCAAAAATGAACCAATGATCCATCATTCAAACAAACCGTTTCATACACCAAAAACCAAAAATAACTATCAAAAGACGTGATATGATCATCGTCACTCCGAACAATTCTTACCGGCTGGTGCATGTTGCAATCACTCGTCGGAGACGTTTTCAGGTTGGAATATGTTTTTATAAGTTGCCAGTTCAATGTTGTCATCTTGAATGTATTTTTACCCGATGCGAAATCATTAGGTTTTTGAAACTAGGGTTTCGGATGTGATTTTTTATGTTGAATTGCATTCTTATGTGAAAAAAGTGGGAAAATATGATAATTTCTAAATAAATTAGGGGAAGGTGATACGTATACGAGTAAATTACGCATGTTACAAAACTCAAACCCTAATCACGCATGAACAAAAAACCATAATTATGCGTAAACAATAACCATAATCACGCATGTGGTCACCAAAAAACAACAAAATCACGCATGAGCAAACGTTATATTTATAATTACGCCTGTTATGATTTTACACGCGAACACGTTAAGGATTATTGTATTTTAAAACTTTATCAAATAAAGCCTTCTAAGGTTTGTAATAAGATTATTGCAATTTTTTATTCACTGGCTGAAAGTTCCCCCAAATGTGAAAGTGATTTTAATATATCCTTGGTAATTGAATTATAAATCTCTTGTAACAGTAACATCTAATTTAATATTTCAGATAATGTTTTTCTTCTTGTTAGAATAATGGAACCGATTCTGGGGACACATAAAGCATCCAAGTTCGCACCACAAGATGTTATTAGCACCATGCCTGATAATGTGATAACGAGTATTCTGCATCGATTGCCATTACAAGATGCAGTGATGACTAGTATCTTGTCGAGAAATTGGAGGTTTAAATGGACCATGCTTAGCCAACTAAAATTTGATGTGGAGTTCTTTATGTGTTTAATGAATGCAGATGGTGAAATTAATAGTTATGGGAATATTATAAGTAGACTTCTTCTTCATCTTAATGGCGCCGTAACAAAGTCTGTCATCGTCTTCACCTTATTGGATGTGGAAGATATTCATCACTTGATTTTGTTCTTGTCGAGAAAAGGAATTAAGGACCTTACAATTAAAGATTGGTCTAAACACACAAGTGAAGTTGCCTACCCATCTTTTCTCTTGTTTAGAGTTGGAACATTTGAATATTGTTGGCTCTTGTTTCAATCCTCCACCTAGTTTTCATGGTTTTCCAAATCTATTGAGCTTAGAGTTATTTGGCGCGCAGTTTGGAAGTAGTGACCTTGGGGAGTTTCTTACTCGGTGTCACTTACTTGAGATTTTGGACCTCGGTTATCTTTCTTATACAGGCAACAACGTGAAATTAGTTGAGATTGCAAAACTTCAAAATCTCAAAATTTTATCTTTGTCATTGTGTCATCTCGAGACTACAACGATCACAAGTCTTTGTGATGTCCTTGAGCTTGTGGGTTATCTTCCAAAACTTCAAGAGCTTGGTTTGGATTTTCAAGACTACAAGGTAACACTAAGTTGTGTCTTTGAAATTTACTATACATAAACATAGTCTCCTTTTTCATAATCTAAAAACGAATATCATTCAGTATAAATGTATAATCTTAAAGAGTAAAATGCCATTTTTCGTCCCTGAGGTTTGATCAGTTTTGTGACTTTCGTCTAAAGGTTTGTTTTTTCGCATCCGGATCCAAAAGGTTTGAAATCTTGCCATTTTCATCTGTCTTGTTAACTCCATTCATTTTTCTCCGTTTAGTCAGAGGTATTTCCGTCTTTTTGTGAACAGAAGATGCATCATTCTGATTCTTCACAGCCCTAAGGATATCATAATATCACTTTGCAACATTCATCCCTTGTTAAGACAAAATAATGAAACTTATTCAAAATCCTAAAACATCAATATTTAGGAAGGTCTCGCAACTTATTGTATATAGCACATAGCTAAATTTTATCATTCATTTAAGGAACATAACTAGTTTACCTTTGATCTCCAACACTTTACCATTGACTCATAAGGACTTAAACATAAGTCTTAATCCAAGTCACTTGGTGAACACATTCATCACCAACAAGATGAATGTTGAACATTCATCACCAACAAGATGAATGTTCCTCGTCTACAATCACTATTATTTGTGACACATAGTCAACTTTATTGACAAACAACATGGCATTCATAATTTTGCCATAAGTGATTTGCACACAATTATTGTTATTCATTAGGAGATATGTATATTTAAGATGCTCTCCTAAACGAAGGTAAAATCTCCATATAGTTCTAACAATAATCAAGTGGTAGATACATCTACTTATAAATCTCGCAAGATTTATTAAAGGTATACAATAACATATAGTACTTTTACTTTCATATATTAGAATTCACACTTGTGAATTTTTAATGACTTCTAATGAAGTATGCGACATGAATGTCGTTAGTGTATTTCATCTCAATACACTCACTACGTTCTTTCATTACTCATTCATGATGTGGTTATACATTTAATGTTTCATTTTTGACTTTTAGTCAATGTAACAACTCTCAAGTTGTTTATGTCCAAGTATTTTCATGTACTATCCGTTTTAAACCATATTCTTTTAAACAATGTATAACCGACGTTATAATTATTTTCCACAAAATAATTTATACGTCACAACCATTAGTGATTTATTTCTTTGTAAAAAATTGCATGTGTTATCCGAAGATATTGAACACAAAACAATAAAATACATTGGAAACTAAATCATAAGTGTCAATCACTTTTCAAATTTAAACGGAAGCATAGACAATATGTTAATATCAAATAGCAAAGTGCTTTATCTTCAACACTTTATAATCTGACCGAAATCTTCTCAACAATATTGTCCCATGGCGTGTCTTGAGGTACTCCCTCAATAAGACTCCATGCACTTGTAAGTACAAGTTTCCCATTTCATCTTGAAACTTTAAACTTGGACAATTATGCTCAAAACAACACCAAGTTGTTAAAAATACTACATTTAAATAGTAAACTTGAACAATTAAATTTGTTCACAACAACACCAAGTTGTTTTCACCAAATAACATTTTTTAAAACACATGTTGAAAAAAAAAATTTTATAACAAGCACATTATAGAATCGAACGTTTACATAAAACGTTTTCCAAAGATATAGTTTATAAAATAAACTGTTTCTCATCAGTTTTAATGCACACATAGGCAATTAAATGTTTACATAAAACATTTTTTTCATTATGAACAATCTCTAACCTCGTATTCGTGATACATATTTTCTAACACACATGTTAGAAAACTTTAAGTCATTTTATATATATATATATATATAACATGACCAAATTAAAGCATCAAATGTCATCACTAAAACTCTACTCAAGAGTTTCACCATATGAAGAGTTAAAAGTCTCTAGATGACTTATAGTAATTAGTAAGGAAGTTATTGTACATGTGCTTATATTTAACCAAAACGGAAGTTTCACAAACTAGGCACCTAGCTCAGTTGGCTAGGCGCGCGAAAGGGTGCGGCCTAGACCCAGGTTCGATTCCGGGGACGGCCGATTTCACCATTTTTTATTTAAAATAATTATAGACTTAAACTCTAATAATAACTCATCAAATATCACCATAAAAACTCTACTCAAGAATTTCATATATGAAGAGTTAAGAGTCTCAATAATTATATATTTAAACTCTAATAAAACTCATCAAATGTCACCATTAAAACTCTACTCAAGAGTTTCACATATGAAGAGTTTAATTAGTAATTATAGTTTCACTCAAATTGATTTAGAAATCACCAATTAAAGTTGGTGATAAGTCCCACACAACTACACCATCACTTTTTGGTGATTTGAAACTTGAAGCCAATCAAACATCAACTTCAATGTATGAACTTTTATTTCTAAATCATACAAAACATTAAAATCAATGCTACAACAAATTACTTATATAAAATGTTTACATAAAACATTTCAAAGTATTTGTATTTTAACCATCTTTAACAATCATGTTAAAATGAAAGAAATTATAACGCGCACGTTAGAAATATTAACATTTCCACAAAATGTTAATTCGACTTGCTAAAAACACATATATGGTTCAAATAAATAAGTCATTTCTTATACACACGTTAGAAACTAAACAATTAAAAAAAAAATTGCTTCCAAACTAACGCTTTTCATGAACGTTTCTAACACACATGTTAGAAGACAAATGATTACAAAAATCATTATAAGACTTATTTGTTCATATCAATCCATGGTTGGATGAAAAGTCTACTTTAAATAGAGACTTAATTAGATACATAAAACTCTAATCAAGTAACATAAAACTCTTAAAAAAAAACCTCTACTTAAGAGAATTTAACGTTTACAAAAAACGTATGGTTTACACCAATAATTCCGGTCTAACACACATGTTAAAGAATTTAACGTTTACAAAAAAACGTATGGTTTACACTAATAAACCCGATCTAACACAAAAGTTAGAAAATTAACAATTCCCAAAATCGTTTCAAAACCAGACATTTGAACCATACTTCATTTGTTTTTGTGTCACGGTGTAGGATTTAAGATTCTACCACAATCTCAATAAATCCAAACACAACAAGTTGTACTACATACATATTTCCCAAAAATATATTTAGAAGATCATAATCTTAAAAAATATTCTTTTTTATTATAAATCATTTTTATGAACCCAAAATCCTTATAAATAAGGTTTTAAGATTGTAGCAACAATCTCACGAAAATCTGTTTTAAGTTTGTAGGAACATCGTTCACAAAAATGATAACAAAATAAACTGAAAAATGAAACTGAAAAAAACAGGTGACTGAGGCACGTAAAGAATACGCTTCCCTTAAAACAGATTTCGGGTCACCCAGTGAACCGTCTGTCTCCCAGGGTACAACAGCCGAAGCAGTTAGTACTGCCGGGACTAGCCTATCACCTGAAGATGTACCTGAAACAAGGACGTAGAGTTCCTTCAGTGATGGGAATGATTGATCGTTGGTGCTGCAACTCATGCAACTTGTATAAGAGAACAAAGAGCCGTGTCTGCTGGTTTATGTTGCTGTGTTTGCTGAATTCTGTTGTTATTGGTGTATATTCGTGTGTCTAAACTGAAGAGCTGAGCTTCTATTTATATGCACCATAACACTGATCTTTTAACAATCATGCAGCACACTGAATGAGAAATGGCCATAGTGCAGCAGTTCAGCAGTCACTATCATATAGTAGTTAGCACACACTTTCTAGAATGGAGCTGTTAGCACACACCTGCAGACCTGGAGTAGTTAGCACACCTGCAGAATTCGTCACTGCTGCTGTCATCAATCACCAACAGCTTCAGTTAAAAATCAAAAGGCGGCTCTCAAGCGGCTCGCGGTGATGCGAGTGAGCGAAGTGCAAAGTGCGCCATCAAAACGCCACATTATGCCCATGAGCCCGAGCCCGGTCCCGGTCCCGTGCCCGTGCCCGGGCCCGGGCGCAGGCGAGGGCGCGTTCGGGCCCTTACGGGCCCTCAGGCTTGCCACTGGGTGTGTCCACTTGTATTAGAAGATATCATCTTCCTTACACTCCTTATTATAAACCACTCTCTTATTCTCCATCCCACCGATGTGGGACAACTTGAATACTAAAATTCAAGTTTTCCAAATAAACCAATGTTCTCTCTAAAATAAATTTCCATTAATAACATTAATAATTTCCATTAATATCATTAATAAAATTCCAACAATCCCCCACATGAATGGAAATTAATCCACTTCCAGATTTCTCGATACAACTTCAACAGTTGAGTATTGCCGGATAAGTAGTTTCCTTTGAACTTTCCGTTGTGATGTGTATTTAGTCTCCTAGCGATTAGTAGACGTGATGTCCTTGAACCAACCCCTTTTTACGTAGACGTTATTACATATCACACATTACTCTTCTTGGTCTGGCTAACCCCTCATAGATGTGTCCGTTATGGTCATGGAACACCATCCTGGTTCTGCGAGAGCTCTAGGAATTGTGCCCCCAATTCCATTCGAAGCGACCCCACTTCTCTCTAACATAGGTGATTTCCCTTAAATCATTAAAAGCATCGTGGTTACCATGATTACGCAAAATCATTTACCACATAATATGCTTAGCCTCACAATTTGTCACTGAATTTTATAGGAATGAACTAGGATGTATATAAACACCTTTTTATCATTTAGGGGTTATATATGACCTTATATACTAGCTTATGCAAATCATCTATGCCCCCACAGTGACGCCATCAAAACGCCACATTATGCCCATGAGCCCGAGCCCGGTCCCGTGCCCGGGCCCGGGCGCGGGCGCGGGCGCGTTCGGGCCCTTACGGGCCCTCAGGCTTGCCACTGGGTGTGTCCACTTGTATTAGAAGATATCATCTTCCTTACACTCCTTATTATAAACCACTCTCTTATTCTCCATCCCACCGATGTGGGACAACTTGAATACTAAAATTCAAGTTTTCCAAATAAACCAATGTTCTCTCTAAAATAAATTTCCATTAATAACATTAATAATTTCCATTAATATCATTAATAAAATTCCAACATCGATCACACTGCTTGTCTTATAATCTCATATCTGTATAGTTTTGTATTTGAATACTTGTCGTTCTTACAGGTTGATGACCCGGTTCCAATTTCAATTCCGATTCCAATTCTGGACGTAGAGTACAACATGATGGAACTTCGGAGTGTGGTGTTTAGAAATTTTAAAGGTTCAGAGAATGAAGTATATCTGATAAAGTATTTCCTTGCGTGTTCTCCGTCCCTGAAAAAGATTGTTGTTCATCACGACTGGTGTCTAGGGCCCGGTGAACAGTTGATATTTGCCAAGATGTTGTTGAAGCTTCATCGAGCTTCCCCGGTGGCTGAAATCGATTTCAACTAATTTTTGTTGTTTTGAAGTTATCTTTTATTCCCCATTGTATAACCTGATCTTGGAAAACTAAATGCACTCTCTTAAGGTTAACTCATCTAGTTCAGGTTTTGTTAAAAATAAGTTGTAGAAATTGCGAAAGACCCGTTTAAAGGTTTATGTTCGTGAAAGTTCGGCAATGTGTACATTTACGTTCTATTTATGTTCGCTCGTTTACTTCCATTTGTGTTCGTTCATTTAAAGGTTTTTATATGCTGTATTTTTGTTTTATTGTTTTTAGTTTTTAAAAATATGAATTCCTAGTTATACTATATGCCACTCCCAATATCCGTTATTTCACCATTTCAATTTCAGTTTGTGTTAAAGTTTAACAAATATCTTAATATTGTTTAATCATATTTCTGATAATTACGTCTACTGTATTTGGATAATTATGTTAAGTGCTTATTTGTTTTTTTGGGTGGATTCTTTATAATCTTTGTGATGAAAAATGCAGATTTTATTATGAAATGAATATATGATTGTGTGTATTAATTTGTGTTTATGAACATTGTTTGTGTTCATTTAAGTTTATGAACATTTGTTTGAGTTCGTTTGTTTGCGTACTGTAAGTGTTTATGAGCACGTTCATTTCTTTAATGAACGAACACAAACAAGAAATCTCGTTTGGTGTACTTTTATAAACAGTTCATTAACATACTCACTCCTTAATAAACGAACATGAACATTGTTCATGTTTATTAGGTTCGTTTAATCATTTACAACCCTAATTACATGTTAAAAATTCAGTACATATTATACCCTTATACATTTACCAACTTAGGTTATGTCCTATTTGTTTAAAAGTCACACCCTTTCATTTAATTAAGTTAGGTCACCTTTCACGTTGAACCGAGCACCCACACCGTTTCAAACATACAATTAGCACCCTTACACATACCTTTTCATTAGCACCGTTCCACCGTTTCGTTGTTATACAACCTTTTCAATTATCTATTCAATGTAATCCCCTGTTTTGCGAATTAATTAATTAATTTAATACCCAAATCTACATCGATAATACATACTCGATGCCAACATAAATCAATTATAAAGGATCGAAAGCAACCAAGGTTGTATGCAACGCACACCAAAATTTCCATTTTGCTGCATCGTCATTTTTTAATCAATAACAACCAAATTGCCAGATCCTTTAAATTCAATTATGTCGGCCTCCGGAGACGAAGAGCGACGGTTACGCATGTAAATGGGGTGCGTCAGTTTGGCGTTGGTTTGGTTGTCATCTGTAAGATTCCGATGGTTCGGTTTGGAGTTCGGAGTACCAAGTTACGACCTTAACTGAAGATTTGCCACTGTTACATCATCACGGTTTGCGTATCATTGCGACGGTTTCATTTTACCGTTGTTGTCCTGGTTTTTTCAATTTTAATGAATAACATGTTAAAATAGTTTTACTTTAGAACAATATTCTCTTCTTTTGAATAAATAATCAACGATTAAACAATCATGGATTGATGATAAGAACGATTCACAAACCGATGTGATCATTATAAAGGTGAGTTTATTTTCTATTTTGATGTTAGATCATAATGTTCACTTTGATAATTTGAAGATTGATGGATGGAATCAAGAAAAGAATTTTGATATTAATTGAAGGGGGGGATTTTAGGTTTAGTGTGTTGAATTTGTTGTTTTTTGTTTTGATAATAGGAATAGGCTTAGTGTGTAGAATTTGCTACATTTGTTTTGTTAATAGGAAAAGACTGCAACTTGGAAGCCAGAGCCGATCAAGACAAAAGAAGATTAGCAGGAGAGGTTTAAAATCATAAAACCATATGGTCTTGGCGTGGAAGCCCCTCCAAGCCGGGAACACCATCCGCGTATGGTGTGGAAGGCGGCGTTGTAGGTTGCAGTGGCGAAGCTTGGATTTTTCGGGCGGGGGGGTGAAAACATATATACCCAAAAATTTCTATAGAATACCCAAAATTTTCTATAGAACCGGGGGGGTGAAAACGTATATACCCACAAATTTCTATACGAAAACTACATATATAACACTACTGAGCGAAAAATCCCGGGGGGCGGACGTCCCCCCCCCCCCCCCGCCCCTTACATGCTGCGCCACTGGTAGGTTGGGCTTGAGGATTTCCATCGGCGTGGGACAAATGTGGAGGTGAGATGGAGGATTTTGATTGTTGGGTGTAGTTTAGGTTTGTTTTGATTGGTTGATGTATTTTTTTTTATTCTCTTCCACACCACTTTTCCACCCCGTGCTTTTTTTCTCAATGCCACCATACTGACGTGATTGCCACGTGTCGCTCTACGATCTCTCTTCAAGCCCCTCCACCCGTGCTTTTTTCTCCACGCCACCATACTGACGTGATTGTCACATGTCGCTCCATGCCCTCTCTTCAAGCCTCTCCACACCGTGTGGTCTAAGCTTTGGGGGAAAAGGGGGGTTTACGGATAAAAGTGATGGTGCAACAATGTCCTTTATAATATTTAATGAAACAGTGTTTTTTCCAATTAGAAGTCCCGTGTAAGGATGAGCACGGTACCCATTCGATACCGAAATACAAGGAAAAAGTGGTAACGGTACCGAATGTACCGGTTCAGTACCGTTACCCGGTACCAAATGCTCATCCCTGGTCTCATGTCAAAGGTAATGTCTAAATTTCATTTGGTTTTGGAATTGGGTTATTCCTTAAAACACTTTTATCTATATTGTAAAGTAAAATGTTTTAGTGAGTAAAATGTTTTAGTATGCTTTTGTAGAACAAGGATAAAGCTAAATGAAAATAATGGTTTGCATAAAATAAAAAATTCTCGCTTCTTCAATAGTGACATTAAATACATTCACAATCATCATCCCGCTGCAACGCGCGGGCTGACGTCAACTCGTGATATACATTTACTAATGTAAAAAGAAAACGCCCTTGACCCAATTTCATTAATATGCCATGTGTTACTATCTCCTCCAAACTTAGCCTTGTTTCGCAAGATTAACTTTGCATTTGTACCTCGCTCATACCAAAAGTGATCAATGTAGATACATAATAATAACTTGAGTAAACTTCCGTTTTGCTCCTTGTGATTTGGTCGTTTTAACGGTTTTGCCCCAATCATTTAAAAATAGTCATTTTACTCCCTGATCTATCAAACGGCGTCCATTTCCACTGTTAAAACCTGGTCATTTGCCCCTCACATGAGGATATTTTGGTAATTTTGGGCCAATTTTTTTGTTGGGCTGATGTGCTTCTTATTGGGCTAATCAACAGAAGCCTTTTATTTTATCAAACAATTTAGCCCATAAGAAGCTGAAATAAAAATAAAAAAAAAAAAACTAGCAAAAGCAGTAGTTTATATTCCATTCAATCATTCCTCTAATCCGGCCCTTTTTTTCTTCTAACATCGTTGATCTATCAACCCTAATTTCGTGGCGATCATCATCCCTCCCTTGTAAGTTGTCACTTCTCTCTATGATTCTAGGTTTTGTATGCCTACATTCATATGGATGAAATTTATGGCTCTGTTTATGATTTATCATAGTAATTCAATAGCAGAAATGGAATTTACGTTTATGATTCAGATTTCTATTACTATATTCATGTGGATAAGTTCAATTCGAGGATGAAATTTATCACCCTTTTCTGTTTTTATTTTTATGAAAGTAATTCAATAGATTATAGATTAAAAAATTAAAAATAAAGGAAAGGCAATGTGTTTTGTATGTGCTGTGTGCATATGGATGGCTATTCATTCCATCGGTTTATGTTCTTGTTAGACGGATGGCACTTGAAGCATCGCCCGAGTTTACACCAGAGGATTTTATTAGCAGCATGCCTGATAATGTGATAACTAGTATTCTGCATCGGATGCCGTTACAAGATGCGGTTAGGACTGGTATCTTGTCGAGAAACTGGAGGTTTAAATGGACTATGCTTACCCAACTCCTATTTGATGACAACTTCGTTTCGTATGTATTAGAAACACAAGGCCAAAATGGTTTTTGGAAAACTATAAGTAGACTTCTTCTTCATCTTAATGGCGCCATAACAAAGTCTGTCGTTATCCTCGCCGTATTGGATGTGGAAGACATTCATCACCTCATTTTGTTCTTGTCCAGAAAAGGGATTAAGGAACTCACTCTTTCAGATTGGACTAAACCGCACGTGAAGTTGCCTACCCATCTTTTCTCTTGTTTAGAGTTGAAACGTTTGAATATTTCTGGCTGTGGTTTCACCCCTCCACCTAATTTTCGTGGTTTTCCAAACCTATTGAGCTTATCATTACATGGCGTACATTTTAAAGGCACTGACCTTGGGGAGTTTCTTACTCGGTGTCCCTTACTTGAGACTTTGGACCTGCTTTATATTTCTTATACAGGCAACGTGAAACTAGTCGAGATTGCAAAACTGGAAAATCTCAAAATATTATCTTTGTCATTGTCTCTTCTTGAGACGAACATAAGTTCTTGTATTGTATTTGAGCTCGTGGGTTATCTTCCAAAACTTCAAGAGCTTGGTTTGGATTTTCTAAGCTGCAGGGTGAGGCTAAGTTGTGTCTTTGAAGTCTACTTTACGGAAACATAGTCCCCTTTTTTCATAATCTTAAACTAATAATATTCAGTTTATGAATTTTCACTTTCCGTATAGTTGACAGAAGGTGGTGCTCAAAAGAAGTTCCCCACCGCCTTTCCCTCTCTCAAGGCATTTAAAGTAACAAGAATAGATACAGGCAACGGAAGTATGTTATCATGTGCTTTAGAAATTATCAGACACTTCCCAAATTTGCAGATTTTTGAAATTGCGCATGTATGTACCGATCATTCTGCTTGTCTTATAATCTCATATATGTATAGTTTTGCATTTGAATACCAGTTATTCTTTCAGGTTTCTGAGCACATTTCAATTCCATTTCCAGTTCCAGTTCCAGAGGTAGAGGTCAACATGATGGAGCTTCGGAGGGTGGTGTTTGCACTTTTTAAAGGTTCAGAGAATGAAGTATGTTTGATAAAGTATTTCCTTGCGTGTTCTCCTTCCCTGAAAAAGATTGTTGTTCATCGCGACTGGTTTCTAGGGTCCGATGAACAGTTGATATTTACTAAGAAGTTGTTGAAGCTTCATCGAGCTTCCCCGGTAGCAGAAATTGATTTTGAATAATTTTTTGTTGTTTTGAACTTCTCTTTTATGGCCTCATTGTGTATTTGACAAAATTATATATTATGTTATATTTGAGGGATTTATGTGTAACTTTATAATCTATATATAGTCCTTGTAATCTTCTATTATGATATACAATAATCAATACAATTACAAGTTTTATATGGTAACAGAGCTAAGGCCGTGTGTAGTGGAGCACCATCTGGGCTTCATGTCGAACATCGTGCCCCATGGCGCTGGGGTACACCGCCCCCTGGGCGCTATCGGCTGAAAAGTTTGAGGCCCAGGATGACTATAATGACATTATTGGCGAGTTTTTTGATAGACCATTGGTAGGGGGTTACGGGCCTCCATCCACTACACACATGTTATATAAAGCCCCCATTTCACTTGTTTTGTCACTTGTCACATAACCCCCCCATGAGGGCTCCATGGGGCTTGCCACTACACATGGTCTAAAAGCTCTTGGACCTAAACCCTAGCTGCCGCCACCACCTAAACCCTGCTGCCACCTTTTTTTTCCGATCACAGCCACCGGCACTAGTACTGCTGGTCAACAGCAAACAATCCATATGTTCAAGTAAACAACCTGCAACAACTTTTTCTCCTTCATGCGCAGTGTTCACTAAGGTACTTTTCAGGCGAGCATTGTTCACCGACATACTGTTCAAGAGAGGGGGGGGGGGGGGGCACTGTTCACAATGGCTATTGTTCCCTTCACTACATCAGATAAAACAAATCACAATTCTCACAAGTTTCGTTTTAAACTCAAGCTTACAAATTATGGGTATTGAAAAACAATGATCCAACCTTTTTCTTATCACTAATGGTCTTATTGGTTATATTGATGGAATCATTGCTTGACCATCAAAAACTGTTACAGCCACATCATCGTCAGACAAAGAACCTGCAACGCCATCAAACCCTGATTATTCTGCTTGGATTGCCAACGACACACATGTCCTCATGCTGCTACTTTCTACAATCTCTGAAGCCTCTTTCAACCAGGTACAGGGTGACACCTCTCCTCTCGTGAACTATGGCTTTCACTGGAATTAGATAGGTTTGACTATCAAAACTGTTGTTACGAGGTTATTTGATAGGATATATTGTTAACTTCTTTGTAGGAATTAGAGTCATATGACTTGAAAAGCAAAGGGCTGCGTTTGGTGCCAGATTCTTACACAATTGGAGTTACTGGCAGAAATGGAGCAGATATATGGGCTCCATTTAAGACCACTTCCCAAAATCATAAAGAGATGGTGGTAGAATCTATATATATTATAAATTTTAATGCAATTTATATTTAGTTTATATTCACTAAAATCTAAAACAATCATAGTTTATGTTCGCGGCTATTTTTATAGCATATTCCACTTTTCTTGTAGGTGATGCTACAAAGAGCTTCCCTACCACATGTCTCAAGGCTCTTAAATTGTCAAGAATAGATTTTGGCTATGCTAATATGCTATCAAGTGTATATGAAATGATTAGGCACTTCCCAAATTTGCAAACCCTCCATGAAATCACAGTAATGCCACATGTATGTATCGATTATACTACTTGTCTTGCAGTGTCATATATATGGTTTTGCATTTTAACACTAGTTATTTATTTACTTTTTGCAGCATCCTGACTCAATTCCAATTCCAATTCAAATTCCAGAGGTAGTGTACAATGCAACGGGACTTGAGATTGTGGTGCTTAGATACTTTTCAGGTTCAGAGAATGAAGTATGTTTGATAAAGTATTTACTTGCATGTTCTCCTTCTCTAAAAAAGATGGTTATTCATTCCAAGTGGGGTCTATCGCAAGCGCCCGCTGAACAGTTGATGTTTACTAGGAAGTTGTTGAAGTTAGGTCGAGCGTCCACTATAGCTGAAATTGATTTCGTCTAAATTTAGTTGTTTCAAACTTCTCTTTGTTGAAGATGTGTCTGTTAGTCTTGAATGAATTACGGTGACGTTTGGTTTCTTACTTTGATATTTCAAAACTATTGTTTTCATGTGGCATCCAGAGTAATATATATCAATGCATTTTTGCTATTGCATGTTTGTTCATATCACTTGTTTTCAAAATCGGGCCAGACATGTAAAATTCGACTAGGTTGATATGTTTGATTCCTCCCTTGTTCGTTGTTTTTGAAGTATTTAGAGTATCTCTTTTGGTGTTTGTTGTTGATTTCTTGACCTTCTAATTGAACTCAGGCTTGTATTTCTTACTTTAGTAGTTGTTATTGGAGGATGACATGAGTTATGATATTTACGATTAGTCAGCATTGTGAAATTGTATCTAAAAACAATTAGTAAGTTATGAACACAACATAAGCAACTTTAAGAGGTTTGATTTTGGGACATGTTCTTGTTTATAAAACAGTTTTGTTAAGTAATTAGTTGTTTTATTTGTTGGTTTATCAAAAAATTTGGGTAAAGTTCATTACACCCTGCTCAATCATCCCTGCTACAACCTCCTGCCCTATCATTTTGTGTTTTTATCCTATCCTTTAACACTCATATATACAGTTTATTTTATGACATTGAATTATAAAGAGTGGATTAGGATCAAATACAAAGACTCCTAATTGTAAGAAGGATTTATAGAGTGACAAGTGTCCTAATTGTAAGAAGTGTCTAAAAAAAAAAAAAAAAAAAAAAAAACCACCCACCACCACCCAAAAACCTAAACCCCACCCCCCCCCCCCCCCCCCCCCCCCCCCCCCCCCCCCCCCCCAAAAAAAAAAAAGGGGGTTTAGGTTTTTGGGTGGTGGTGGGGTGGGGTGGGTGTTTAGGTTTTGGGTGGTGATGTAGTGGGTTTAGGTTATAGGTTATTGGACACTTGTCACTCTATAAGGGAGGGGGGGGGGGGGGGTCACTATTAATAGAATTCTTTCACTCACAAGCACCCAATGAAGTTCCGCCATGTCATCTACCATTTTTCTATCACTCACAACCTTTTTTGGTGGCAATGGTCATCACTCACCACCACACCCAACAATTTCCCCCCAACCAACAATTCCTCTCACAAAATCTGGCCATCACGCCGTTATTTTTGTCACGCGTTACAAACTTTTCCAATTTTCCACGCGTTGAAAAATATGGTGGAGGTGGAGATTCTTGGCCATCACACGTTATATATGTATCATCACGGTAAATTAACGCTCGACCCCGCCTCCTCTAAATCCTTCTTACACTTCTTACAATTAGGAGTCTTTGTAGAATAACTTAACCCTATAAAGAGTTACGTACATTTTAACAACCTTTAGCAACCTGTTCTCCATTTAACAGCACAATTTTTTCAAGATTACCTTAGACTCCTCCTCAAACTGTCATTGTACTTAACATCCCAGAAACTTGGGGGGTGGGGGGGTTTAGGTTTTTTTTTTTTTTTTTTTTTTTTGGGGGGGGGGGGGGGGGTTAGGTTTTTTAGGTATATTTGTAGAGTAACTTTGATAGTTATTGATAATTACAAAAATGCCACCTTGTCTTTTTGAGTTTTCCTTCAATTTGTATGTTTAGTATGTTAAGATTATTTGTACAAGAACTTTCCCCTAGAAGTTTTTTGCGTGTTTTATCAGAAAAAGAAGGTGAAAATGATTTTGGCAGAATTATAAGTAGGCTTCTTCTTCATCTTAATTGTGCCATTACAAATTTTGTCCTCTCCATCTAAGATAAATGCTACTCTGAATTGGATGTTATTTATTGGATTTTGTCTTGAAATAAGATTAAGGGTCTCACAATTTGGAAGAGAACTCAACTGGACCACCACTTATCTTGTCTACCCATCTTTTCTCTTGTTTAAAATGATACATTTTAAGCTTTTACTAGGATTTTGACCCGCCGCGCGTTGCGGCGGCGTCGAAAGTTAAAGTAACTCGTATTTATACTGTATATTTGACCCGACTCTTTACTTAAAAAAATTACATCGCCATCGAATGAAAACGTAGTATATCTGACCTGACTTGCTTCACAAAAAAAATCACGTTGAAACGTAGAACAACTCAAATTTATACCGATACATACATAAAAATATGCACGTAAAAAATGTTTTTTAAACAAAAACGTATTATATTTGACCTTACTCGTTTCCAAAGCAGAACACTTCAACAAAATAGAATAGAACAGAACACTTCAATGATTATTAATGCCTTATTGATGAAGTTTATTTGACTCTAGTGTATGTATTTTCAGAGCCGTCCCCGAGAACTTTAAAAAAAAAATAGGCCTCGGGCGACAAAAAAAAATTAGGCCCAAAAATTGTTACATAATACATGGATGCATATCTTGAGATAACTTTTTCACTCCACCACCAACATTTTTCTTACATAATACATGGATGCATATATTAAATATATAATTTAGTATATATATAAAAGCTTATAAAACTTTTCGGACCCTTTAAAAATTCGGGCTTCGAGCGACGGCACGGGTTGGCCGGCTGTGTATTTTTAATAGAAACATAATTCACAATATATAAACCTTTTTTTCATAAGAAGAATTATTTCAGTAAAACTTGATGATGATAATTTCTGAATTTGAAAACATCAAATGTTAAGAATATAGAAAACATTAAAGTCATTAGGTGAACCAAACGTACAAAACTAATTATTCTATTGGAATAAATACAAAAATGGGGCCAAGACACCAGGGAGTACCAAAAAAGTTGAATTGAAACGGAGAAAGGTAGGATCGAACCAAGTTGAAAGGATTCAAAGAAAACCTTACAAACCACTACTGCACATTTACATTTGTTTTAGTGTTTATATTATCAATATTTAAGTAAAGTAAAGTCGGTGGATTGATGTGGCATCCACCGACATATATTGTTGTTTTGATCCTACAGCTACTTTTCATGGTTTTCCAAACCTATTGAGCTTAGAGTTGGATCTTGTACCATTTTAAAGCACTGATGTCCCTTGCTTGAGATTTTGAACCAATTCATATACCACTTTTCTTATACTTCACATAATGGGGAGCTAAAAAGAGGTTTCGTACGTGCCGCCTTTCCCAGCCTTAAGTCTCTTAAATTATCAAGCATATATTTAGGCAACGCTTTTGTGTCTGTTGTCTTGTGTTTTTAAAATGATCAGACACTTCCTGAGTTTGCAGGCCTTTGAACGCAAAACACTTATATGTATAAACCTCTTGTCTTATAATCTCATGGTTTTGCATTTGAATACTAACTGTTCATGCAGGTGACTGCATACATGAATGCTGGCTCCACACCTTGCAATTCCAATTCCAGAGGTAGGCTACAACACATCGAGGCTACTGCAACTTTGGAGTGTGGTGTTTACATATTTTACAGGTTCAGAAAATGAAGTATGTTGAGCGTTCCCATATCCTAAAAAAGATGGTTACTCGTACCCATCCCCTCTTAGTACCGGATGCAAGGTTTATGTTTGCTAGGAAGGTGTTGAAGCTCCCATTGAACCTTCGTACGTGTTTGTTAGCCTAGTATGCATTAACGCTCGGGTTTCTTAGAAACTTTTTACCGACTTTGTAATACAGTTTTTAAGAAACCCAAGCGTTAATGCATACTAGGCTAACAAACACACGCGGAGGCTCAATGGAGCTTCGACAACTTTCTAGCAAACATAAACTTTGTTAGCCTATTATGTATTATCGCTTGGGTTTCTTAGAAACTTTTTAACGACGTCTGAACGTACACAAGTCTGATTTCCTCGGTAGAAGTGTTGAACTAATAGTTTAAATTACGTACAAATAAACCGGTGGTCTAGTAGCATGGTGTTTGTTCTCCACAAAAGTGATGTGAGTTTAGATCTTTCCTAATGCAATGTTTAGGTGGTATTTAGATGTAAAAAAGTTCTTAAAACGGTTTTAAACTGCTTTTATACTAAACCGTATTTAATTATAAATTAAAAAATATATATAAATGTATTAATGTCTCGTTTATTGTGACTAGGAGAGATTTTTTTTTTTTTTTTTGTAGCATGGCTATATTCCAATTTGGGGTCGTGATTTTATCAATTAGGCTAGTGGTGTGGTATAAAGCCCCTAGGGGCTTTATTACGTCACGTCACGTCACCGTCATGTCACATAAGGGGTTTTAGAGCCCCTTCCTTTAACTTGCATGCAATAGTTTAAAGCCCCCCATCATTATTACCTAATTATTTTTTTTATTAAAGTAAAACATTATTTAATTTTGATATATTAATTTAAAACTCATAATTTAAATAAAAATAAAACTTATAAGTTCAATAAAAAATACAACGTCTAATTTAAATAAAAAAAACTATGTTAAAAAATCACTCGTTGTCTCCTCCTTGTTGACGATAAAACCATAGGTGCTCGGTAAGATCAGCTCGAAGGTTATGGTGTGTTTCCCTGTCACGTATCCTCGCTCGGATAACTTGTTTTTCAGCGTATGTGAGTAGTGGGTTCGTCGGTTGATTACTTTCATCATAACTTTCTCAACAAAACGCTTTACCCGAGTCCTCCAATATCATGTTATGCAAGATGATGCACGTATACATGACGTTTCTCATTTTACTTTTTTCAAGTATCCTCGACGGCTGGACAATGATAGACCATCTCTTTTTTAACACACCGAAAGCCCCGCTCGATATCCTTTCTTGTCGACTCTTGTTTCTTCTTGTAATACATTCTTTTCTCGTCATCATCTGGACACGAAGAGTTTTCACAAACGTCGCCCACTCCCGTAAAAAAAAGTTAACACCTAATATAATAGTGTTATTAGACTATAAATAATAATAAAAATACCTTCACATAAATTTTCAGACAATCACGACAACTTCTGTCCGACATCCTTAAATATTCATCCCACGCATCACTTGTGGTGTCGTACGCTAGTTGCCTAATTGCGGCAATACACTTTTGTATTCTAGAGAAACCAATTTTGCGACTAACACTTTCTCTTTGTGTGAGAAAAGGGAATTCGGCCGCAAGATCATTTGAAATTCTTAAGAAAAGACGACGGCTCATACGAAACCGACGCCTAAAATGTGCATCATCGTACAATGGATTTTCACAAAAATAACCGTGCATTAAACGTCCATGAGCACCTTACCGATCTCGTTCAAGAGGCGCTTGTCTGGTACGCGATGTAGACGATTGAGCTTATTCTCGCAAATAATTAATCGCCTCCTGCGTCACTGGTACAATCATATCGTCAAGCACACCGTCAGATGAAGAGCTGGACGAATCAGATGACATTTTTAAAAATGATTGGAGAAAATTTATGTGTTTATTTTTTATGATTGGTGGGTGTTTTAGATTGTGATTGGTGTGTGTTTTAGTTTGTCATAGGTTTGTATAAAAATTAGAATTAAGGAATTTTTTTTTTTATAAACTAGACCGTTGCCAGCGGTCATATTTGACCAACTTTCCTCGGATAATTCAATTTTTGCTCGTTACTGTGCTGGCGGAGGGAGGATGGGGCCCCCTCCTTTGGTGACGGCGGTCTGGTGGATGACGCCCCGGGGCGCTATAAAGACTGAGGTGGCGCTAAGCCACACCGTTCAGTCTTATAGCTTTAGTCCAATACTTTCTAAAAGCATAACACGTTTCGTCTCAGTTAATTTTTTTTAGGAATAAATAAAACAACCTTTAATATTAACTAGTAGATTCTATACACGCTCTATAGCGGGGCGGACTGATTTTTAATAAAGTTTAAATGAAAACGTTGACAAAATGGTATTAATAAAAAAACTAAAACAAAAATATTAGGAAAAAAACAAAAAAGATTGTAAAGGATGGGAAAAAAAATCTTGAAAATAATATGTTGATGTCAGTATCGGTACGGTTCCGTTCCGTTCATTACGATATCGATTTGGTTCGTTTCCATTCATTACGGTATCAATCTTGCACTCATTATAGTAACCAATAGAGAAAACATAAAACATAAAAAATAAAAATAAATTCATGATAGATTTACGTCAATTGAAAAGAATAAAAACGATTATTAGTAAGGGTTACAATTATACCTATACTGATACATTATTCAATCAGGATTAGAATCAAGTATTTGTAATGCATTTACTATATGTTAATTATCAAACTATTCTCATACTTATAAAATCACCATTCAGTTTTCTTACACATTTAACCCCTATACTTTGCTTATTTTACAACTTCGTCACATACATTCTCATTCATTTTTTACCCAACACTTTTCCATTTTCAATTTTGGTCTTTTATACTTTTCATATTTTACAAATTTGTCGTTTTACGTTTCGGACTAAATTTTACGGGTTAACACGTTGCGATGTGCATGTGTGGTTCAACGTTTTTATGTTATTTGTTTTGTGGTTTAACGGCTACGTCGTAATGCCCTGGTCCTATTAGCTATTCTTTTATATATTTTATGTTTTGGTCTAACTTTTGCGAGTTAACATGCTGCAACGCGCATGCATAGTTCAACGTTTTTGTGTTTACTTTTTATTCGGTTTAATGGTCCTGTCGCAAAGCACGGGTTATCTAGTTAATACATAATTAAATTATAAAACTGTATCATTTATGGTTTTGTTTTCAAATTTCTTTTATCGTGTCCAAAATCTCCCATAATTTTTCATGTATATAAAAAACTATTGCCATTCAAAAAAAAAAAAATATAAAAATTATCGAGTCTAAATATTTAGAAACCAAACCCCAATGTTAACTACATAATCAATTCGATTCTTTTATTATAGATTTTGTTATTTATTATTTGATTTAATACGCTAAAATATCTGGCAACATAAAAGTAAATGGTTAATCGATAAAAAAACAATACACTTTACGTGTTATTTATCATAAAATATTTATGCATAGTGACATATTTCTATCGCAAGTATACTGCTCATTCCATTTTGAAGTAAAAACTGTAAAAATAATATTGTTCTTGTTTTGACTCACTTTGTTACATACTTACACAATATGCATCTGTTGTTGCCCACTTGCACTTCCATCTTTTATCTTCATCGGTGGGATTCCTACTTCAATAACACCCTTTCATGGTTGCAGTGAAACACCGTACTGCCATCGGGCTTCGTTCGACAGTTGATGTTGTTGGTTATGTCAAGAACACCGGTTCTAAGGGCGCAGCTATTAAGGAGGGCGCTCGACCCCCCGAACTTTTTGCGTAGTGTAATATATGTGCTTTCGTATAGAAATTTTTTGGTATATACGTTTTCGACCCCTTCCGTCGGAAATCTCAAGCTTCGCTGCTGCGGTTCTCAACTAAAAATTCGTCCAGCAGATCAATTCATTGAGCTCGTGACTCCCAACTTAATCAGTTGATAAACAATGTGGTGGTAAAACCAGTGTTTCCGGCAGTGGTGTCACCGTTTCACTCCCCCTCTCATCTCTCATGCCAGTCACAAATAATTCATACTATTTTGCTAGGAAGGGTAGTCTAGGTAATTTGGTTGGTACTGTAGCTGATTTGGTTGAGTTTGGATACGAGTGTTTAGGCTAGACGGTATGGACCCGTCCTCAGCCCGTCTTTGGTCCGGCGCCGCCTACAGCCCATCCCACCCCCCCACCGTCGAGCTCCGTACCCGTCTTCAACGTCGTTCTTCCGACGTTCAGGACGATCCTCCAATGTGGGCCCCCTTTGTTTGTTTGTTTGTGTTAGTGACTTGTACATTAGGCTTCAATACTTGTACATAGGGCATATAAATAAAAAATAAAAAAGTGATGGGGTAGGATCATCCTCCCATACCCTCTAGTGACCATCCTTGGGAGAACTATGACGGGGCGCCTACGTGACGGATCATCCTCCCTTGGAGGACCATCACCATACCCTCTAGCCAATGTTGTAGAAGGCGCTAGGCGCTAGTCGGGCGGTGAGGTACAGCCTAGGGATTAATCAGGATTAATCGGGATTAATCGGAATGGGATTTTTATATGTATTTTTTCAAAATTATATATATATACCCAATAATATAAAAATAATACTTCAAAATTCACATAAGTACTTCAAGTTTCAGATAGTATGGTTCGATTTTGACCGATTTTGACCAATTTTGACCGCCTAGGACCGATTTTGATCGATTTTGACCGACTAATATTGTCCGATTAATCCGATTTTTGACCGCCTAGGACCGATTTTGACCGATTTTTGACCATGACCGATTAATTGACCGCCTAGCTCAAAATTAGGCAGTAGATGACCGCCTAGCGCCTAGGCGCCGATTAATCGGCCGCCTAGGCCGATTTCTGCAACCATGCCTCTAGCCTTAGGGAAAACCGGCATATGTCGGTCATATGCTACCTGGAAACTGCCATTGTTGTTAAGAGTGTTAAACATTTGTTATTATATAAATAAATAAGAAAGAATGAAAATACAGAGCATGAATATGAAAATAACCTAAAAGGGTGAAAATGACAATTAAAAAAGTTCGTAGAAAATTTAGAGGGTGAAATTGACAATTTAAACACAGTTTACGTCAAAACGTATACCAACTCGTTTACGTTAAAACATGAATTTATAACGACACATACATTAAAATAGGCAGGTGGAAAATATTGTTTTTTTTTTTAAATTTACGTTAAAACGTAAACCAACTGAAAACGTAAATAAAAATAAGCATGAAAGAATTATATTTAAACTGACTCACTTCCAAGAAACTTATGTTGAAATGTAAATTTGTACCGACACGTACATAAAAATAGTCACGTGAGAAAATAGTTTTTTTTATGTTAAAAAATGGAAATACAAAGGGTAAATATGAAAAATTAGAAGGGGTGCAAAGGACAATTTATAAAGTTTGTAGAAAATTCAGGGAGTGTAAATGAGAATTTATAAATAGGGATGGCAAAAATACCTGAGTTCGATGGGTAGACTCGAAACCTGATGGGTATTGGGCCGGGCGTGGGATTAGTTTTAGAAATTTTCGCGGGTATGGGTCGGACATGGGATTAGGAGATACCCGACCCGATTACCCGAAACGACATAACCGTTTACCCGAACTATATACCCGATCATTTACCCGAATTTTTTATTTTATATTTTTATTTTTCATTAACCCTTGTATATTTGTTATTTATTTTAGTATATTCATAATGTAAAAAAGTATATTTTCGTTTAGTATATGTATTTGATAATAGGATTTATATATTGTATGTTATGAAGTGTATAAATATAAATGTATAAGTATTATAAAGTTATTATTAATTTATAATAAAACTTATATGTATGTAATGTACATTTTTAATTTATAATAATTGTTGTATAAATAAAATTATATAAAAATTATAATAGTAAAAAATGTATTTGGAAATCCCAACGTATATATTTTAACAAACTAATTGGTATACCCCCACGGGTATACCCGAAACCCGACGGGTAATTACCCGATAAATACTCGACGGGTATTGGGTCGGGTATGAGATACAATTTTACAACCGGGTATGGGTATGTGTATGGGATTACCAATACCCGGCCCGAACCCGACTCATTGTCATCCCTAGTAGGGGTGAAAATGAATTTTCAGAAAGTATAGGCATGTGTTTTGGTTGGTGAAAACGGGTCCTACTATTTACATCCAACTTTTTGCTATTTGCATCAAATAATATGACATTAATAAATTCAAATTTTTGTTTTTCTTTTATAACTTTTGATATATAATATTTTATTAGAAAAACGAATATGGTTTTTGTGATGTGCTTATTTTTATCTACGTTTTGATATAAATTTTATAAAAAACAGAGCTTTATCAAATATAACGTTTTATAAGTCGTTATAAATTTTTTATTTCGTTTTTTATAAAATTTATATCAAAACGTAGATAAAAATAAGAAAATCATAAAACCATATTCATATTTTAATAAAATATTATATATCAAATGTTATAAAATAAAATAATAAATACACAAATTTTATTGTGTGTGTGTGGGGGGGGGGGGGGGGGGGGGGGGGGGGGGGGGGGACCGGAAAGGCTTGCTTAACAGTTAACAGTATTACAGCACACGTGGCAAGCTCACCCTTGCCATGAGACAGAGTAAGTGACAAGCTCTGTCTTTAACTTCCGAACAGTCGAATAGAACACAAAAATTCACCTAAAAGAATCCTTTGGAGATGGTTTCAAGTTTCAACTTCAAGGTTAGCATATGGTTTTTTAAGTTGGTTTTCTGTTAATAACTCATTTTGATTAATTTAATATCATTTCATATGGAGTTGTTAGGTTTATGTTTTTTTTTTTTTTTTTTAATCTTGAACAGCTAACAGAAGTTGTTATAAAATTAGGGTTTATGTTCAACTTGATAAAATGGGAAATATACTATTTTTTGAACAAATCAAGGCTTCTAACCTTTCATGATGAATTTGTGTTACATTTTTAACCCTAGGTTTTGTGCAGAGGTGTGTGGGTTTTCTAGTAAAGGCATTAGTTAAAGACATTTGGGGTTTGTAATTATATGATTACTTATATTTTTCATTCAATGATTCCAACTTTATAGAAAAAGCATCAGCCAAATGTACATTTTTTTTATGCTGAATATGTGCAGAGGTGATAATTTTGACAGTATCTTACTCGATACCGAATCGTGAGGTTTTATGAAACTAGGGCTTGTAATAATGTCACATTTACTGGTTCTAATGTTGTATGTTTTGTGTGAAAGTGTATATGTGCAATCAACTTTGATCCTCACTATGTATATGTATTGTGTGAAAGTGTCTACAACCTATGGTATGATAGCAAGTATTTCCTTTGTAAAATGAATTTTAAATCTCTTGTGTATTTATGTAACATAAGAATATGAAGGTTTTAATAAAAAGGAAATATTGAGTATATGCATGTCATGGCTACTTATTGGAGTGTTATATTTATATGTTTATGCTTAATATATTTTTATTTTATTTTTGAATAGCAAATTGTTACTCCTACTCTTTTATACTCCATCCATCATATGTCTTCTTGTTAGAATAATGGAACTAATTCAGAGGCCATATAAAGCATCCAAGTTTGCACCACAAGATTTTATCAGCAACATGCCAGACAACGTGGTAACAAATATCCTGGACCGATTGCCGATACAACATGCAGTGAGGACCAGTATCTTGTCGAGAAACTGGAGGCTTAAGTGGACTATGCTTACCCAACTCGTATTTGATGACAACTTCTTTTTGTGTTTATCAAGAAAAGGTGAAAATAATCGTGGGGGAATTATAAGTAGGCTTCTTCTTCATATTAGAGGTGTCATAGAAAAGTTTGACCTCTCTATGCTCAAGTTTACGGATATTAATGGTTTTGAAAATATTAACCACTGGATTTTATTCCTGTCCACAAAAAGTATTAAGGATCTCACCCTTAGAAAGAGTGGAACACAAGTGAAGTTGCCTACCCATCTCTTCTCTTGTTTAGAGTTGAAACATTTGAAACTTTCTAATTGTATTTTCAATCCTCCTCCCACTTTTCATGGTTTTCCCAACCTTTTGAGCTTAAAGTTGTGTGCGGTAAAATTTGAAAGCAGTGAACTTGGGAAGATTCTTACTCGGTGCCCCTCACTTGAGATTTTGGAGTTGCGTTTTCTCTTTCATACAAGCAAAGTCAAACTAGCTGATATTGCAAAATCTGAGAACCTGAAAATGTTATCTTTGTCTTTGCGTAATATTGACGATGTGACGATATGTTCTAGTACTATCTGCGAGCTTGTGGGGTCTCTACCAAAACTACAAGTGCTTGATTTGGATTTTCAAGACCAATACAAGGTAATGTGTCTTTGAAGCTTACTTTATAGAAGTATAGTCTAATTTTCTCGTTATCTAATAACTAGTAACATTCATTATAATCTGAAACAATAATAGAAAAGTTTATGGTTATTTTACAGCATATTCAATATATTGCATATATTTTTTTAATGAATTTTTAACCACTTTTATTGTAGTTGATTAAAGGTGGTGCTATAATAAGGTTCCCTACCTTATGTCTCAAGGTTCTTAGTTTATCAAGAATAGATTTAGGCAACATTATTCTGCTATCATGTGTTTTTGAAATGGTCAGACACTTTCCAAATTTGCAGACCCTTGAAATCACTGCAGTAAAACATGTATGTATCGATCATACTGCTTGTCATATAACTCATATATATATATATAGTTTGCATCTGAATACTAGCTATTCTTACAGGATGCTCACCCAATTCCAGAGGTGGAGCACAGCACTATTGGGCTTCGGAAGATGGTGTTTAGATATTTTGCAGGTTCGGAGAATGAAGTATGTTTGATAAAGTATATACTTGCGTGTTCTCCTATCCTAGAAAAGATTGTTATTCATCCCCACCGGAGTCTATCATCCGATGAACGGTTGATGTTTACCAGGAAGTTGTTGAAGCTCCGTCGAGCCTCCCCTCTAGCTGAAATTGATTTCGACTAATTTAGTTTTCTTTTTTATTTTTGTTGAAGTTGTGTTTGTTAAATGTTAATCTAGAATGAATTAAGGTGGCCTTCGGTTTCCCACATGCCCATCTAATCACTTTTCTAGAATTGAAACTTCAAAACTGTTGTTTTCATGTGCCATCTAGATTATTATCAGTTCATTTTGGCTATTGCATGTTTGTTTTGAATTGGTTTATGAATTGGTTTATGAATCTGTACATTTATTATACACATAGAAGCAACCTGTAGTTTTTAGTTTTTACAAAATAATGCTCTACTTTTACAGTTCTTAAAGACTATTTAAAAATCCAAAAAAAGGATTCATTTGCATGTTCTCATTTCTTTTAACAACTTGCCATCAATGTTGCTCACTTACACTCTCCCAGTATGCCATTCTACACTACTTTCATCACTTGTTTTCTGAAAGTGGATATACTATTTAGGGAAGAAAAAATTAGGGGTGTTAAATTAATCGAATTTCATTGAATTTCGAATATTCAAATTGATCAAATCAACTTATTCAAGTTTTAACACTTTTGAAGCTGAATTCGAATTTGATTCGAAGTTTGATTGCTGGAGTCGAATTGAATTCGAATATTGAACCTCAAAGTAGTAACATTACAGGTTTAATTTAAAGCAAGAGACAACTACAATACTATTATAAACGAACAGACAACTACAAGAATATACTCTAATCGGGCAATAAAAGCATCTTCTAGGGTTCGTAGCTATCCTGAGGTGCGAGTTGAGGTGGGCGAGCTGCAAGTACAAATCACCATTGTTCAAGCTTGGGATTGAAGTCTAGTAGTGTTAATCAGGTGGGTATACGTTTCAAAAAAAATCAGGTGGGTGTAGAAGAAGATGTCATTTATTTAAAAAGATTTCGGGTTTAAAAGGATTTATTAAAACAACCAAAAAAGACTAAAATGTCCGTCACGTGGGTGATGTCAAACAATGAAAGTGGATGGCGTTAAGGCCATGGATGATTTTGGCAAGATTTGAAATTACAGTTGCTCGCCAAATGGTTGTTTTATGTAATGCTTAATGTCGGTCTGTTTGTGGTTCTGTTTTATTTATGCTCTTGTACTGTTCTCTAGTCCTGCGCTAGTTTTCGTTCGAATAAAGTTGATTGTAGCTGGTAAAAAACTGATAATTTGGGTAAACTACATGGACCAAGTGAAATTTACTCATTTAGTTATGAATTTATATCATTGTTGTTATTTATCATTGTACTCTTTTTCAGGTTTATAACTTATAGAGTAAACTGCAATTTTACCCCCTGAGGTTAGGGGTCATTGGCACTCTTACCCCCCCTAAGGAAATAATTGCAATTTTACCCCCCACTGTTCACTGTTATGTCACAACCTTACCCCCCAACCACAATTTTGTTGACTGATCTGTTGACTTGGTGGTGAAATGACTATTTTACCCTTTTATTTTACCCCCTGTGTTTTGTTTACTCTGTAATATTACCCCCTGCCACCACTGCCACCACCATTCACCACCACAACCACCACTGCCACCTCCAGCTACCACCCTCAACCACCACTGCCACCGCCATTCACCACCACAACCACCACTGCCATCTTCTTCCTCCCCCTCTCTCTCTCTAATTCATAGATCTGGTGATTTAATATTATCTCAATTTGTTTGTTTAATCTGAACCTTGATGATAAATTGAAAATCAAATTAGAATTGAGGATTGAGAAAACCAGATTATTAATATTATTATACAAACGTTAAAAGAAACATAATCATACCCATAAAAATCTTGAAATCACTGAAAGGTTTTGGTTTTTAAAAACACCCAGAGTTTTAAATCAACAACCCTTTTCAGGAACGAAAAATTAAACATCGCAACCACAACCACAACCACCGCCCGCCACCGCCACCACCAACCAGTACTGCCCTCCCAGCCATCTCCGACAGCAACTATAACCACCATCGTATTTGATCTGTACAATCTAACAAAACTTTACACTCCAGCCATATTCACTACTTAACCTGAAAATATCTTGATCCAAACTTCCAAAACTATATCTTTCTTGGAAGGAATCCACCAAAACCAAAAAACAGGGGCTCTTCACTCACTGCTACTTTGTAATCGTAAACAAACAAACACATAGATATAGATACATTTGTACATATAAATAACCTTACGACATCGCATCGCAGTCAGGAGAAGCAAAATGGAGAGGAAGACGCCGGTGAGGAAGCCACACAGTGCGACCGCAGATCTGTTGAGCTGGTCGGAGACTCCTGTTGTTGATTCGGTGGAGGCACCCTCAGCTGCTGCTCGTTCTCACCAGCCTTCCGATGGGATCAGTAAGGTTGTCTTTGGGGGCCAGGTCACTGATGAAGGCGACGATGATGGTTGAAGATGGCGGCAGTGGTGGTTGTGGCGGGGGGGGGGGGGTGATGATGGCGACGGTGATGGTTGAAGACCATGATGATGGAGGTTCAGATCTAGACTTATCAATAACGAAGAAGACAAGACTGGTTGTGGCGGGGGTGGTGATGATGGTGACGGTGATGGTTGTGGCGGCAGTGGTGGTTGTGGCGGTTCAGATGCCGACGGTGATGGTTGAAGATGATGATGATGGAGGTTCAGATCTAGATATAACAATAATAATTGCAGTTTACTCTATATATAATAAAAATAATAATAAAAATAAATATAGGGTAAGATTACCAAAATACCCTTACATATAAGGGTCAAACTACCGTTGACTGTGGTTAGGGGGTAAGGTTGCGACATAACAGTGAACAGTGGGGGGTAAAATTGCAATTATTTCCTTAGGGGGGGGTAAGAGTGCCAATGACCCCTAACCTCAGGGGGGTAAAATTGCAGTTTACTCTAACTTATAATGATGAAATCTTTAACCAGCCATTTAGGTTTATAACTTATAATGATGAAATCTTTAACCAGCCATTTACTTGATCATTACTTTAATAAAACGAAAATTATTATTATTAAAGAAAATTATTATTATTTAATAGTAGAAATCAAAATCTAAAATTAATCAGAACTTAACCCGTGTAACATATGGGGTTTTTTTTTAAAGATATATGATTTTATAATTTACTATACAAAATTACATTTATTCAACCCGTGTAATACACGGGGGTTTTTTACATATATAATTTTTTTTATTATTCACTATACAAAAATTACATTTATTCAACTCTACAATACACGGAGATTTTAAAGATATAACTTTTTTATTATTTGGTATATAAAATTAAATTTATTCAACACGTACAATATATGGGGTTTTTTTAAGATATAACTTTTTATTATTTAGTAATTTTTTATTATTTGATGTATAAGGTTACATTTATTAAACCCGTACAACAATACACAAGGTTTTTAAAGATATATATTTTTTATTATTTAATATATAAAATTATATTTATTCAATTCGTGTAATAAACGAGGTTTTTAAAAATATATTGTTTTATTATTTTATTCAACTCATGCAATACATAGGGTTCTAACCTAGTTATATATAAAATAAATCTATGATATAGAGTAAATACTATAAGGGTATGTTTGGCTAAGCTTATTTCACTTAAAAAGAACTTTTTGTGAAAAAAAGATTTATTGACTTATGACTTTTGTAAATGAGTTTTTAAAAAAGTGTTTGGATTAGCTTATATGGTGGGAAAAACAAATTAATTGTTTTTTAAAAAGTGTTTGGCTTAGTTTGTTCATGTGATATGGTAATTTGGTTTTTGAAAAATTAAAAGCTCCTTAAAAAGTCACATCATCTTGATTTCTCAAAAATGACTTTTTCTTCTATACAAAAAAGTTATTTTGAAAAGTCCTTTTGGTTTGCCAAACGCTAAATCTCCTTATTAGCTTTTTGTAAAAATCAATAAGTTATAAGGGGATACGGAGTGGTGCGGCAAAGGGGATTGGCAAAGTGGTTTGCCGCGCGGGAACATCGCCGCCAACCCTTTTGCCGTGCGGTAAACTTTGATGAATCAGTGAGGGGTTGCCGAAGCGGTGAAGGAAGGAAGGAAGGAGAGAGATGGGGGGTGTGTGTGGTGGGGTCCATGTCATCTAAACCAATCACACATTTTTCCTTTTTTTAAAGTTTACCACTTCACCAAGTGTCTAACCATTGCCAACACTTTTCATCGTAGTTTAAACACTTTTCACTGATTGACGTGACGCACTCTGATTGATTGATTTTTTAGTTTGCCACTCTCAAGTGTCTAACCACTCCTTATACCCTAAGTTGGGGTGGAAAAGCTTTAAGTCAACGCTACTAACCGAGCTATGACCCGTAAGAGTTACACCTTGGGCAACGAACACGAAATCCACTTAACTTGATTAACTGGTAATCACGAACAATTAACAAAATAAACGGACTTATTATTTATACTAATTATAAATAATATGTATAACGTTTATTCTGTTATTCTCAAGCTTTATTGCGTCTTGAACCTATGCTACATATAGTACCCGGGTAATTATTAAATCATTATATACACACTATATGGATGTATGTGTGAATATATACGTGTGAATATATTTGTGTGAACATATTTAGTACACACTAAATAAAAGGGTAGTGTACCCATTCTTCATTGACAATATAAAAAGGACATATATATGGGGATGTCTTCGCTGGTAGAGATTGAGAAAAACAAGGTAATTCACTTTTGTGAATACACTAAAATACAAGTTGCCTTCAAAAGAAAAAGGCCACCACTTTCAGATAAAGGTGTTGCCCTATTCTCATTCTTTTGTATTACGATCGGTCAAGTCAAAGCCGCCACCGCTCGGTTCGTGTTCGTGTCTAGCACTCGTTCATTGTACCTCGGTGTCTCACACGGTTAATTATTAACCACAAGGGTATAATTTTTCTCATCGGTAGATTAATTATTTTATATACCGTATTTGCATGTCTGTAACCATGATCCTGTTAGGTTCACTTTTTGATTTTGATTAATATATTTATTCCGCTACGTTTATTAATTATATATTTTAGCTAATAAAATATATCAAACTAGTTTTTGATAAAAGTAAAATTGACATCACTGATAACTAAATAGTCTAAGGTGGTGTTTGTTTTTTGGAAGAAGAGCTTCCTGGCCTCTTCTGTCTGCACCGTGCAGACGCGGGAAGAGGTTTAGCCTCAGAAGAGTGTTTGCTTTTTTTTTTTCGAGAAGTGCTTTTTACCTCTCCCCAACCTCTTCTTGGGGAAGTGATGAGAGGTAAGCTTCTCCAAGCAGAGGTTTACCTCTTCTTGGCACCACCTCCACCTCCGACACTGCTCCGCCACCACCTCCATCTCCGACACTGCTCCGCCACTGCTCCGCCACCACCTCCACCTCCGACACTGCTCCGCCACCACCTCCACCTCGGAACCCCTGCTCCGACCCCAAATCGAACCCCCAAATCATCAAATCGAACCCCAAATCATCATCATCAACAACATCACAAACAAAACCCCCAAATCGAAAACCCTAAAATCGAAAACCCTAAATCGATTCGTTGCAGGCTCCGGCCAGGTGTGAAGGCGGAGGTGGTGACGGTCGTTTTGTTCGATTCGTTGCAGGCTCGGTGGTTGTGATGATGGCGGTGGAGGTGGAGGTGTGAAGGCGGAGGTGGTGACGGTGGTTGTGATGATGGCGGTGGTGAAGTGCTGGCGGTGGTGATGATGGCGGTGGTGCAGATTGTAGACTAGAGAGAGAGTAGAGAGAGAGTGGAGGTGCAGATTGTTGTGTGGTGTGTGTTCTAAACCTAGAAGAAGAGGTTTTATATAAAAAAAAAAAAAAAACCCTCTTCTCCTTGCAGACTGAAGACATTTGGTCCACCTCTTCTCCTGCAGATGCCTGCAGATGTGGCCTGCAGCAGAAGAGGTTTTCGTGCAGAAAAAACAAACAGCACCTAAATATATATGGGTTTGGGGTTAAGAGTGGTAAAAAGAAAAGGTTAGGGTTTGGCTGCCTTCTTCTCCACGACCGTACACTCCGTGATTTTCCGGCAACCATATGAAATATGTTGGGTTAATAGTTCTACTGCCCAAATATATTATTAGGTTAAACATCTATAGCAACTAATTCTGTTTTGTTAATGAATATCATCATCAGTAGTTTGTTTATGAGGGTGGAGGGGCACTCTCAGCTCAACCCATAACTACCAACCACCACCATCCTATACAGTGTCATCTCATAAGTCATTTCAAAATGGGCTAAATTAATTTATATAAAAGGGTTATTTAAAAAAAACATGTAACTGCCATTGACTGTGAAAACATTTGAATAAATATTTACTGAATGTTAGAATTAAGGAAGTGAATTCCCTAATCTTTTGACAAATTTGTGACAGATTTTTTTTAGAGTAATGGAACTAATTAAGGGGACACATAAAGTATCCAAAGTTGCACCAGGAGGTATTATTAGCAGCATGCCCGATAATGTGGTAACTAATATTCTCGATCGATTGCCATTGCAAGATGCGGTGAGGACTAGTATCTTGTCGAGAAGCTGGAGGTTTAAGTGGACTATGCTTAGCCAACTCGTATTTGATGACAACTTCTATAAATATTTATTAAAAGTAGAAGGCAGAGTTACTTATGAGAGAATTATAAATAGGCTTCTTCTTCATCTTAAAGGTGTCATAAGAAAGTTTGTCCTCTACATAGACGACGAGCTACGTTACATCGATGATGAAGATATTGACCAATGGGTTTTTTTCCTGTCTAGACAAGGAATTAAGGACCTCACTATTTTTAACAAAAATGATGGAGAGCTACATAACTCGCCTACCCATCTTTTCTCTTGTTTGGAGTTGAGACATCTGAAGCTTCATTCTTATTGTTTTAATCCTCCTGCGAGTTTTCGTGGTTTTCCAAATCTATTGAGCTTAGAGTTACGTGGCGTACAATTTGAAAGTGGGGAAGTTGTTAAGTTTTTTAGTCAATGTCCTGCACTTACAAATCTCAAAATATTACCTCATTCTCTTTATTACATTTACGATAAGTTGGTGATTAATATCTTTGAGCTTCTGGGCGTTCTTCCAAAACTTCAAAAGCTATATTTGGACTTTCAATGGTGCGAGCACTGCAAGGTAAGGCTAAGGTTGGCCTTTGAAGTTTAAATTATAAAAATACAGTTCTTTTTTTTATAATCTAATAACTAGTAATATCTGATATAATCTAAAATGATTACAGCATATTCATTATGTTGCAACTAGGCTTTATAAATTCTCTAACCATCACTCTTCTTATAGTTTTTAGAAGACGGTGCTAAAAAGAGGTCCCCTACCACCTTTCCCTGCCTCAAGACACTTAAATTATCAATAATCGATTTAGAAAATGGTAATATGTTATCATGTGCTTTTGAAATGATTAAGTGCTTCCCGAATCTGCAGACTCTTGAAATCACAACAACTTATTTTGGGGTATGCTTCATACCGCTCGTCTTGTAACGCATATTCTCATATATACTTTTGTATTTGAATTCTAGTGATTCTTGCAGGATGCCCCAAAAGCTGCAATTTGTTCTCTAGATGTAGACTACAATACACTGGGGATGTTGCAGCTTCGAAGTGTTGTCTTTACATATTCTAAAGCTTCAGAGAGTGAAGTATGTTTGATAAAGTATTTACTTGCGTGTTCTCCTTTCCTAAAAAAGATTGTTATTCATCCCCACAGATGTCTAGTGCTCGGTGAACAGCTGATGTTTGCTAAGAAGTTGTTGAAGCTCCATCGAGCCTCCCCAAATGTTGACATCCATCTATGCTAGTTTTATTTCTTTTGAACTTTTCTTATATTCCATAGTTTTTGTGTAAGTTTGTATATGCTCTTGGCAGTTGGCAACTTGCCACCACTCCTAGTTTACTTATGTAATCCAGGTGGAACTTGTGTTTTAGATATGGATATGGTAATGGTACTTGTTTTGGCTGTAAATGGACCTTTTTGTTTTAAAATAGCTTCAGAAATTAAGGTTGATCATTTAGCTTAATTCCCATTAGGAATTAGCTTAGAAATTTCATTATCTTGGGCACGGTTACATTTAATCAAGTGAAATCCATTATATTTATGTATTCTTATTTTTCAAGATTCTTTATTTTGTCCAAAAATTGATTTTTTTTTCTTTTTGTCAAACAAAGTCTAAGTCGGTTTTTGCCCGAATCGGTTTGGTTTGAAACCTAAGGAATGGAAGAGTAAAGGAGTCATGCAGGATAAAGTATAATTTAGCTCACCCATCCAACCTATTATCATAGCTAATTAAACCATTCAAGCAATGTTAAAAGCTCAAATTGACCCGTTTTAAGAAGTTGATCACAAGGGTGAACGGGGTGGTTGCGGGGTGAAGGGCGGTAATCCCTTTCACCGCGTCGGGAACACCGCCGCCTTTCCCCAACACCGGGCGGCAATCTCAAAAATCGGGGAGGACTCACCGCATTGAAAGATGACCGTTTCACTTCAACGGCTATATAGTCGTTAATATTAAAAAAAATTATATATTTAAACTAGAGTGAATTGCAAATTTTGTCCTTTATCTTTATATCTAATATCAAACGGTGTCCTTTGTTTTTAAAATTGATGTGATTTGTACTTTATGTTTCCAAATGTTGCACGTTATGCCCTTTAAGCCTAACCCAATTAGATTTTTTCATTAAATCAGGTAACATGAGGGTATTTTAGTCTTTTTAGCCATTTATTTAAAAATATATTAATAAATAAAACAAAATTGAAATTTAAAAAAAATAATATAATATTATACCTAAATATACACCCCCCCCCCCCTCTCTCTCTCATCAGTCCTCCACTACCATCAATCACCAATTCACCACTACCCTACCCGTCTCTACCACCTCCGCACACCCACACCAACCACCACCTATGTTGGGATTGAACCCTACCAGAGGAACAGATAATTAAAGCCAAAACTGGATCAGAGCAGTGGATCCAAAATAAGCAGATGTTACATACAAGTCTCTCCCCTTGATAGTGATTTCAACATCTGCTGACCTCCTATCTACTGATCGTGCAAACTGCTGACCCACAACTGCTGTTCAAGTAAAGACCTGATGAAAGACTAAAGCTCTGCTGTTCAATCTACTGCCTTGAGTCAAGCACTGCTGATCCGGACAAGTACTGCTGGGTTCACAACAGTAGAGGGATGCGGCAGTTGTTTATTCTGTCTTTATGAAATATAATGTAATAGCAGTAGTTAGCATAGCAGTGTTTGTATTGATCAGAGGTTAGAGTTTGTTAGGAGGTTAGATGTCACTTTCATGGTGACGTCAGCTTAGATGCTCAGTGGTTTGCTAGTGCCTATAAATAGAACAGTGCTCTGTACTGTTCTATTAGCTCTTGCAAAACTGTCTTCTCTGCACGAACAAACACTGAGCTCTGGCTGAGGGGGAGTTTGTATTAAGCATTGCATTGTAATCGTTGTTGAAATTAAATTCAATCTTTCGGTTCTTTGTGAAAAGTGTTTAATCAAAGCAATACTCTTGTTTGATTGTATGCAAAGTTTGTTTCCATCTTAATTCCGCTGCACAACTCATCCATCTTCATTCTAATTCAAACGAAAAATACAATCAAAACCAAACTCAGATCCAACAATTGGTATCAGAGCTTGGACAGTCAAATTTGATTTAACAATCATTTTGACATAAATAGTTCAGCTCATAATCGTTGATATCGATAGTTTGTTTGGTTTGTTGAAAAACATAGTAAGGTTTAATCACCATTAAAGTTGATTAATCAGTGCCTGTAAAACAACCAGGATGACGTCACAATCACAAGATGATAAGAATAACATTGGCTCGCTTTTTAAACGTAATGAATACAACATCTGGGAGAGAAGGATGGGTCACATCCTTGCTCAACAGAACACTGGATGTTGGAGGACTGTTGTTTTTGGTCCCCATGTTCCTATGGCGCCAAGTGCTGAGGACGCAAAGAAGTTCGTTCCTAAACCAACTGAAAACTATACTGAAACTGATTTTCGAAAGTTTGAACTCGATGCCAAAGCATTTAGCATCATAGCATCCGCATTACCCAATGAGATCTATGCTGGACTGTTACACTGTAACAGTGCCAAAGAGCTATGGGATGCGTTGAAGGAACAGTTTGGGGGAACAGAAGAAGTCATTGAGAACAATAGGGAAATCCTGAATCAGCAGTATGAAACATTTTGTCACATCAAGGGTGAATCACTGACTCAGCAATTTGAGCGATTCAGTTGTCTCATTAGTGAACTAAGGCTTGTTAAAGTAACTTTTCCAAATTCAACTCAAAATAGCAGGTTCCTTAGATCACTACCAGAAAAATGGGACACCATAGCTTTTGTCACTAGAAACTCTGCTGAGTTCAAAGATCTGACCCTGACCCAACTTCATGGTAGACTCCTGACCTATGAAAGGGAGTTGAACCAGAAAAAGAAGTTGCAAGAGTCTGGAAAAGTTGCTGATGATTACTCATTCGGTAGCACAACTCTTTTTGGTCAGGAAGAATCTGGTAGCAGTGGTAAGGATCAGGGTTATGATCACTTCATTGATATAACTGCTGGTGGAAATTTTAACAACCCTGATCCTCACTCTGCAAATTATGCTTTTACTGCAAACGGTGAAAACCAGATGTCAGATAATTTGTGCTTTGAACTCAATGATTTTCAACATTTTGATCCCACTGACTTAGAAGAGATGGACATTTTGCATCTGTTGGCTTTGCTTAATGTAAGAACAAGCAAATTCTACAAAAGAACAGGGAGAAATTTCCCAGGGTTACATGGGAATCTAAGGGTTGGGTTGGATAAATAGAAAATCAAGTGTTATAAGTGCAATAGGCTAGGTCATTTCGCTAGGGAATGCAGGAGTCAAACTACTGGTCCTATAATCACTCATCCTAGCTCAAACCCTAGACCTCAAAATCAAAGCACTGTGCACTATACCCAATATGCCCCTGCAGCTCATGTTAACACTGCTCATTATGTTGCTGCCCCTGTGCCTGTGCATTATGTCCAAACCACTGTTCCACAAATTCAGTACGTGTAAACCCCTGTCCCTCAGGCACAAGTGCAAACTGTTGCACCTCAAACAGCTGCTCCAGCAGTAGTACAACCAGATCAGCAAAGCTTCTTCACTCAAGGCTTTGTTGACTGGAGCAGTATGCCTGATGAGCTTGGTGATGAAAATTTTGCACTCTATGCCTTTAATGAACCTTCTAATGATGAATTTTGTTCGATGGCATTAGAGTCAATACCAGAGGGGATTGAAACTGAAAGTGAACAGCTAAGTGCTGAAACAGTGGACGAGGTGACTGAAGCAGTGGTTACTGCTGTGGCTGGTGAACTACTGCTGGGAGAAAGTTCAGGAACCCTGATTGAACCACTGACAGATCCATGGTCCGAAGAGGATAAAGAAGAAGAGGAAGAGAAGAAAGTAGGTGAGAAAGAAGTTAGAGCTGATGATGAAGAAAATCATCAATGTGATTGTGCAATGATGGCTGCTGCCAAGGTATCTCCTCAAGTTCTTGAAAAACTGTGTTATGACAATTGCATTATTGCTTTTGCTAACATTAAAGAGGTAAATGAAAACCTTCGGGATAAAATCTTAACTGATGAAGTCAAATTTGAAAGATCTATAAAGGAACTTAAAAACAAATTTGACTGAAAAGGAAAAAGAGATCAGCAGTCTGAAAGAAGAGCAGAGCATAACCAAAACCCAACTTCAAACTATGGTAGAAAAATACCAAGTTTGCAAAAAGGAGTTGGAGTCCACCCAGATCACTTGTGAAAAATGGGTGGAATCATGCAAAGGGTATGAGGTTATGCTTGAAAAACAGATAAAAAGCAATGTGAAATTTGGTGTTGGTTATAGAAAACATGATGATGAAAACACTGCTTTTGAAAAATCTGTTCAAACCACTGATGAAATAACCGAGTTCATCCCCACAAACAAGAATGGACAAGAAGTGAAAATCACTGATAAACTTGGTAACAAAATCACACTTGACAGACCAGTGGGATCCTCTACTTTCGAAGAGCTTGAGAAATACCAGTTTAAACCCACATGGTCTGATAAGTGTGACATTCTTGAAAATTTCAAGCCCATGGACTTTACAACCACTGATGGTGTTAAAGCTCCAAAAGCTAAAGTCATTCCACTCAAGGACATCCCAACAGAGGTTAAAAACTCTGTTGCAAAGGAGTCCGAAAAGAGAAAGAAGAAAGAAAAGATCAATAACCTGTTTTGTGAATTTTGTGAGAAAAGGAATCATCTAACAAAAGACTGTTTCCATTTAAAAGCATATGATTTAAACAAAACAAGTGTCATTGTTCCTGCTGAGAGCTGCATTGTCTGTGGTAAAACAAACCACAAAACTCAAGCATGTGTATCTCAAAAATTTTGATGTGAAAAAGAATGAGTACATTGCTAAAACATCCTTGAGTCCATCAACATCATCTGTCAAATTCACCAAAAATCAACCACTGTTTGTGCCAGTTCAAACAGCTGTCACAAAACAGCTGAACCAAACATCTGTCAAAAGAGATGTTCAGGTTACTGATGCACCCCCTGCCAATCAATACAGAAGAGGTAAGGAGAAACAGTCTTACCAAAGGATTCCACACGTTTATGAGACCTACAAAAGGCCCTCTAAACCTAAAGTGAACAGGCATCCTTTTGGGTACCAACAGGTGATTAGTCAAGACCCCCAACAGTGGTTAGCAAGAAACAGTCCTAAAACTGTCCAAACCCCTGACCTAACCACTGTCCATCAATGTGCATCCATCCCAGACATTGTTGAGACCCCATCCAAAGCCTTATTGGCTTTGGAAACCCTAATGAACTAATCCTTTTACTTCATGTGCAGGGAGCTTCTGCCTGCTTAGATAGCCTTTGGTATGTTGATAGTGGAGGCTCCAGGCACATGACTGGATGTAAAGCCCTACTCAAAGATTTCAAAATTCATGGAGGGGGTGATATATCCTTTGGGAATAACAGTAAAGGAAAAGTTCTGGGGTCTGGTACAGTACAGTCTGGCAATGTAAAATTTGAAAATGTCAATCTGATAGACAGTCTGAAATTCAACCTCCTGAGTGTTTCACAAATGAGTGACAAGGGGTATGGGTCATTCTTCACAAAGGAGTGTTGTAGGATTGTTGGACCAGAAATAGTCAAAAAGATTGAAGCAATAATAAACACTGGTCAAACAAAACTTGTTGCTCAAAGAAGTGGGAATGTTTATGTTGTTGATATGTCAAAAGAGTGTCCCAGAGCTGATGCCTGTCTGTTCTCAGCTGCCTCTAACAAAGAGACAGAACTTTGGCACAGAAGACCGGGGCACACAAATCTTAAGACAATCACTGAAATTTCAAAAAATGGTTTGGTAAGAGGCCTACCACAAAAATTGTTTTCATGTTCTGAGCACTGTATTTCCTGTTTAAAAGGAAAACAACATAAAAGCTCTTTTAAGTCCATTGAAGAGTCCAAAACAACCCAGTGTTTGCAAATGCTGCACATGGATTTATTTGGCCCAGTTCAAGTCATGAGTCTCAAGAAGAAAAGATATTGTTTGGTTATTGTTGATGACTTCTCTAGGTTTACATGGACTTTCTTTTTACACTCAAAAGATGAGACTGCAGGTATTTTGCAAGACTTTGTGACACAGGTTGAAAAGCAAATTGACCTTCCAGTAAAAGTCTTCAGGAGTGACAATGGCACAGAATTCAAAAATAAGGAGTTGGATGCTTTCCGTGTGAAGAAAGGGATTGTAAGGCAGTACAGCATCCCTAGAACACCAGAGCAAAATGGGGTAGTTGAAAGAAAGAACAGAACTTTGATTGAGGCTTCCAGAACCATGCTTGCTGATTCAGGTTTGCCATTAACTTTTTGGGCAGAGGCAGTAAACACTGCTTGCTATGTCCAAAACAGAGTTTTAATAAACCCCAGGCACAAAAAGACTGCTTATGAAATTCTGTATAAAATCAAACCACTGATCTCTTACTTCAAGGTATTTGGCTGCCCATGCTTTATTTTGAACTTAAAAGACTCCATTTCAAAATTTGCAGCCAAAATTGATTGTGGTTATCATCTGGGATACTCAACCACTGCCAAGGCCTACAAAGTGTTTAATACACGGACCAAGGAAGTGGAGGAGACCTTGAATGTAAAGTTCAATGAACTTTCATCAATGAAAATCCCAGCAAATCCTGCAGATCTGTTTGATCTTGATAAATTAACTTTTGAAAATACTGCTGTCAAGACTAACAGTGCAGGTCCATCAGAGGATTCAACACCAGATTATGGGTATGAAATCATCATTCCTCAAAAGTCTGTCAGAATGGGAAGAGCATCAGATGTTCAAAACAACTGTCAAAGCTCAACCACTGCTACCTCAACAGTTGTTGACCAAAGTAGCCCATTAACCACTGCTTCCACATCAACAAACACTGCTGACAAAAGTCCCCAAACAATGGATAAAAGTCAGCATGTGTCCACTTCATTACCCCCCATTCCACCACCTTTTGAAGCCACTGCTGGGTCATCAAAGTCACCAGTAGTGGTTAGCTCAGATGATACACATTTGCAGCCTTCACCAACAAATGCCATCATTCCATACCAAGGAGATTTAATCTACTTGAGATCTCATCCACCTGATCAAATAATTGGCAACATCAATGAAGGGGTGCTCACAAGAAGCCAAACGCAAAACATTTGTCTTTTTGCTGGTTTTCTATCACTCCATCAGCCAGTCAAGTACCAAGAGGCACTAAAAGACAACAGCTGGGTAGAAGCCATGCAAGACGAGCTCCAACAGTTTAAAAGACAACAAGTATGGGAGCTTGTACCACTGCCAGAAGAGGTTAGTCCCATTAGCACAAAGTGGGTCTTCAAAAACAAAACTGATGAAAGGGGTATTGTTGTCAAGAATAAAGCCAGGCTTGTGGTTCAAGGTTACAGACAGGAAGAGGGGATTGACTATGATGAAACTTTTGCCCTTGTAGCAAGATTGGAAGCTATAAGACTGTTCCTGGCCTTTGCTGTCAACCACAATATGAAGGTGTTCCAAATGGATATCAAAAGTGCTTTCCTCTATGGTACAATTCAAGAAGAGGTGTATGTGTGTCAACCTCCAGGTTTTGAGGATCCATTTTATCCAGATCATGTCTACAGGCTGACCAAAGCCCTATATGGCCTGAAACAAGCACCAAGGGCCTGGTATGAAACTCTTTCCACCTTTCTACTCTCAAATGGTTTCAAAAGAGGTACCATTGATAAAACAGTGTTTTTAAAATGGAGAGGAAAGGATTTAATGATTGTCCAAATTTATGTGGATGACATTATTTTTGGAAGCACATGTAACAAAATGTGTGAAGAGTTTAGGGAACTCATGACAGCTGAGTTTGAAATGAGTGCAATGGGTGAGCTGCAATGCTTTCTGGGTCTCCAAGTTCAGCAAATGCAAAATGGTACTTTCATTCATCAAAGCAAATATGCAAAAGAACTTTTAAACAAATTTGATATGAATGATTGTAAACCATGCAGCACACCCATGGCAACAAATAAGCTTGTCATGTCTGATGAAAAGGATGAGCTGATTGACCAAACTCTATATAGAAGCATGATTGGGTATTTGTTGTACCTAACTGCATCTAGGCCAGACATCATGTTTGCAACATGTGTTTGTGCAAGAAGTCAATCAGCCCCTAGAAAATCCAATCTTATTGCTGTAAAAAGGATATTCAGATACATAAAAAGTGCTCCCACACTTGGTATCTGGTATCCAGCTAATGGGAATATCAAGCTTTCAGGATTTTCAGACAGTGACTTTGCTGGATGTAACACCACAAGGAAGTCCACATCAGGAGGGTGCCAGTTTCTAGGTGATTGCTTAGTTTCATGGCAAAGCAAAAAGCAAGCAACTGTTTCAACATCCACTGCTGAAGCTGAATACATTGCTGCTGCAAGCTGTACAGCCCAACTACTATGGCTTCAAAATCAGTTGTTGGATTTTGGTATCACTGCCTTAAAGACACCACTCATGTTAGATAGCCAGGCAGCAGAAAATATCATCAAAAATCCAGTTTCCCATTCAACCACCAAGCACATCGACATCAGACATCACTTTGTGAGGGATTGCTATGAAAAAGGTTTGATTTCTCTGCATCATGTTCCAACTAAAGACCAGCTGGCAGATGTGCTCACAAAAGCATTAGATACTGCCACCTTTGAAAGCTTGGTCTCTAGGATTGGCATGCTAAACATGGAATAACAAGCAACATCTTGTTTTTCTATGAATAAAAGTATTAAAATGTTTTCAGAAAATCAAAAATCCATTCTTAAAAATAGCTAAAAATGAAGTTTTCATTAAAATCCTTAAAAGTCTGCCATAACCACTGCTTGTTCAAAAGTCTGCTCTACTTCAAAAGTCTGTCCACTGTTGAAAGCCATCCTCTGCTCTCTCATTTTTTTGATAAACTCTGTTGTTCAAAAGCAGTGTCTTATCCACTGATATGCTATCCACTGATAGTGAAAATCATCCACTGCTTCCATTTTACCGTTGTAATCACTGCCTTCATCAGTAACTTTCATAAAAGTACTGTCCTTCATTTCATCAGAGGTTGGCATGTGGGCAGTACATAGTGATCAGTACTTTTGTAACCGCTGCCACGTCAGCCTTCACTTTTTCCTCTATAAAACCCCCACTCCACACCAAAAACAGGGTTTTACTGTCGAATTGAATTCTCAAAAATTCTCTTCTCAAAACAGTTTTTCTTCAAATTCCTTCACAAATCTCTTCGATCGTCATCTCCAAAATGACAAAATCAAAGTCATCTGCAAAACCCATTTCCAAATCAACATCTAAACAAGCCTCTCAAAAGGCAACACCCACTGAAATTCCACACAAACCATCTCATAATCTTCTGGGTCTTCTCACAAAACCCAGCACCACCAATATCTTCAACTCCATCATTGATACCATCTATGCATCGAAGTACAAAACTTTGTTAACAGCAGATGCACCAATATACCTGACAACCCAAAGAGAGTTCTGGAAAAATGCAACCCTTGAAAACAAGGAAACACTGTAATAGCCATCAACTCATCTCTAAAGGGTAAAGCCGTCAAGATTACATCACAATCCATCTCAGGGGTCTTTCAACTCGACGATCAGGAAGGTAAAATTACTTTTCCCAAAAACGAGTTAAAAAATGATTTTCTGGAAAGAGGGTATAATGCTGAAGTGAAAAAGGACACCTTACAAAAAGGCTACTTTCCTTCTGCAACAAGGTTCTTATTTCATACCATTCTAATGTGTGTTTCAAACAAAACCACTGCTTTTAATGAAATACCATTAAAAATTTAAAATCTGGGATATGCTATTCTTCAAGAAGAAAATTTTAATTATTCCCGGGAAATTTTTAATGATCTGGTTAAAAATGTTGAAACAAAATCATTCTTACTGTTTCCAAGATTTCTAAGCTATTATTTTGAAAAGAAATTCAGCAAGGAGGATATTGCTGCAATAAACCAAGGTGCCTCTTTACAAATGCACAGCTTAACTGCTGAAACTTTTACAAGAATGTCAACACCTTGCAAAACACAAGCAAAGGTGCCTGAGCAGAATTTAGCAGCTACCACTGCTCCTCAGGTATCTGCTGCTGAGCCCACTGCTCAAGGTGATCAAAGTAGCACCACAACTGCTTTGAAACCCACACCTAAAATCACCAAAAAGCCACATAAAAAGAAAAATCAAAAACCCCCCAAACCCATCAAAAAGGCAACTCTGGAGGATGAGATACCAGAGCAACTGCCTGTGACAAAACAAAAGTCACAAGAAACCACTGCTGCTTCTTCCTCACAGCAGTTGGTACAAATATCTCAACCCATAACCGAAACTCCTCCTGTTTTTTCTCAAAAAGAACAGGTTGTACAAATAGGGACTCCACATCATGATGCTCTGGAAACACTCGTTTCCATCATCCACAGCCCAATGCCCGGGGCAAATTCTCTTTCTATACCAAACATCACATCCATAATTCCCCCACCAACTAAACTTCTGTTGGATGCAATCGATTTGAACCAGGCACTAACCAGTCAACAAATGACTGGGTCTGATGTATCAATCCTTGCTAACCCACCAACACAACCTGAGGAGGTTACACCCCTTGAGTTACAAGTAACTCTTGGTGGTATTCCAAGTGAAGCAGCCACTACAAATGTTGAACCCACTGGTTTACATTTGGACAGTGGTTACATCAATAAGACTTCCTTGGAGGCAATTCCTTACATAGCACCTCTGCCAACCACCAGTGGATTTATTTTTACCACTGGCAACATCAAAAGGTTGTCAAGTGTTGAAGGAAGAAGACCCCAGTACCAAGAAAAAGGGGCATCAGTGGTTAATGTTTGGAGTACACTCCCTACCTCAATCACTGATAAAACCACTGCTAGTGGGAAATCAGATGATCCCATTAAATTGGGTGATGGTTTAAAATATTTGGAATTGACGGAACGTGTTGATAAACTGGATACTTCAGTTGCAGATATCGAAGAAATGCTGCAACAGTTGTTGACAGTACAAAAGATGCAATCCACTGTTGTTCCACCTCAAGCACCTGCTCCACCACAAGCATCTGCTACAAATGAGCTCTGGAACCTCTTCCAACCTTTTCTCCAACAACAAAAAGAAATGGCAGATCAGCAACATGAAATACATGTCCAAAAGCTGAGAAACATCATGGAGTCTAGGTTCAAGAACACTCAAGCAGACATTAAGGCAATCAAGGCCCATTTATTGGAAACCACTGGCACTGCTCCTCCAACAGTTCTTTTCATTGATCAACTTCCCCCAGATAATGCCAAAAAGGGGGAGAAAATGCAGGAGTGGAAGAAGAAGGGAATAGATGATGGTCTTTACATTGAACCAGAAAAGGATGCTATGACCAGAAAAATTCCCTTGCCAGATGGAAGCAAAAAGGTTGATGCTACCCAAGAAGCACTTGATGAAGGAGTAGCAAGTGTAAAAAGGGATAGAGCGGCAAAGGATATTTCAAGGTGGAATGAGGTGAAAAGAGCTTACATGGAGCTGTATGCGTAGGGTTGTTCTGAGTCAAAGGATACTAAAAATCCTAAGCCAAAAAGGAAACCTAAGTCCATTCCATCCAGAATTCCAAAACATATTCCAAAACCACCATCCAAAAGCCATCAGCATCAAACCTCCACCCAAACAGCTGTTGTAACTCATGCTGTATCAACTACTGCTGGTACTTCAGAGGTTTCAACATCTGTTACCACTTCAACACACACCACTTCAACACACACCACAACCACTGCTTTACCACCACCATCATCACCACCAAAAACAAACTCACCACCATCGCCTCCTGCCAAAAAGCAGAAGACAACAGATGTTACAACATCTGCTGTAATGACAACAGTGGTTGAAACACCAGTTGTTTCAACAACTGTCAGTCAACCACAAACCACTGCCACTCAAACTATCACCACTGTTCCACCCAAAGCATCATCAGTCCCTCCTCAAACAAAAAGGAGAGGCTAATTCTAAAAGATGATGACACATCTCCACCACCAACATCTTCAAAATCTCTGTCACTTGTCACAATTCCAAAACCCATGCCTCTCTCTTCAGCTCAAATTCTAAAGCCATTACCTCCTGCTGGTGTCTCATTTCCTCTGGAACTCATTGCAGTTAGGGAAGAAATCAAATCCTTTTACTATGAGGATGACCCAGCTAAAAGGAGTTTGCCATCAGTTGAAGGATATCCCAGGCCTAACAATATTGAAGAATATTTGAAACTCAAGGCCAAGCAAGCAGAGGATATCTCAATAAAAAATAAACAAGGGAAATCTGATAGAGAATTTCAGCAAAACTATCAGTTTCTACTCACACAGGTCAGAGCTATGGAGCAATTTGCCAAAAATGTATGTCAGCAAATCTCAGAAAGGGCAGATGAGTCCTTGAGAAAAGACTACATTGAGAACATCATGACCTACAAGAAATACAAGGGGGAGAAACACATGTAAAAAACTGGACCATTCCTGAGCTTGAAAAAGAGGCAGCCAGGATTCAAGAAATGATAAAAAATAAGGTCAAGCAGACTCCTCCTGAAAAATTCAAACAATTTGAAGCTGATAAAGCCTTAGAGTTGAAGAGAATGAAAGAAGAGCTGATAGCAGCTGATTATGGGTCAAAGAATTCTGTGACAAAGTGGGGAGAAGATAGAGTCAGGGCTACCTACAAAAGGTTGGAGGAACTTAGAAAGAAAGATCCAACAGTTCCAAAAAGGCCTGACTACTCCAAAGCAGAGGTCTCAAAAAGACCACCAAAGCTGCAAGTCAAAAGAACCACTGCTCCAGCTGGTGCTGCCATCTACAAAAGAAGGAGTCAAAACCAGTTAGGTGCTGAAACAGTTCAAGATCTAAATGCTGGAAATGCTGTTGTAAAAGAGGGCATTAGATTAATGATGAAAGAAGATCTTGAATTGGAACAATCTGCAAGTACTGCTCAGTCAGTCATGAATAGGCCAGCATCTCCAAACACCTCATCAAATAAAAATCTCCCAAGAAACCCACCAGGCTCAAAAGTACTAAAGTGGGAAACTGACAAACAGACCCATGTACTGACTATGTTTAGGTCTGATGGAGAAGTGAAGAAAATATCAAGGGAACAAGCACTTGGCCTAAGTCTTAAAGATTTGCAGGATCTCCTTGATCTTCCACTTAGCAGGGATGATGATGATACAGATGCCTTAACCTTTGAACTACAACTTAAAGGGCAAATAAGGGAACTGTTGATGTGGCAATAAAGTTCCACAATAATGAAGAGTTTTGGCGTTATCTGTTCCAGGGGAAGATTGTTGGGATTGAACCCTACCAGAGGAACAGATAATTAAAGCCAAAACTGGATCAGAGCACTGGATCCAAAATAAGCAGATGTTACATACAAGTCTCTCCCCTTGATAGTGATTTCAACATCTGCTGACCTCCTATCTACTGATCGTGCAAACTGCTGACCCACAACTGCTGTTCAAGTAAAGACCTGATGAAAGACTAAAGCTCTGCTGTTCAATCTACTGCCTTGAGTCAAGCACTGCTGATCCGGACAAGTACTGCTGGGTTCACAGCAGTGGAGGGATGCAGCAGTTGTTTATTCTGTCTTTATGAAATATAATGTAATAGCAGTAGTTAGCATAGCAGTGTTTATATTGATCAGAGGTTAGAGTTTGTTAGGAGGTTAGATGTCACTTTAATGGTGACGTCAGCTTAGATGCTCAGTGGTTTGCTAGTGCCTATAAATAGAACAGTGCTCTGTACTGTTCTATTAGCTCTTGCAAAACCGTCTTCTCTGCACGAACAAACACTGAGCTCTGGCTGAGGGGGAGTTTGTATTAAGCATTGCATTGTAATCGTTGTTGAAATTAAATTCAATCTTTCGGTTCTTTGTGAAAAGTGTTTAATCAAAGCAATACTCTCGTTTAATTGTATGCAAAGTTTGTTTCCATCTTAATTCCGCTGCACAACTCATCCATCTTCATTCTAATTCAAACGAAAAATACAATCAAAACAAAAACTCAGATCCAACAACCTACCATATACCACCAACACCATCACATCCACCAATTCCCAAAAAAACCTTTTTATAAGTCATTAAAAACCTTAATTCCATGGCAATCAACATGTTAAGAATATTTTAAACAATTCATATATTAAATTGGATGTGAAACATGAACCGTTTGGAGTCCTAGGCCACCTATGAAGCACCGAACGTTGGAGTTTCGCCATCACTGACGTTTACCACCATCATCAGTCCTCCACCACCATCAGTCCTAGGCCACCTATGAAGCACCCAAAAGCTGCAATTTGTTCTTGTTGGAAATTTGTGAAAATAACATTTTTCACAAATATAGAAAAATGATTTTTTTTCTATTTTGGACTAGAAATAAATATAAGAAAATGAGCGTGTTTTATATATTTATTTGTGGGTTTGTGTTCTATGTTGGAAGAGCTTCGCAACGAACTAAACCACGTCCAAAACGGAGCTAAGATGAATGAGATATCGATACTCAAAGTTTGGTGTTTGAAACTTGAATGCTGAAAAAAGTGGGAAAGTGGCACCTTGTCCCACATAGGAGAAGAGATGAAACTTAAAGGGTTATTTAAGTGGGAACTCTCTATCCTTATTGTTTCATGGAAGCACACACTAAGTGTACACGCGAAGGGGGCGGAGCACCCTAACTCACGCGTGGCGTGGGCGATGAGGCGCAATGTGGCGCTTTGAAGGCGCACTTCGAGCCGCTTGAGAGCCGCCTTTGTATTTTTGACCGCGAGCGCGTGGTGGAGCACAAGGGTTGCAAGGACCAAGTGATTGGTGATGTGGCATGCAGGCGCATGACCCTAGTGGGTCCACGCGCAGTGGCGCATGACGTGGCAGTCATGCGCGCACGCGCGCGAGTACACAAGGCATGATGGCACACATGGAGCATGGTGTAACACCCGTCTCAATTAACCAAGATTTTAATAATAAATAGGCATTTTATGTGAAAATGCGACATTTCAAAAACTTTGACAAGTTGACGTTCATACGTGATTCAAGTATTCGAAATACAGTAACAATTGTTTACATAGATTGTTTATAACTAAAACAAAATGAGATCTTTGCGGAAGCCTTAAATGACATGTGTTCGGTTCACTTCATTGCTTGATCGCCATCCGAAAGCTTGCTATTACCACCTAATGTCAAAACCAACATAAAAGTTAGTTTTGCATACTTAAAAACATGTTAAAACAAGTTCCATAGTCAAACAAACAAAATAAATATAATTTTCTAGTTTTACGTCTCTCGCGCCACGCGAGAGACTTCTTTAAATCTTTCGCGGGCCGCGACGAAGCCCGCGTGTCGCGCACGGATCCCGTTTCCCTTTCGCGTGCCGCGGGGGAAACCATTTTTTCAGCAGGTCCATATCTGGACCTGCATTATATCTGGACCTGCATTTTCTGCCCAGCTCTAGTTTTGACCAAAGTGCAAACTTCCAAGGGGCATAACTTTATAACTACAAGTCCGCTTTTAGTGATTCTTTTTCCTACGCGTTCATAATTAATTCTTCATCCCATGGAATAAAAATCCGACATCTAAATTCACAAAATTTTAGATTTCAAGCTCTCGGCTTGAAATTTAATTATAACACCTTTTTGACCCGTTCATGATTTATTTAAACAACTTGTTTGTTACTCTCAAATTCTCGTAGACAATCATATTT